>OY294044.1:97071757-97165169 GCA_958510825.1 Brachypterus glaber
GATAATAAGCAATAATCGAGGCAATAATTTAGTTTTATTATTTTTTTTTCGTGCTTTTTTCTTCATATCAATTTTTATTTACGGAAGGCGAGTATGGAAAATAAAATATATTATTTCCCAAGGTTTTATCTTAAAAACCATTAACCTGATCTTGTCGATCAAGTTCAATGTACATTTTTTTAAATCTGTAAAAACACTGGGCGTGCCGTGAAGATTTATACAGATTTTATTGATAGCTACTTAAACATTTCGTAATCCAATGTCCTCATAAATAACATCTTATTAAAGAGGGCTTCCGAATTTTGGCCGCTAACGTCATTATACTCAATTTTTGAGTGTCAAACCAACAGCGACTACCCAGGTAGAAATTTAACGTTAGATAAACGTTTTTTCTAACGCGTTTAAAGTATAAATGTGTCTATTTCTAACGTTAGGTGCCTAACGTTAGAGTAACGTTTATAAACGATATATCTAACGTTTAATAAAACTCCCAACATTATAATGTTGGGAGTTTATATATATATATATATATATATATATATATATATATATATATATATATATATATATATATATATATCTATAGATAAACGTTATTCCAACGTTAGACCCTAACCACAATTATCTAACGTTTAAGTCGTTCTAAAGTTATTTTTTTACTAGGGCATGTTTACACGAGACCTAACTACCGTTGTTATTACTACCGTATTTATTAACACCCCAGATAGCACAGGTTTTACTATTTTGTCTATAGAATCTATAGTATAGATATCCGTAGGACATCCTCAGGATATACTTTGTTACTAACCGGGAAGCCGAGCGACTTCCAAACCGTATATCCCAAGGAAATCCCGAAGGTATGTCCTGAGTATATACCGTACGTCTGTCCTAAAGATAGCTACTAATTATTATTATTATTATTACGAAAAAATATGAGTGAAGGTTTAAAACCTATAATACTCATTTGACCTAATTTTACAATACGAAATTATCATATCTGATTTTAAAAATGTTGGAGTTACTGCCAGACACAACTTCTTCAGGAAGTGAGTTCCATTTGTGGAACACACGGACAGGCAGGGTGAATTCTTTGTACGTGGTTCTAAAGGTAGGTCTCTTTAGCTTCTTGAAGTGGCCACGAAGTCGATCATCCTCTGCTAGTTTGAACAGGTGGGTTAAAGAGGACTGAATATTAATTGAGTTGAAGGTGCTGATCATATCGCCCCGCAAATGACGATCGTTTATTGATGGAAGCTTATAGAGTCTTAGGCGGTGTTCATACGAAGGGCGATTTTGTCCATATGAATATCGGGTGAATCTCCGCTGGACGTCTTCGAGCGCTGTCTTGTCACGCACTAACACAGGAAACCAAACTGAGTTCGCGAATTCTAAAATAGGGCGGACAAAAGTTTTAAACAGTCTTGACCGCACTCGTATGTCTTAATTATGTACAAGTGCCCCCGACAAAAGTGGCTATTTTAGTACTTTTTGTAAATTTATGATGAAAAACGAAATATATTTCGTAGATAAGTTACTAGTTGTGTACAAATATCCCCGACAAAAGTGACTATCAATAGTATTGCTTTTATTATTTTTTGTGAAATATTGCTATTAGCAGCTTGCACCTAGGTGCAAGTTATTTAAATTTAAGCTAATAGTTTCACAAAAAAATAATAAAAGCAATACTATTTGATAGTCACTTTTGTCGGAGACATTTATACAAAATTAGTAACTTATCTACGAAATATATTTCGTTTTTCATCATAAATTTTTCAAAAAGTACTAAGATTAACCTTTGCAAAGGCCCATAGGCTCGTCCATAAAAAACGTAAAGCACTTAAGATGGAGGGAGTATTATCCCTCCCTCAGGGAGGAGTAATACTCACGAAATAGGGTAACATAAGAAAACACAATATAAATATTTAATAATAATTGTGGAAAAAACTTACATACATAAACAGACCACAAACACCGACATCCGCTATTAAAGTTACGAAAAACGCGGTAAATTAAAAATAATGAAGGAAAAGCCGTCGTAGGATATCCCGAAAGGACATCCATGGGACATCCCCTCGGGCCTTCCCTGGTAAGTACGAAGGAGATACCGTATATCCTTGGGATATACGGGCAGTATATCCTCAGGGCATACTTTTCGAGATATCCTTGAGATATACGACTAATGACACATGTCAATTTCAATATTTGGTAAAATTTATTAAATTTAAATGGAAAAAGTATTATTAAATGTGTAAAAATACCTTTAGATATTCAGTGAAGATGTATTAATGGAACGTTAATGGAGGAAGATGTTAAAGGTGGGGAGAAACTGAAGAATAATACTTTGACGTTTTCCTAAATTTGCTGCATGGTTATATTTATAGTTATTTTCTTTCTCAGAATTTATGGAGAGCCCCTAGCACAAACTTAGGCCTATTTGGGGCTCTCAATGACTTGCCGTGTGTGGTATCAAATGAATAAATAAAAAAAATAAATGTCCCGGGACATGCGACATTGAAAGAACATTGAGAGGATATCCGGAGGATATTGGTTGCAATATATTATTATTAACCTTAAACCTCTTGAACACAGGTTTAACTGTCTCATTACCTTAACAAATAGCACAGGACCACAAAAAAAAGTTAGTTTGTTATAAATCAGACTATATTTTTTCTACGTATTTTTGGGCGCTGAAAACGAATATGACAATGAAAAAAATTCTTGACCCTCAAAACCTTGAGATATAGCGCACAATGTTTTTTTTGTATGTAGGGGGTCCCGTACATTGAGCCGTCCTGTACCTAGAGCCGTCCTAAACCTAGAGCCACTCCAATAAATAATTTAATATTTTAGGCGAAAAAAGCAGGCTTGAAATTGATTTTTATCGGCATAAAACGCAAAAATACGCAAAAAAAATTAAAAATTTTTGCACGAATACAAGGCTTTCCGAAATTTTGAAAATTTTCAAAATGGGAAAGCAATACACTGCCCAGTAAAAGAGCTTTCCCATTTTACACCTCGGCGCGTAAAATGGATTTTTTATTATTAGATTTACTTTTAGCAACCTTAAAAATATACCAATTTTCACGAAAACAACCCCCCGCACCATCTTGGGATGGAGTAAGAACTTTTTTATTATCAGATTCTCTTTCAGCAACCTTAAAAACCCCAGTACACCAATTTTTACAAAAGCTACCCCCACCCCACAGGGGGTGAAATTAGAAAAAATTTATTAAAAGATTCACTTTTAGCGATCTCAAAAACCCCAATATATAAATTTTCAAGAAATCTACCCCCTGCCCCTCAGGGTGTGGAGTAAGAATTTATTATTATCAAATTCACTTTCAGCAACCTGAATATACCAATTTTCACGAAAACTACCCCCGCCCCTTTGGGGGTTCTATTTGAAAAAATAATGCTGCCAACAAAATAATACTTTCTCCTCTAGGCCTAGGTTCATTAAAATGAAAAACGAAAAAAAAAAAAAGATTAAAAAAAGTTTTTCAAAAAATTTTTTTTTTTCAAAAAACGTTTCTTTTTTTGTAAAATAAGTTATTAAGAAGAAGAAGAAGACAACACGTTAGAATGGAGTTCTGTGAAATTTGTGAAAGTAAAATAGGAAAAAGAGGTTACTCAGTAGAATGCAGTGGCAAATGTACAAATTGGTTTCACGTTGCATGCCTTCCACTATCAAATGCAGCTAAAGATCTTGTAAAAACGAAGAAATTGGCCTGGATCTGTAGTAAATGTTCAACCATCACAAGTGAAGTTAGCCGCGAAACATCTGACAGCACTGATTCTGACAGTAGTTGTTTATCTGAGAAAAAAAAAATTAAAACACGACCAAGCAGAAAGAAAGTTGCTAAAAAAGATAAAGAACCCAATCTTACGGAACTATTATCACCTATAGACAAAAAACTTGATAACAAATTTGTTTGTCTTGACAAAAGGTTCGTAGAACTGGAAAACACGCTGAATTTTTACGGCGGAACTATGGAAGAAATAAATAAGAAAATAAGTGACGTAAACAAAGAAAATAAAGCATTGAAAAAAGAAAACGAGACGATAAAAAGGCAATTAGCTGAGTTAAAAAACGAATTTCATATTATGCAAAAAAAGTCGGTCAGAATCGACGAAGAAAAAGACAAAAACGCAATATTTATTGGTTTGCAACCGAAAAACGAAGACGAGGCGAAATCAGACATCTCTAAAATAATGAATAAACTGGGTGTCAAAGCTGAAAATTATACAACAAAAGTAATACCGAGTAAAAACCCAAACAAACCTGTTCTAGTGAAGTTCACAAGTCATCAGGTACGTAATGAGGTACTGCAGAAAAGAAAGGATAAAGGGAAACTTGAATCGCAAGAATGTGGGCTATCTGGTGATAACAAGAATCTCTATATAAATGAAGACATGCACCGAGACATAAGACTGCTGTTCAATAAAGCTAGAACACTAAAAGAACATGGATTTAAACATGTATGGTATCGAAATGGTACGGTTTTGACAAGAAGGGAGGATTCATCGAAAGTAATACCTATAACGACAGCTGAACAAGTTGATAAGCTTATACCAGATGATGTTGAAGGATTTGAAACCCCCAACTAGTTTTAGCCATATATATTTAGATCTGTATAGATATATCAAAATCTAAGTTTCCATCACAACGGAACTTGTTCAGGTTTTTGAAAGTATTTACAACTTTACTGAAAAAGTGAATATAGGAACAACTACACTAAACTGCCTATACTTAAATGCACGCTCAATAAAAAATAAATTGGATATTATTGAGGTTTTGTTATACCTTATGAAAAATATTGATATTCTTATTGTGACTGAGACTTGGGTAAAAAATGAAGAAAAACCATTTTACAATATCCCAAATTACACAGCAGTATTCTCAACCAGAAAAAAACGTGGAGGGGGAGCAGCAATTTTTCTGAAAAATAACTTAAATTTCAAGGTAATAAAAACTATCGAAGACATAGACTATTCCTTTGTACTGATTAAACTACTGGAAAGTGAACTGCATATATGATCTATGTATTTACCACCTGTCCAAAACAAAACAGCAGCCTTAGAGTTCCTGGACAATGAACTGTCTACAATAACAGGTAAAGCAGCCTTAATCATGGGCGACCTTAATATAGATCTCCTAAAAAATACACCCGAATCACGCGCATACAAGAACATATGTGCTGCAAACGCAGTAAATATTATAAATCAAAAAGTACCCACCAGGATTTCTACACAGAGGCGCAGAAGAAATACTCGCACACTTATTGACCATGTAATAACAAACACAACTAGTAATATGAGTTTATCTGTTATAGGTAATGATATCAGCGATCATGAGATACAATTTTTAGAAATATCTACAAGCAAGCCAACAAAATCAAGTAAACAAGAAACTTTTACAAAAAAAGTAATAAATATTGAACACTTGAAAAAAGACTTGCAAGATTTAGATAAAAATTATAATATCCAAGATACGATTGATAACAACTACACTAAACTATTACAGTGTTTTACAAAAAACACTAGTTACAAAACTCAAAAAAACAGATTTAAAACTAACTCTAAGCCATGGTTTAATACTAATGTATTAGATGCTATCAAAACGAGAGATTACTATTTTGAGCGCTTGAAAAAATATCCGGGTAATATGCACCTAAAAACTAAGCATAAAAATGCAATAAAAACGGTTAAAACCGAAATAAAGTGTGCAAAATTAAACTTTTACAATGAAAAGTTTTCAAAATGCTCGAAGGACAGCCGAAAAACGTGGAAGATAATAAATCATATCATAAGGAACTCTAAGGAAACTACAAAAACAAAAATCACAAGCATGCGCAGCGGAAACACAATAATAAACCAGAAAAAAGAAATATGCGACCACTTAAACGATTTTTTCACCAAAATAAGTGACGAGCTAGCCTGCTCAATACCACACACACCACTTGACCTAAATCTAGAAACAAAAAGCAGGGAGAAGATGAGTTTTAAGAAGGTGAAGCCTGAAGACGAAAAGACTATTATTAGCGATCTTGACTTATCCAAATCAGCGGGACATGATGGTATAGACGTGAAGATAGTAAAGGAGTGTAAAGACGTATTGAAGTATGTGTTATGCAAACTAATAAACCAATCTTTTAGTGATGGTAAGGTCCCAAAGGAAATGAAGATATCTCGGGTCACACCTATCTTCAAAGCAGGAGAAAAGGACATAGCAAACAACTACCGCCCAATATCGGTGATTTGTGTCTTCGCAAAAATAATGGAAAGAATAGTGAACAATAATTTAACAGACTACCTTCAATCTATAAACTTTTTATCACCTTCACAATATGGTTTTCGTAGGTCAAGTGACACAAGTTCTGCTGTAATTGATGTAGTTACGGAACTGCAAATTAACTTAGATAACGGTCATAAGTGTGCACTTGTGTCACTTGACCAACGTAAAGCCTTTGACACTGTCAATTATGACATACTACTTCTAAAAATGAAACTTATTGGTATCAATGAAACTTCTCTTGAGTGGTTCACAGATTACCTAAATGAAAGAAAACAATATATACAGTTAGAAAATGAAAAAAGTTCCAGCTTGGACATCAGATGTGGGGTGCCGCAAGGGTCGATCCTAGGCCCAACACTATTTCTGATCTACATAAACTCATTAACTAATCTTAACTTATCGGGTAAAATTAAACTTTACGCGGACGACGCGACTGTCGTGTACTATGGTAAATCTGTGGACCACTTAAGACAAGCAATAACTTCTGACCTAGTTAAAATTAGGCGGTGGTTGAATGCTCATAAACTTTCCCTAAATATAGACAAATCATCATTTATGATTATCAAAAATAATACAAGAAATGAAAATTATGACGACTTTCAGGATATCCCTTTGAAACCTGTTAAAAATATAAAATTCTTGGGCTTACTAATTGACGACCAGCTTAACTGGGCTGAACATGTAAACCATGTCTGCAAAAAAGTTGCTGGTCCAATTGGAATGCTTAGAAGATTAAAATCAGTACCAAAAAATTATCTAAGATCTGTTTATTTCTCCTTAATACACACTCATTTACAATATTTAAACATAATATGGTCAAATGCCAATAAGAATAGTATAAAACCTTTAAAAACATTACAAAACAAAGCTTTAAAAAACCTATATTCACTAGAATATCGTTACCCTACTAAAAATCTCTATAGAAATTACAAAATAAGATCTCTCAAGAGTGTTTATGAATATCAAGTAAATATTTTTATAAATCAAGTCCTAAACCAAACCAGGCACTCATGCCTAAAGCTATCCCATAGAAGGGATGTTCATGAGCACTTAACACGAAGTTATTTAGATTTAAATCTGCCCCAGGTCAGATCCCAACTTGGTCTGGGCTCTCTTTTGTATAAAGGAGTTTCCTTATATAACAGACTTCCTGTAGACGTCAGGGAAATGACGGGGGGTAGATTTAAAAAAAATATGAGCAAACTAGTCGATTTTTATATAGAGTAAAATATTTGTGATATTTAATTTAATTTAATTTTAAGATATATAAAAATAATTTAATTACATATGTGTTATATAATGACATAATATAATCTGTAAATACTTCTACTACTACTTCTATGTTCTCAAATTAGAGGTGTCCCTTTGTAAGCCTTTGTAGTTTTTTGGGATGAATAAATCTGCTTATTATTATTATTATTATTATTAAAAAATAAATTAAAAGAAAAAACAAACCAAAAGTTCCAGCTCGGGATTGTTTTTGGTGAACATTGGGGTGCGACAAGGGGACAAAAGGGGAAAAATACATATTTTTTAGAAAAAATTGAAAATTGCTATACAGGGGTTTTTGAGGTTGGCGAATATGAATCTGAGGGGCGGGGGTTTGGACTGAAAGTGAATCTGATAATAAAAAAATTCTAAATCCACCCCCTGAGGGGCAGGGGGTAGTTTTATTGAAAATTTATATATTGGGGTTTTCAAGGTCGCTAAAACTGAATCTTATAATAAAATTTTTCTAATTTCACCCCCTAAGAGGCGGGGGTATTGTTCTTGAAAACTGGTATATTTTTAAGGTTGCTAAAAGTGAATCTGATAATAAAAAGTCCATTTTACGCGCGGAGGTGAAAAATGGGAAAGCTCTTTTACTGGGCAGTGTATTTTAATTTAAATTTATCAAACAGGTATGAAGGTATGATATCTAATTAGTAAAATTTTTAATAAAAATAACCTTGATTTCATAGTTTCTGGTTTAAAAATTTTTAGTGCGTTTAACATTATTTTGTTATTCCCATGCAATACATTTATATTCATTTATTTTTATGATTTTATTACATTACGATATATTTTGTTTATCGACAATTTAATGATTAATTATTATAACTATTGGCACATATATTATTTCACTGTTTTAACTAGTAGTCGGATCGAGGTATTCATGTAGCGGGAACTTGCAAAAACAGAATTTTAATTACCAAATTAAAGGACACTAAACTATAGGGTTATTCTTCTAAATCGTGCACCCCCCGTAACTTTTGAGCGGGATGATATACCGGGTAAGTTTCAGTCCATGGACACCCCCTAAAATTAGGTTGTTTTCAGTCCCTTCAAAGCAATTTTTTTATAGCTTATATTTCCGAGAAATGGCTATAAAATGGCATAAAAAATATTTTTTTGCACCGGTTTCGTCGGAAACTATCTTATTTATTTTTTTTTAAAAGGACCACCTATATATTTTTGTATTTTTTTATCCAGAAAACAAAGGGACCCGCACTTTCCTTATGGGAAATGGCTTTCGATTCAATTGGCTGAATTTTCGATATGTTTTAGTTAATTACCTCCTGATCAAAAGTTACCATTGCTCCAAATCGCTACGGCCCCTAGTTTCCGAGATATTTCATTGCAAAAAGTAAATTTAATGATTTAATGAATTTATGCATCGGTCAGTATTTTGTGCTCTATGGCTTAATCTGTTAACCGTAGAAAAAAACTTTACAAAAGATTAAGCTAAAGGTTTACTTAACTTGGATTTATGAAAACAGTATACACAAATTGTTTTGTTTTGCCAATATCTACAAAAGTACGAAATATAAAAAAATCAATTAAATATTTTTAATTTTTCTTGATTATAAAAATTCTAACGGTCAGAATCCTCTAATATTTTGATATAATGTAGTACTAACAACATATTGAAAACTTATTATCATGAACGGCGTAAGGTCTTACCCGACTGCTCACGCCAGCAAAATAAAGTTGTTAACGCGTGTCTGTTTGTGTACTTAAAATTCTTCATTACATCTTAAATCTTAAACGACTTAACCGATTTTGACAAACGAGGTGTCGCTAGATACCTCTTAGAATTGTAAGTGTTAAATAGCAAAATGGCGAATTACGTATGCCAATACGATTATCCGGAAAAGATAGAAATCTACAAAATCAAATTAAAGTTATTGGATATAGATTTCATCCTGTATTACTTAAGTTGAATTATAATTTCACAAAAGTTAACGGACGTAGGACTGAACGAAAAACAATAAAGTGACTTATTTCATAAACCGGACAAGATAGGTTAATTCTGCGGGACTTATCCTCCTGGACATCGCAAAAGCCTTCGATAAAGTTTGGCACAAAGGTCTTGTAGCCAAACTCCACTTTCTCGGCCTCCCCCCAGGCATCACCAAAGTCATAGCCTCCTTCCTCAAAGGCAGAGATTTTCAGATAAAAATAGGCGACTGTAAGTCCAGCACCCGCCGCATCAAAGCTGGCGTTCCACAAGGTTCCCCACTATCCCCCCTTCTGTACAACCTCTTTACGGCAGATATTCCAAAAACACAGGGCACTGAATTAGCCCTGTTTGCCGATGACACCGGCATCCTAGCAAAAGCCAGAAACCCCCAGCGCATCCATATCGCCCTCCAGCGCCAAATGGATGTCCTAATCAAATGGTTCTCCAAATGGAAAATCAAAGTAAACGCCAACAAAACCAAAGGCATTCTAATCTCCAGGATTAGAAGAGGCCCACCCCAACCCATTCAGATAAATGGCCAACCCATTAACTGGGAAAACCATGCCAAATACCTCGGCATTACAATCTCCAAAAACCTGACGTGGGATCAGCACGTCAAAAACACCCTCCAAATAGCAAACTGCCGCCTCTCCAAACTCTACCCCTTAATAGGTAGAAAGAGTCCCCTATCCATTAAAAACAAATTTCTTCTTTACAACCAAACCCTAAAGCCGGTATCTACTTCTCTACGGAGCCCCAGCCTGGAACAAAATCACCCTTAACAAAGCGCTCTCAGCAAAACTTCAGGCCTTCCAAAACAAGGCACTCAGAATATGCCTCGATGCCCCCTGGTTCATGAGGAACAACCAGATACACAGAGATCTCGAAATGCCCCTCCTAAAAACGGAAATCATCCGCTACAGCACGTCTTTTATACAAGACAATTTAGATCACCCAAACCCCCTCATTTCAAACTTTCTAGATTACGATCACGAAATACACAACACTCACAAAAAGATCAAAAACGTCCTCAACCAGTAATGGTACCCACTAATACAGGACAGATGCATTCCCAGCATCAGTGAGCTAGTCTCACTCCTCCCGCACATTCCTCCTCTCCCTATCCCATCCCTCCCCATCCCTCTCCCACCCACTCCCCAGCGCCGAATTATGACAGATGCTACTTGCATCAGTGAGCAGAGACTCACTCCCCCCTAAATTATGACAGATGCAACTCGCATCAGTGAGCATAGACTCACTGCCCCAACTTTCAATTCAGATCAAGTATTTTTTTAGATAAATGAGCCATAGGCTGCGCCTGTCTCTTAAAGACCCAAACAAACTATTGATGATGATCGTTAATTCTGCTGCCAGATTCGAATTCAGCAGATCAAAATCTATACAGAACTTCTCGTCAGTGTTAGTTTTCTTTAATTTTCATAAAAGATATCGGATTTTTATTGAAAATGTAAAAGTTATACCTAGAGTACAGTGATTTAATACAGCTGTATATTTTACCTAAACTTTTACGTCTCCATAGGTATTATTAGCTGCGCTGCATCCATTCTTTTTAGTAAATGGAATATTATATGGCCGAAGAAATTAGCCTCTTAAAAGAATAATTTAGTAAATATAAAAATATATATTTTTCCAGCAAAGTCCATTGAAGGCTCGTCTATATTTTTGGGATCGTCTTTTCAAGACGCCATACAATGCGTTTTGACCATTATCATTTTTTTTTTTTTTTGAAAAACAAAATAGCACCCAAAACCCGTCATTTCAATTTGTGGAATCGTCATTTCCAAACCTTTAGTTTGATACCTCACACGGCGGTGGATTTTGTTATTATTATTATTTTTTTTTCGCACAAACAAAATGGCATCCATAATTCGCCATTTTGATTTTTATCACTTAGGATTCTAGCGACACCTCGTTTGTCAAAAGTCGTTTAAGATTTACCATATAATGAAGGATTCTAAGATCAAAAATAGACACGCGTAAATAACTTTATCTTTCTGGCTTGCGCAGTCGGGTAAAAAGTTACTATGTTCATGATAATAACTTTTCAATATGTTGTTAGTTCTTCATTATACCAAAATATGAGACTATTCTGAGCGTTTGAATTTTGATAATCAAGAAAAATTAAAATAATTTAAAATTTGAGTGCGGGTCCCTTTACATTAAAAAAAAAAAAATTCCATTTTAGAGAGTGTTCATGGACTGAAACTCACCCGGTATAAACTTCAAATTTGCTATGTTTATATCACATAACAAAAACTATAATATGCAATATTTGTTAATTTTTTATTCGATAAGGCGGCTCCAGGGGGGCAGTGGAGGACAACGTAGGTCGTGTGACATATCATTTTAAAGATATTTTTCTATTTTGCGACTCTTATAAGCTCATAATCACACGAATTTTGCGTGTTCTTATAGTCCCATAAGAGGTCTCTACTTTTTTTCTGTTGGGTTGGCAACATACAAAAGCCTATCTCTTAACGTTTTACTTTCAAATGTTAATGTCGATTTAAAGTTTAATTTTTTTTTTAAATTTTGTGTTTGGGTTATTTTTTACCGTGTTAAATTGTGGACTGGTTAATTGCAGTGAAAAAAAAAGAGATGACTGTAAAATATATCAAAATATAATTTGTTCTTAGAATTTTAAACATAGTGTAAACTGTAATGCCAACCCAAAACAAATATTCCTAAATCATCATCAATTTGTAAGGTTTTTAACTTTTACAGCAAAATAGAAAAAATTGTATAAAGCACTCGTTTCATAACACGTTTTTAGAGCACAAGTACAAGTTTAGAAAACGAGCTTGCGGCGAGTATGTTATGAAACTAGTACTTTAATATACTATAAAATTCCTCGTTACTGTGAAACTATTGTTTTAGAGTTTTCTTTTAAAGATTTTTTATTCTTAAAAATTATTCAAATTTTCATTGATATGTGTATAAATTTGGGAAATTTTACATAAAAGTGGTAAATAATAATTATTAAAATAATAATAACCTTGTATTTAATATTTGTACTTTTTTGTGCAGTTTCCAAATGTAATTTTATTTATTTTTTTTGAAAAATTCATCAATTTATATAAAAATAAATAAATAAAAAATATTTAAAAACAAACCTGTTTTAGATTTTGTTTTTTCAAGTTTCAAGTGACACCTTTTTATAACAGATCGGTTAATGATGTATAGTTTAAAGTGTTTATTTAATTAAAAAAAACTTGCGTTAAAAAATTTTTTGTTGCAAAATTTCAAAAAATTTTAATTTAATTTTTCTTTTTATTTATTTAGATACTTTTTTCGTATTTATTTTTTTTATTATCTTTTTTTATTTTTTTTTAGGTACCCAGGTATATTAAAGTAAAACAAAAATTAATTTTTAACTTTTTTTTATTTTCTATGAAACATGAAAAAAGTTACCTATTATAATAATATATAATATTATAATTATAGGTCATAAATTAATATTTACACTGTTTAAAAATACCTAATAATAATGTCCTGCACGAGCAGCTGCATGAGCTGCAAAATGTTCAGCTTTTGCCAGTTGAACTTCTGGAGTTTCTACTGGAGCTCCGTTATGTTGGAGGGCAACGTGGTGACCGTATGGGGTATAGGCATATGAGGCATGAGCATATGGAGTAGCGTAGGCCAAAGGAGAGTATGCACCGTTGCGTGCAGCAGCTTCAGCGTGAGCCACAAAATGGTGGGATTTTGCGAGTTGAACCTAAAACAATAACAACGAAAATAGGAATGGAAGAGCCCTAGATCACTTTTGCGCAAAAATCTATTTTAAGTTTTTAAATATTATTTTTATAATCAATTTACTCTTATTTGAGGTTATTATCAATAATGCACCTAATATGCTTCACAATAATTATAGGGTTATAACTAATATTTTAACATAACAATTACGAACACAATCGTTAAAAAAAAATATTTTTTTTTAAGGAATCCCCCAAAACCCTTCTGTTATTTATGGTAAAACTAAAAGTTAAACGGTTTGAAATTTGAAGCCAAAACTTGGTTTTGAAAAAAGATCGTTTTAAATAAAAAATTACATGGGTGTCGTTAAAAAAAATACCATAGTAAGCTAATTCTTACCTCTGGGGTTTCAATTGGTTGACCATCTACACCTAGAGCTGGGTATTGATGAGCATAAACTGAGCCATAACCAGCTAATGGAGCAGCTACATATCCCGATCTAGCAGCAGCATGAGCAGCAAAATGTTCAGCTTTTGCAGCTTGTACTTCTGGAGTTTCTAAAGGTACGATAGCGTTACCATATGCGACAAGTCCACGACGTTTACGGTAGTGCACAAGACTGTTACGAGCTACAGCTTCAGCATGAGCTGCGAAATGAGCAGATTTTGCTAATTGTACTTCAGGAGTATCAATTGGATGTCCGTGAGCAGATACATGGTGGATTGGAGCTACAAGTGGAGCTACAGCTACTCCATTGCGTTGAGCAGCTACGGCGTAGTCGACGTGGTGTTGGATTTTGGCTGCGGCTACCTCAGGGGTGTCTAAAGGTAATCCGTTGACTGTGGTATGGGTGTTGTGGTAAGCTAAAGGAGCGTGGCTGTAGGCAATGGGGGAAGCTACGTGGCTGTAGGCAATGGGGGCAGCTACGTGGCTGTAGGCAATTGGAGCAGCTACTACTCCAGATCGGGCATTGGCATGAGCTGCAAAATGAGCTGCTTTGGCCAACTGAACTTCGGGTGTGTCCAAAGGTACACTGGAGTGAATGTATCCGGCAGAAGCTACGGCAAAAGCGCAACTGACAAAAAGCTGTAAGCAAAAAGTCTCATAAAAATTTAAATATCCCCTATTAAAAAAATACAGTAGGAAAAACTTATTTTAAAATGACAGTAAGAAAAACGTTTACGAATTCGTCTGTGTAAACCTTAACTGACACAAACATGTGTTCAAATATATGTAAACATAAGAAAATCCATGTTAAAATTATCTACACATTTTAACACGATTTCGTGTTAATTCAGGACTAGATGTCTATATAAACGGACAAATGTGTAAACGTTTTTCTGATAGTTAACATTATAAAATCAATTATGGAAACATTTTTTGCTAAAAATTTTTACATTTAGATTTAATTTAAAGCTTTAAATAAAAAAAAAATTATTGTTGAATAAAAAAACATTTAGTGTGTTTAAAAAAAAATCTGCTGTCAATAAAACAATACTTTAAGCTAAATTTGCAAAATAAACAAAGAAAAAAAATTAATAGAAAGCAAGCTTTAAAAAAATAACTTTATTTAAATTTCAGTTCTTTAGGACTAGGTGTTAATGAGTTAATTTGGCCTCCAGACAGACAGGAAGACCGACTTACCAAGAAACAGAAGTATTTGCTTCTTTTGAAGCTAAACTCCAAAAAAATGTAAAAAAGTAACATATAATAGATATGGTATTATATATAATTTATGTTTTACTTTGTAAAAACTTACCAAAACTTTCATGATGATTTTCAAACTCAACCTCCTTTAAGGACTGTTAGAGTAAAAATGATATATTAAAAATTGCCACTGGATTCTTTATATATGAAATCCACATACCTACAAGAAGTGCTGGTTCTGACTTCCTAAACTATATCAAGGTCTTCATCGTTAAATTTAAATCAAATAAAAAAATGCAGGTTGCAGGAATATTTTAAAATATTTTAATAATAATAAAACTAACCCTTTTTCTTCTCATTAGTATTCTCTTTGAATTCATTAAAAGCAGGGCCGGCCTTTGTAATTTTCGAACTAGGGGCAAAAGTTATAGGCGCCCCTAGAATCAGTAAATAAATGAAAAATAATTTAATGTTTTGCACAACTTTAAATTGTGCCTCCTTCGCAAGATATTTAACGGACTTTTTTTAAAAATTGCAGCATTTTACTAGGGAAAAGAATTTTATAAAATTTTGAATACATCAGAATAAGCGACGCAGACAATTTTTTTTAGAATTTCACACAAAACTCACATACCTCGGATCACACATTTTTCAAACATTTAATAAAATTAAAGACTTACAATTTTTTTATTTTTACTTGGGTTAAATATTTTTTCGGTAGCGGCTCTGTGATTACACTATTGGTAATTATGTACTTTGCCGCAGGCAAAATTTTTTATAGATCTTAGGGACACGTATTGTCCAAAAACCATACAATTAGGTAGGTAGTTAACTAAATTGTTATTTTTTAATTTTCTTGAAGCATTTTTAAGCGGACCTACAAAAGATAATAAATGATCTTGGATTAATATTATCTTATATCAAGGCCATATTCTTCTTTTAAGCTAATATATCCTCGGTTTAAGATTATCTGTGACTTTTTTAAATTATTCTCTTGGTAGTAGAAATCCTGGTTTCAAGGATTTTTTACTTGAATGCATAAAATTTGGAATAGTTATCTTGAATCAAGAATTATTGTATTTATTATTCCATCAATCTATTTTCTAATAATCTGGTAGACTGACAGTTTCGGGCTGCTGGCCCTCTTCAGTACCAAGAGTTATTTCTATATGCTGATTAAGAAAACAGTTTTTGACTTTATTCGCAAAAGAAGTAAAGTAATTAGATTGATGTATACTTGTGCGCCATCTATTGCTAGATGTAGACAACTACTCATACTTCTCCTAGTCTGGAAACCTTGAATGGTAGCAAGTTGAAGACTTGTGTGCACATAATAGGTACCACTAAAAGCCTATCCAGAAGCTTCTATAAGAACCTAAAACATAAGAATGCGATATCGTGATTGGCTTACAAGATACATGGCGGCACATCAAGCCAATCACAGCATCGCATTGTTAGGTATTATGTCTTATGTGAGCTTATGTTTTGTTATGCGAACCTGTCGATATGCCTTAACGTGTGGTTAGACGTAGAATCTATAAGGACATAACTTTTTAAATTTAAACAAAAGTATAAAGATATTTTAATATTTATTATTCCATCAATCTATTTTTTAATCATCGTAGAGAGTGATATTGGTAGACTGACAGTTTTGGGCTGCTGGCCCTCTTCAGCACCAAAACGCATCTCTGTACGCTGATTAAGAAAACAGTTTTTTACTTTTTGGAAAGAAACTTTGCCTTTACTTTTTTTTCCGATTTTTTTTTTCACTATCTTTTCCGATTTGTTTGCGAAAAATTTGTTCTTAAAAACCCTGTTTCCGGAAAAACTACCTATTTCTGAAAACTTTATTCCCTGAAAATTAGTTCCAGGAAAAAATTGTTTTAGTAATTTTTTTTTCGTTGGTAAAAAAAACAAGCAACAAATTCCAAGACACCCCCCTTTTGTGTTATGTAACGTACACTATAAAAAGTATATCTTCTATTAAGATGCAACAAAACTAAGTCACTGCCTGTTTATTTTAAAAATTAGTGCTAGGCTTTAAGATCAACATAAGGACCATCCTTATTTTAATATGGACAGTATCTAAGACAGACACTTTTTACAGTGTGTACTCCTTTTTATTAACTTCAAAAAGCAAAACATTTTCTGAATAAAATCACACAGTGGTTTTATTTTCAAAATACTATTTTTTATTTTTCCGAGTATTTTTCCTTAAATACAGTCGTTCAAGTAAGAGCGTGTTTCGCATTGTTTATTTAAGAATATATTTATACTATTTTTTTTACATTTAATTACAGTTAATGATTGATAGATCAATGCAAGCAACTTAGTAATTTGTCCAGTCTCCATTTGCATACTTTGAACGAGATTTTTTGCATATTCCTTCGGCAAACACCTCCATATTGTCCGAATTTCTCATGCTAGCTGCTTTAATGTGTATACCTTTTTCCCGCGAAGCTTGTGCTTAATGAATGACCACACATTCTCAATAGGGTTTGCGTCGGGCGATTGGGACGGCCAATCCAGCGTGATGAGGTCGGATGTCCTCTTCCACTGGCAACACAAGTTTCTTCGATGTTTGGGGTCGTTATCCTCTTGGAGGATCCACTGCTTATTTTTATCGTCATACCAACGCGGTCGGTATAAGAGCTTTTTTGTAAATCTCGACCATTTTTTCAGCGTTCAAGTTGTACGTAAAAAGAATTAAAAATCCAAAACCTTTTTTAGAGAGACACCCCCAAACATAAATCTTTATAGGGTGTTTCACGGTTCGCTGGACCAATCGATTGGTGGAGGATGTCCAGGCCCGAGGGGTAATAACATAACCCCAAAAGGTAAAAATAATCTTGCTCCAGTCTCGATCGATGTTTCCCTTGGCCCACGCGGGTCGTTTTTCTCTCTGTGTTTTACTCAACAAAGGTTTCTTTATTGTACTTCACCACTTTAAGTCGTGAGCCTGTAGATGAGTACGAATTGTTTCATTTGATATATCCAAACCTTTCTGCATCAGTTTTTTTGCCCCTTGGCAGGAGGATTCTGCGAAAACATTTTTAAAATAATTTTTTCGTGTTTAGCCGACACCTTTCCTGTTGAGCCACGATCCGGTATCGTTTCAACCATTTGTTGATGAATGTCTTTGACTTTCCCATATACTTTGCAGCCACTTTAGGCGTCATTTTCGGACCTTTCGGGTGCAAACAGAGGAAGACAGCCTTGAACCGCAGCACTCATGTTTTAAAACGTACTCAAAAATAAGGTTCAGAAAAAGTCTATGTACAAAGCATTGTCGGTCAGGAAGTAAAATATATCCCCGAAAAAAAAGTAGGTCTCTCTCTTACCGACTACACGTTATAGGCGACACGTTCTTACTTGACCGACTGTATGATTCCTAGATACTCGAGCGCTCGCGCATTTGTAAGTGATTACTGAAAAGGGTAAACAAAAATTAACTTTTGTGTTTTTGAATGGATTGGACATTAGGGTGGAGTGAATTTTTTTTTGAGAAATCGAGATGGCCTGATAGCACAAAGGATGCGTACCACCCAGGCGAATATTCCTGTGAAATTTGAGATTTTTATTATTGTATCTTCTCTCCCCAAACGGCTCAAACCTGAAAAAACAGGGTACTCGACATCACAACTAATAAACTTTTTTTTTTCATAACTTCCAAAAGGTTTAATCGATTGACTTGCATTTTTGCACATATATTATTGTTGCCATAAGACATTTAAATTTTGTATCAAACTCCATACTGCTAAATTGTGGATTTTAATATTTTCTCTTCCAATATCCAGCGTATAATAATACAAAAATTTAATCTGAATTTAAGTTAATTAGAATATTTATCAAAAATAATATTTTTCCTTAGAAAATGTCACAGCTTTGGAGACCAAGAGTCCCAAACGTGACAAATGAGTACCTAGGCATTACTGCTATTTAAACTTTTTTAGTCATAACTTGAGAACGGTTTGAACACAAGACATGATTTTTAGTACAGTTTTTAATGTTATTAATGCAATTAATTTACATGAACTTATAAACCACCTTTAAGGGAATATAGTTGTTTTATAGGGGTCCTTAAGGGGTTAAGTCACTTTAGCTTAATTTTACATGTATTTTTTCACATTATTGTCTCTTATTTGGGGTTTATTGACAAAACACATTTTTTTGTCCCCCTAGTCCCTTACAATGTCAGCTTATACGGATAAATCTAAAAAGCTTCTAAAAACTAGTTTTCGCCCCATAACTGTTGACTGAAACCTCTTAGGAATAGCAGAAAATAAAAGAACACCAAAATGAAATAAATTTTCTTAATAAAAACGTTTCCTCAGTTTCTATTGGTTGGGAGATATAACACATTTAAGCTCGTAAATCACTTGGTGTTAGAACATTTTATCACTACTTGCCATTTCGACATCCTTTTATATATCTTCTTAATATCTGTCAAAATATCTTACATATACACTGTATATTATACAGTGTGTCTACGTAAGTTGGCGGCATATGGAAAACTATTTTATTATTCATTTTAGGAAAAAAAGTAATTCTTCATAAAAAGTTGTACATGGTTTAAAACCTAAAATTCAACCATCAAATATCAAATTTTATCAGTCGTATACGAGGTTTGTCAAAAAATATGATTTTTGCTCAAGAGTAAAGTACCTTTATTTTTGACAATATCGAAAATTATTATAAAGAAAAGATCTTTTTTTTTATTATATTTTCTCTGCGGTAACATTGAAAATTTAAGCTTTCCCATTTTTCACCTCCGCGCGTGAAATGGATTTTTTATTAGATTCACTTTTAGCAACCTTAAAAATATACCAATGTTCACCAAAACTACCCCCCGCCCCTTACGTGGTGGGGTTAGATTTTTTTTATTATCAGATTCACTTTCAGCAACCTGAAAAACACCAATACACCAATTTTTACGAAAACTACCCCCTGTCCCTCAGGGGGTAGAGTAAGAATTTTTTTATTATCCGATTCTCTTTCAGCAACCTTAAAAACCCCAATATACCAATTTTCTAAAAAACTAACCCACATCCATCAGGGGGTAAAAATTTTATTATAAGCGATAATTTTTTTTCTTGCTTTATTGATTTATATCGACATAAACGTCATAAATCGCAAAAATACGCAAAAGAAAATTTTGAAAATTTTTGCACGAATACAAGGCTTTCCGAAATTTTGAAAATTTTCAAAATGGGAAAGCAAAACGTCAACTATTAAAAAGTGGCATTGTATAATTAGTATATTATAATCCAAGGACGAGAAATAATGTTTCTCGGTCGCATGCGAGGCGAGGCTAGGCGAAAACTAATATCTCATAACCAATGAAAACTGAAAAACATATATTTAAAAAAAAAATTATTCAGTTTTTAATACTATTTGATTTGTAATTTTAATTATGACAAAAAAGATATGTGCAAAAAACCGTGTTTTATGGGTCTTTTAGGGGCTTATCTTTTTCGGGCCTATCTTTTTCTATATATCTCTTAGAGTGATAGACTTTATATATAGTGCTTCTTGACACAAAAACCATAATACAATGTATTTTGAACGTTCTGGTGAGCTTAGTACCCTAAAAACTGGGGCATATAAAACAAATTGGGTCCCTATAGGGGTTTCTAAAACCCTAATCCTATTGAGCTGAAATTTTGCATGAATCATTGTAATATATATGTAAGATATTTTGAAAGATATTAAAGCGATATATAAAAGGGTGTCCAAATGGTAGCTAGTGCTAAAATAATCTAACACCGAGTGAGTTAAGACCTTAAATCTCCCAAATAATAGAAATTGAGGAAACGTTTTTATTAAGCAAATTTATTGCATTTTTGTGTTATTTTATTTTCTGTGCTGTACTTATATAATTAAGCTAAAGTGACTTAACCCACCTGTTTATATATTTAGCCCCTTAAGGACCCCTATAAAACCCCTATATTTCCTTAAAGGTGGTAAAAGTTCATGTTATTTAATTGCATTAATAACATGAAAAACTGTACCATTAATCAAGTGTTGTGTTTAAACCGTTATCAAGTTATGACTAAAAAAAGTTTAAATGGCAGTTATGTCTAGGTACTCATTTGTCACGTTTGGGCCTCTTGGTCTCCAAAGCTGTGACATTTTGCAAGGAAAAATTTTATTTTTGATAAATATTCTAATTAACTTAAATTCAGATTAAATTTTTGTATTATTATACGCTGGATATTAAATATTAAAATCCACAATTTAGCCCTATGAGCTGAAACTAGGGGTACAAAAAAATATTTTTTTTATAATAACAGGAACGAGAATTTGGTAAAATCAGTACAAAATTAAACTAAAGTGACTCAAGCCACCAATTTATAATTTTTACCCCTTAAAGAACACTAATAACCCCCTTAATCCCCCGAAAGGAATTTGATACAAAATTTAGATTAAGTGTTATGTCAACAATAATATATGTACAAAATTTCAAGTCAATCGTTTAAACCGTTTGGAAGTTATTAAAAAAAAACTTTAATTAGCACTGATGTCGAGTACCCTGTTTTTTTACGTTTGGGGCGTTAGGGGAGGATGAAGATACAATAATAAAAATCTCACAGGAATGTTCTCCTGGGTGGTAGGCAGGTCTTCTTGATTTATCGAAAAAAAAATCACTCCACCCTATTAGACATTTCTAGGCCTTATAATAATCCAAAAATAAGTTTTTCCCTTCAGGTTCCTTTTCGCCTGACCATTTTAAAAATTGTTTTATTAAGGTTTTATTAAATATATAAAATTAAAAAAAAATGATTTACATTTAACAAAGGATTGTTAATATATTGTAAGGGGCAATGTACTTTGGTAATTGTACAAAAATGCTTTTTCTATGCGTCCTTGAAGGGGGTACAAAAAAGAAATATTTGTATTATTTATATACAGGGCGATATAGAAATTATCTTTTAATTCTTTACAACATAACAACTTATTTTTAGACAATTTTTTGGGTATTTTAAAAATACAATTTTTTTGGCTATTTTATATATAGGTACTATTCTTTTTACATTTTTTAAGGTAATTTTTTAACTCTTGAAACTGAATTTAATATTTAAACAATAGTGTGTGCTAGTTTTTTATTAATTTTTTTTTGATATTTTTAATGAAAAGCAACCCTAATAACCCCCTTAATCCCCTAAAAGGAATTTGATACAAAATTTAGATTAAGTGTTATGTCAACAATAATATATATATGTGCAAACATTCAAGTCAATCGATTAAACCGTTTGGAAGTTATGAAAAAAAAACTTTAATTATCAGTGATGTCGAGTACCCTGTTTTTTCACGTTTGGGGAGGATAAAGATACAATAATAAATATCTATAAATTTCACAGGAATGTTCGCCTGGGTGGAACGCAGGTCTTCTCGATTTATCAAAAAAAAAAAGAAAATCACTCCACCCTAATGGACATTTCTAGGCCTTATAATATTCCAAAAATAAGTGTTTCCCTTCAGGTTCCTTTTTGCTTGACCATTTTAAAAAAAATTTTATTTAAGTTTTATTAAATATAAAAAATAAAAAAAAAACCTATATAAATGATTTATATTTAACAAAGGATTGTGAATATATTGTAAGGGGCAATGTACTTAGGTAATCGTACAAAAATTCTTTTTCTATGCGTCCTTGAAGGGGGTATGAAAAAGAAATATTGGTTTTTTTTATATACAGGGCGATCTAGAAATTATCTCTTAATTCCTTACAACATAACTTATTTTTAGATAATTTTTTGGGTATTTTAAAAATACAATTTTTTTGGCTATTTTATAAATAGGTACTATTCTTTTAACATTTTTTAAGGGGATTTCTTGACTCTTGAAACTGGATTTAATATTTAAAAAATTGTGTGGGCTAGTTTTTTATTAATTTTTTTGATATTTTTAATGGAAAGCAGGTTATGGCTGTTTTGTTGTCGCTGAATTTGAATATAATATATTTTAATTCGTGTAAATTTTAATTTATTTTAAGCCGCTTACCGCTTTTATCAAACATATCAAATTTATTATATTAAATTAATTTTCGTAAATTTCATTAACTGAAATAATTTACTGTAAAATCAATTAATAAAATTTATTTTTGAAGCATTGAAATCATGAAATTTCCTGCGTCTGAAAACGATTAAAGTTTGTCTCAAAACTGAAAGGTCCTTTGCAAGATAAAGTCATCTTTGTCCGATGAGTAAAGACAAAAAGAGTGAAACCTGCCACCTTTCTTTCTAATTTTCTAATTTAAAGCTTTACAATTCTTAAAAAACTAAGAAAGCCCCAGCGCCACAGGCGAAAATTTTAACAATTTTAATGGGTAATTTTAATTTTAAAACATTGTTTAAAATTTTATAAAATTGCAAGAAAGCTCTAGCGCTGCATGCTATTTTTTTTTTACAAATTTCGCGCTTAAGTTTTACAAGCTCGAATAAAAAAAAAGAGTAAAAAAGCCCTAGCTCCGCAGGCGAAAACTTTTACAATTTTTTTTACAAGTTCATTTTAATTTTAAAACACTGTTACAATTTCAAAATTCATAAACATGCAAGAGGGCTCTAGCGCCGCAGGCATTTTTTTATAAATTTGATAGTCTATTTTAATATTAAAACACTGTTACAAATTAAAAACACTGTTAAAATTTAAAGTTTCACAAATATGCAAGCGCCGCGCCTAAAATTTTCACAGTTTATTAGAATAGCCTAGCTCCGCAGGGTAAAATTTTTACGAATTTTAAGTTCTATGGCCCACTTGAAAAAGGCTCTGTATATTTGCTTGTTTTGGCAACCTTATCGTTTTGTAGCGAGTGTAAATAAATAAACCGTTTATTGTAAACTTAAGGAAATTGTCGACGCCGGGCCCCCTCGAGCCCGGGCCCGGGGAATCTTCCCCCCACCCTGAATCCGGCCTAATCAAAACATTACTTTTTTTATATGAAAAAAAGTTTAAAAAAATAAAAACTATATGGTAGAGAATTTTATTTGCTTTAAAATCATCTATCACACGATCCCCATTTCTATTTAAACAAATGCTACTTCATCACATTTTAAAATGTTACGCCGCGTTACATGGGGGGGGTGTCCAAAAATGGCCAAATTTTGCGTTACGTAATACTTGAACGCTCCCTTGCTGAAATTGAATCTGATAAAAAAACTTTTCTAATTCCACCCCCGAGGGGGTGAGGGGGTAAATATTTTTCAATATTATTAATATTTTCTTCAACATTGGTATATAGGGGTTTTTGGGGTCGACAAATATGAATCTGATAATATATTTTTTTTAAATTTCCCCCCTTGATGGGACGGGGGGTAGTTTTCCTGAAAATTGGTATATTGAGGTTTTTGAGTGAAACTGATAACAAACAAAAATGTACATATGCGCAGATGTGTTTAATAATACATACGAATTGTACAAAAGTATTTTGGCAAACATATACAAATGTACCATGCGCAAAAGTGTTTGGTGAAACATATTTATGCTCAGAAGGGTTTAATAATACATATGAATGCACAAAAGTGTTATGGCCAACATATACAAATATACCATGCGCAGAAGTGTTTGGTGGAACATATTTATGCGCAGATGTGTTTAATAATACATACGAATGCACAAAAGTGTTCTGGTAAACATATACAAATATACCATGCGCTGAAGTGTTTGATGAAATATATTTATACAGATGTACCATGCGCAGAAGTGTTTGGTGGAAGATATTTATGCGCAGATTTGTTTAATGATACATATGAATTCGCAAAAGTGTTCTGGTAAACATATACAAATATATCATGCGCTGAAGTATTTGATGAAATATATTTATGCACAAAAGTGTTTAATGATACATAGGAATGCACAGAAGTGTTTTGGCAAACATATATTTAAGGTTGCTAAAAGTAAATCTAATAATAAAAAAACTATTTTACGCGCTGTGGTATAAAATGGGAAAGCTCTTTTACTGGGCAGTGTATTTTTTTTATTATTTTATTATTGTTTGCTGTTGTTTTTATTTTTTACTTTTTAGAGACATAGAAGTCGGTCATTTTTTTTTGCGAAAAGTTTTTATTTTTTTACATTTTAGAGACACAGAACTTGTAGATTTGTAACGTCATCTAAGCTAAATTATAGTTGTCCTTCCATCTCGGCAAGCTGCTGATGTCACAACGCACTGTTACTGCGAGGAAAGGTCATTATCTTAAAGATAAATTTCTAAAAAATAAAAGTAATATTTTTATTTCAGCGCTTATGAGTCCAACGAACCTTATTTTAAACGAAATACTAAAGAAAATCTTTGTTAAACTTTAAGCGTTAAGTAATAATCAAATAACGCCTTATGGTAAAATCACAAATTTTATCATTTTCTCTTAGTATTTTAATATTTTAAGTTGCAAAAAGTTTCATTAAATTCCGTTCATTCCTTTCAAAGTTATGCGGGATCAAACATAAACAAAAACAAAGTCACACGTCGAATTGATAACCTCCTCCTTTTTGGAAGTCGGTTAATAAAATACTTTTAATCTTGTACTAAATAATATTTATTACAAAAATAAAACACATCTTTGCAGTTGCCTATATTATAATGGTAGGTATCATTGATATGATGTGCAGATATCATAACAAAACTTTTAATAAATTGGCAAATTTAATCTTGTTTCTGTGACAACAAGTATAAAAAGTCCAATGGATAGAACTTTTTATAAAGCTTATAACTACACTGATAAAAAGGATTTATTTGGATATGGCTAATTAAATTATTTGGTTGTGAGTTAGTCAAATAAATATTTAGTTCATGTAAACAAATATTTAAATTTTTAAATGATTTATTAATGGGAACAAAATAGTTTATTTGACAGAAATATAATTTATTTGTCATAACCAAATAATCTCGCAAATAATTTAGTTGGCCATATTCAACCAAATATTTAGTTGACACAAATAAACTGTTTTATCAGTGTATATGGAAAACTACATAAGTAAATAAAGTATAAAGGTAGTTTTTTGCTATTAAAATAAAAGAAAAAATATACAAGTAAACTTTGCAAAAATTAATTTTTCAAAAAAAAACTAAAAAATAACACTGCCCAACACTCAAAAATTTTCCGACACCATTCCAGTTGCATCTGCCTATATTTGATGTCCTGACTTCGGAACCTTTTTTTTTTGATCAACTCGTTTTTTTGAGATATAACGCACTGTGTTTGTTTTTGCTTATAGTTGTAGTAAGAAAAAATAATTAAGGTTCAATTTTTTTTTTTGTTGTGATAGTGCTCCAAGCCAAAAAAGCGCATTTTAAATCTTTATTCGTTTGTTTTTTACGGGTTCTAAATTCAAAAAATTACAACTTTTCGAATTTTTTTGCTATATTTTCATGAAAATTTTATATTAATACTAGAGATATGGCTCTGATTTTTAAAGGCTACACTAACACACATGTGAGACTTGTAAAAATAATAAAAGTTTTAGACTGAAAAAGCAGAACAACAATATTTTGAATTATTTAATGGTTATTTAATGTTATACTAATGTTTAATTTATTTTTTTTAATAAGTATAATTTTTTTTCATAATAAGTATAATTTATTGTGTTGCTCTCCAAAAAATAAAATATTTCAAAGTTTTTGTTTTTTTTTGCCTAACCACCGGTAAAATCTCGGTCACTGGATTAAATCTAAAACTATTTTTATTTTTATAAACCCCACATTTGTGTTAGTATTACTTATAAAAATTAGACGCGTATCTTTATATATATATATATATAAAATTTTTATCAAACTTTTTTGGCTTAGAGCCCAACTAATAGAGAATCAATATTGATTGCAATCCACGGCAAAACAAAAATAATTAGACCTAAATTATTTTTTTTTACTACAACCATAGGCGCTAAATCTCAAAAAGACGAGCTGAGAAAAACGGAAAAAGGTTCCGAGATCAGCGCATGGCATATAGCCAGACGCAACTAAAAGCTCCGCGGCAAATAAAAAAAATATTTTTTTGTAGAGCAGTGTAATTAGTCATTGTAATAAACCCTGTCTGCATATTGTCATTTATCTTAAATGTACGAAAACTATTATAGTAACATACATAAAAACTCATATAAAAAGTATTTCACATGAAATCACATAATTCTAAAACTCCTAATAATAGTGTGCACGACCTCCGGCAGCTGCTAAAGCATTCAAATGTTCAGCTTTAGCGTGCTGTACCTCGGGTGTCTCTACAGGTACTCCATGTGGTCCCAAAACAGCTAATGGTCCATGGTAACGAGCGGTAGGACTTTCATCATGGTAAGAACCACCGTAGGGACCTGATGAATATGGTCCACGATGCGCAGCTTCAGCATGAGCTGCAAAATGGTGCGCTTTTGCAGCTTGAACTTCAGGAGTTTCGATAGGTTGACCATCGTGGGCTAACTGTGGGTAAGTGTGAGCATATGGTGAGCTATAACCAGCACTGTAATCTCCGTGGTATCCTACAGGTCCTGAACGACTTGAAGCTTCAGCTAGAGCTTGGAAATGATGAGCTTTTGCAGCTTGAACCTCTGGAGTTTCTACTGGAACGCCATTATGATCAATTACAGGGATATGTTGGGCATATAAAGAACGCCTTCTTCTAAAATGACCATGTCCATTTCTAGCTCTAGCTTCAGCATGAGCTTTAAAATGGGCTATTTTAGCTATTTGTACATCATGGGTATCGATAGGGTAAATACCACCATAATGGACCGGTAATCCATGTACTGCTACACCGTTTCTTTGAGCTGCAGCTGCGTAGTCGTGGTAATGTTGGACTTTAGCTGCGGCTACTTCAGGGGTGTCCAATGGCAAACCCATATGGTCGACACCGTAATGGTTTGGGGCATAAGCTTGACCTCCAAGTGCGTGATATTTAGCTGCGAAGTGTTGCTGTTTCGCAGCTTGAACTTCAGGGGTGTCCACTGGTAAGTGTCCTTGGTGGGTGATGTAGGGACTGTAGATCGCGGATGTTACTGCAAAGATGCAGCTCAATAATATCTGAAACAAAAAAAGAATAATTTAGCTATGGAGAAACTCATTAAAAAATATATACTTTTTAGTTCCAACAAATTTGTGGGGTACTACGAAAATATTTAAAAGTAGGTATTCTTTCGTTTGAATTGAACTTTTTTGCTAAGTGTGGGTAATCGGTAAATGGTCTTTTCAGGGTCTGGGTATTTTTTTTTTAATTCCGAAGGACGATACAAGAGTAACTTAGATCTGGTGGTTTTCTAGAGCTACATAAATATCCGCGTAGCAAATATTGTTTTGTGAGTGAACTTCTTTTTCGCAACCAAATGAAAGTATTTTAGTTTTTTGTTCTTTTGTTATTAATCCAAAACTATTGTTAAGGGTCCTTTAGAATATAGTGACTTCTAATGTTCAAGCTTCAAGGGATGTGGTTATTATTCACTCATGAGATATATTTTTTTTGCTGCTTAATTAAATGTATCGAAACATGTGCTAGGGACGATTGAAACAATTTCTTTGGGTTCGTTTGAAACGCGTTTTAACACATTATTTTTTAACATTATCCAACAATTTGTAAAAATTCAAATGGAAATAAAGTTATCTTATCTTATTTTAAAAATACAACTTTTTCGAACCCACTACTGCTAAAATTACAACTTTTTTCCTACTTAGAAAAAGTTAATAACTAAAAAAAAAATCGTTTCAACTACTGCTAAAATTACAATTTTTATATTTTTAACCCATGAGATTTACAATTTTTTCTAATCTCAAAATAAGTGGGGCCCTGTTTGCGATGAAAAAGAATAAAAACCAGTTGTGAAAAAATATTTGTCTTTTTTTAACATATGTTTCAACTAACACCAGGTACTATTTCAACTGACCCAGGTTTGGGGACAGTTGACACATTTAACATTGTTGTAAAAATGCTTTCATTTATTTTATTGGTTTAATGTGGGACTAAAACAATATTACACTTTTATACCCAGATAATTAGGCTGTAATTAAAGCGCATTGCCAAATGGATCAGAGTTAAAATCTAGTTACAGTAAGCATTTTTCTCAAAAATGTTTCAATTGACCCCAGCCTCCCCTACTATTTTATGTAAAAAATTGGGCTTATGCGGTTGCGAATCTCGGTTAAACATCTCTACTCGTAATTTTCGCAGCATCCAAAAAACTTTATTTTTGAATCTTGTTGAGCTGTGTTGAAGTACCATATACATCAGTAGTTTTTATAAATATGAAATATATTACAAAGACTATAAAAATTATAGAAATGTCGCAATAAATTTATAGATATTACAGTTATTAATAATAACTTTTACTAAAAAAAAAATAATAAATTCTTTCATAATATTTAAATGTTGACCTACGATACATACCACATAGTTATTTAAATCAGAATACCTACCAACTGCATTCCCTTATATACAGAAATCATTTAAATTTTAAATAAACAATCGATCAATACAATTAAAATCAGCAATGCATTCGTTTGGTAACTTCCGACAAGCTTTGATTACACTGGTCCGGAAAATAAAAATAAATCTCATTCGAGAACCGAGAAAAAATATTGCTGCCAATTAAAAAATTCTTTACCCTATAGTTAAATTTAACCAATAAAAAAATAAAAACATAAAAAAAAACAATTCAAAGATAAAAAAAGAATCTCAACCCTATTTTAAACCAGCCAAAAATGTCTCAAAAAATATACAAATATTTATTTTTTATTTTATACGTTTTTAAATGATCTATGACACCATCCTCCTCTTTATTTAAAAAATTGCCCCCAATATCCCCCTTCCCACAATTAAAAACCTAAAAATATCAAATATATCCCGAAACATAGTTTAATTTGTCTTATTTACGTGTTCTAAATTTGAAGTCGATATCTCAATTCATCTAAAAGTTAAGAGTTTTGGCCTCACTGTATACACGGTGTATTTGAAATAGGGTCCGAAATGTTAACGGGTGATTCTACATCATAAAATATGACAAAAAGTTTCTATAAACATAACTCAGAAACCCTTTGAGATATAGCAACAAGGTTTTGCAAGTGAACTAATCTTAATAAGGCCTATCTTCGTATGTTATTTTCATTTAGTTATTTTAACCAGGGTTGTGCCAATTGGGGGCCTTATCCGTTTTTTACTATTCACAGCATGTAAAGCCCGGAATAGTATAATACGGTAGTTTCGAATTTCCCAAAATCGCCAAAAAACGTCCTAGAAACTTTTTTTTGGATATAAATGTGTTTCCGCCATTTTCTTGAAAAAAATAATATTATTTTCGTAATCAGCGACCTCAAAAATCTCATATTCATAATTTTAAACAAAAATTTTCAAGCTTTTGATATTTACCATATTGGAACCGCCATTTTCTTAAAATAAAAATAATATCATTTTCGTAATCAGCGACCTGCATTTTCATAATTTTATACAACTTTTTTAAAACTTTTGACATTTATGTCCGCCATATCGGATCCGCCATTTTCTTAAAAAAAATATGTCATTTTCTTATTCAGCAACCATATAGAGCTAAATTGAAATTTGGCCAGCTTTTTCGAAAATTCCACCACTGTGTACTTGTATATAAGTTTTTTTCTTAGTTTTCATCATTGAAATTTTGATTTTCAACATTTTAGTATTTAATTTTTCGAACAGGGAATTTTTATCTTCTAATGATTTTTTCTCAAAAACGGTTAATTCTACAATATTATAACAAGAGTATCGTTTTTATGTATTTTGACCTGAGGAATCATATTCCAAAAATAAAATTACATAAAAGTTACAAAGCAAAAAGTTTAAGATAAAAAACTGACCGTTTCACACACCCCTGGTTAAAATCAGTACATGAAACAAACATACGAAGATGGGCGTTATTAAGATTAGTTTACATGCAAAACCTCGTTGCTATATCTCAAAGGGTACCTAAGATATTAAATAAAAACTGGATTTTTAGCCACTTTCAAAGGGGCTTAGCTGCCTTAAGACGCAGTTTTAGACATATGTTTATAGGAACTATTTTTTCATATTTTATGATGTAGAATCCCCCCTTAAAATTTGGGACCTTATTTCAAATACACCCTGTATAGTAATTTGCAGCGAAAAGCCCGTAGTATATTTTGGGTGGGAGCCGGGCCGCTACTGCAGTCCAGTGTCCTGGGCCAGTCCGCCGCTGTATCAATTCAATTCGTATTCTTAAAAGAAATGAACCATATCCGAGTAATGCATTTAATATTACCCAAGATGCGTGATTGCAATGAGAGTCGCACTATTTTCTATTACATATATGTGACTATCTATTATATAACATAATACGCATTAACTACTTTTATTGTTAAACTATTTATAGTACTCTTCGAAAATATAGGAGATTCCGGAAAATGCAAAAATTGGTATTGGGACTTTTCTCTTTTAATCTTAATATATTTAATAATAACACAGGCCCACAAAAAAAATAAAAAAAGTAAATTATTATTAACCAGACTATATTTCCTTATGTATTTTTGTAGACCGAAAACGAATTTGACAATAAAAAAATCCCGCTGACCCCTAACTTTTTTAAGCTCTTAATGCACCACTTTTTTTCAGGAAAGTGGTTAATTTTTCACCATTTTCTTTTTCTTAATTTATAGTCTAAACGGAAGGGCAATAACAAGTGGTGTTGAAAAAATTTAAGTTAAGTTAACTCGGGTAAGCGGAAAAGAGCCAACCTACTTTCTACGAGTTAAGTCGGGCGAGTGCGCTAAGGGGTTAAAAAACTACAATAAATAATACTGGATAAGCCAGCTCGATATCTTTAAGTTCTCTAGCACGTAAAAAATTGACTTTCGGGAGTTGTGCCGAAGACACTTTTGATCAGGAAGTCGAGAACTATACGTTATAGTTCTCGACAGGGTGATCAGTAACTGTCATGCCAAAATTTAACACGTGATTCTACATCCAAAAATATGAAAAAAAGTTTCTATAAAGGGTGGTCCGGAAATAAGCCCTAAGGGAGCTACTGCCCTTCGAAGTTGACATATTGAATGGGGAACAAATAAGAGCATCAATAAAAATTTAATGCTTCTGGGTGATTCTTCATTTAAAACTGAACAAAAAAGTATTCTTCACCAAAACACCTAAATTTAATATTAAAGGAGTAATAGCCTTTCAGAAAGTAATATTTTTAGTGGCACAAAATGTTACTTCCTCTTAATTGCAGTTTTTTTTTAAACGGTTGTTACACTATATGACATTTTGTATGTATTTTTACCTAAGAAATCTATATTTTTTACAATAAATCCAAAAAAACTACACATAAAAAAGTTTGGGGTAAAAATGTGTTAAGCCTCATTTATTTTGTCCCCCTAGGCCTCTGGTTAAATTCAAAAAAATAAATTAACATAAACTTATTGCCCTTAGTATACATGCAAAAGCTCATCGCTCTAGCTTAAAGGGTACCAAAGTTATTAATTAAAAACCTTATTTTTATTACAATTTTAAAGGGCCGTAGCTCCCTTAGGGCTCATTTCCGGACCAACCTTTATAGGAACTTTTTTTGCTATTTTGGCATGTCAGTTATTGATCACCCTGTATATACATGTACATTGAATATAGCATATCCAATTCAAACAAATCGGACCGAAACGACTTTTTTAGGAGCTGTAAATTTATATACTTTGATTAGAATGTCGACAACTATAATATATCAAAAATTTATCCAAATCTGACTGAAACCACTTTTACATAAGAAGAGATACGTAAGAAAAATATAGTCTGGTTAATATTAATAGTAATTACTTTAGTAATGGTAGTTTTATGAAAAATTGTTTTTGTTGGCCGGTATAAATGGAGGAGTTAATTCAAAATATTCTTGTCAAAGTTATTTAAAAATTATTTTAAAATTTTTGTTAGTGCCGGGAAAAGTCAGCACTAGGGACTGAATAAAGTGACATTAAACTTTACACGTTTAATGTCATTATATAGGGTCTCTAGCCAGCACGGGCATGAGCACAGAAAGTTCTCCGTCCCATATTTCTAAAAAACTACATTTTAAAATAAATAAAATTAGTTAAGTTTGGCATTGCATTTTAATTGGCCAGAAAATTTTCCCATACCTACACAGTTTTTTATTTTGCTAAATAAAAATATTTTTATGCTGTTGACTTTTAAAGGAACCTGAATTTTTTTCTTATTAAAGATTTTTTGCCAAAGGCGGTGTCCGCGTTGCTATGGGACCCTAAAATTTCTATTACGCAGCTTTTTATTGCGAATTTAGCAATGCTAAAGGCTGTTTGGGCCCTTAAAGTAATTTTTTAAGTCGGTTAGGGCTGCGTTGAGTTTTAATGGAACCTTATCAAAACTATCCAAAATATTTTGAATTTAAAAATCTAAGATCCAAAAACTCATAGTGTGAGCTGAGCTATATTAAGAAAAAGCGTTTAAAAATTACCACTCCTCTCCCCGCCACTCAGGGGTTCTGTTAGAAAATTTTTATTATTGAATTAAGTTTTAGTCGAGTTTAAGTGACCTTAAAAACCCCTATAGATATATCAATTTTCCCGATATTTTTTATACAAATCGTCGTATCAGAACAACAAGGTTTCAACTAAAATTTTTTCAGGTTTTCATTTTTTTGTATTTTTGAATAGAGATTTTTACTACCTTTTTGCCTGTACTTAAAATAAAAATATTATGCACATGGCCCATTTTATTTACAATACAACCATGTTCTATCTGCATTTTTTGATATTTTTTTTTAGTGCAACGAGGTTCTAACTGATATTAAAGTTTAATTTCAATTTCTTGCTTTAAAAATCGGGTACTCCGTTAATGAAAATTAACTTAAGTCATGCATAAATAGTTTGGCCTGTCATGTTTACTAAAATTATGGAGGTTGATGAGGAATACTTCTGCGAAACAACTATTAATTATCAATTTTAATAATGATTAATAATAATTTATGCAAAACATTGCATTTATGTACAAATTATTAAAACAAACAGCCAAAAAACATCTGAATTTAATGCAAAACGGTTGTAACTCAGAACACTGTTGTACTACTACATTTCATAGATTTTTGGGTTATCAAAGTTCCAACTGATTATTTATTTTAGCTAACATTTAAAATATAAACAAAATGTGGATTATAGTTACTAATTTATCTTAATATAAACCCACCCCAGCATAATGCACCACTCAATTATGAAATTTAAGGTAAGTTTCATGATTTTAAAGTCTTGATTGATCATAACTTAAATCTATAATTTATACAGGTGAAACCTTGTTGTTCTCATACTACGAAATATTAAAAATTTATACTACCACAGCCACAAATATTGGGACCAAAAATAATAAGCAGACATAACGCATAATAACATACTGACATAATTTGCATACGGCATAAGATTGGTTAATAGACGATATAAGAAGAAGAGGACGAACATATGCAAATTATGTCTTATGTATTATACGTTATGTTTTGTTATTCAAGCCTGTGGATAAACCCTTATTAATTAATATTAATTAATTAATATTAAGAAATAAGAGCTTTATTAAGAACCCAATTGTTTTTTTTTTTGTTGTAATTACATGTTTATAACTTTTAATATACAATATAATGTTTTATTTCAGCAAAAATCATTTTAAAAAATTTTTAAAGAAAATTTTATCTTGGCGTCCTCTGCCCCCACACCCCCTAATGTAAAATATTCAATATGTATTCAAACGCTTGGCGATTCCAAAAAATCGTATCGTAAAATAAATTAACGTCAAAATTTTCCAGTCAGTTATTTGTATAGAATCAAAAGAGATTAAGTCCAAAAGTTAGGATTAAAAAGCCATAAGTCTAAACTATTTTTTTAAATTTTTCGAAAAAAATAATTAAATATTTTTTGGAAATTTTTGTACCAATGAAACTCCCATTATGTTAAATAAAATACCACCGATTTCAAAAGTTAGCTAAGTTGGACTTTTTGTTCCTACATGCCTAATTATAACGTTTGCAAATGAGATTAGGTTCTTGGGGGTTATCATGGACCCCTGCTTGAGCACATCACACACCTGTCCAAAAAAGTCAATACCGCCCACTATTCAATTAGAATTTTGAAAAAATATGTAAATCATTCCACCTTAAGAATTGTTTACTATTCAAATTTATATTCACATTTAAAATATGGTATCATTTTTTTGGGCGGGGTAAATTTAAAAGATATTTTTACTATACAGAAAAAAACTCTAAGAACTATGCTAAACTTGAAGTAGTAAAATGAGTTGTTGACAGCTGTAGGACTATACATATTTGAGGTATTAACCTTTATGTTTTAAAATATTAATGATTTTAATTACTTAAAATCCAATAATAGAACTCGAACAAAAAAAATTAATTTTCTACGTCACAGGTTGGTAACCTATTCAAAGGGAGGGTTCTATTCGGCCATTACCCTCTTCAATAAGTTGCCTCAACATATCAGGAACGAAAATAGTTTTAACGCCTTCAAAAACCTTATTTTTAAATACTTAGTGGTCTGTGAGCCTTACGATTCGGATGAATTTTTAAATTATTGAATGTAATCTTTTAAACACATTTTAAATGTAACTTTTTATTGACCATTTGTTTTGTCTACTGTGAATTATATGTATGTATATGTAGCAAATTTTAAAGCAATACAATTTATTCTATTCTAGTCTATTCTATAACTTGGCGGATAGTCTACTATTCAAAATTAAATTTTGTAAAAAAGCTTTTGAAAATTTAAAAATTTTCTGAAAAAAAAAAAAACAACACTAAACTATTCACTGCGAAGCCTATACTTTGTAACGCGCAGCATTGCATATCTTCACATCTCGTTTCACGCACTATTTAACTTCCGAGCACTAGACTTACCCAAGTCTGCATGTCTTGTCTGTTTTTTAACCTCCTAGTGTTTTAGGACTGTTTTTCGTTCTTGACTGTGCGCCAGACCTCTGCAATGACATGCCTTTATAGATATCCCCGTAGTTAAAATTGTTCTTCCCCAACTATTCAGGCAAGGTCCCTTTCACTCTTGAGGTTTTCTTGGATAACATTGTTGTTTGTCTAGGGAAATATTTTTCTTTGTGATGACAACATTTTTTAAATTAGAGTAGGTCATTTAAAAAGGGTCAGCTTAAGACCATATTGGTATATGCCGAAATTTTTTGAAAAGCATTTATAGGTTTTATCAAGGGAGGCATTGAAATCGTAAATTTTACAACATCTTATCATTTTGGCAAGAGATTTTAAAAGTTGGGTTAAGCTTTTGAGAAAAAACCGTCCAGGGTAAAATACAGTAAGTACTGAATTTTTTGTTAGTTTTTTGTATTGTACTATTTAAATTATTCTTATAATGCTTTATAATTAAAAAAGTTATGTAAATTAGGTTGTTTTATTTTTTCGATAAATTTTATTCTACTAATTTTAATTTTTAGAAAAAAAAAATCAAAGCGGATACTGTGTTTTTGCTTTAATATGTTTTAAATTTGACAAATAAGTAAGCTTACTGTAAAAATTAATTCTTACCTGTCAAACTAAATCAAACTATGTTGTAAAATGTACGATTTCAATGCCCACCTTGATAAAACCTATAAATGGTTTTTAAATAATTTCGGCAGAGATATACCCCAGGGGGTGTTTCCCCCTGGGCCCGGAGTTTTGTGGGGACTCGGATTTTTTTCATTTTTATTTATCAAAGTTTTTGAGGAGGTAAAAAAATCTTTGAGGGCCCGGTCTTTTCTTGGGGGCCCGGGTAGAGATGAGGTCATTTTTTTTATTCATCAAAATCTTTCAGGGGATAAAAAATTGGGGGCTCGGATTTTTCTCAAGAGGCTCAGGTGGGGGTGATGAGCTTTTGTTTTTTTTAGTCGGAGGGCCCGTAGGTTGCTACAGCAGTGCCCCAATTTTCTTTGCGATGACATGTTTTAAATTAGGGTACATCATTTAAAAAAGTAAATTACAAAAGCCGAATTTGAAAGTGAGTTTGGACTTTTTGTGTTTGTCAGAACTTCTTTGGGAAACTAGAAAAATACATTGCCCAGTAAAATCGCTTTCCCATTTTTCACCTGCGGGCTTTAAATAGATTTTTTATTATCAGATTCACTTTCAGCAACCTCAAAAACTCCAATATACAAATTTTCACTAATATATAAAACTATCTAAAACTATTATTATCAGATTTAATTTCAGCAACCTCAAAATCCCCTGTATACCAATTTTTACTAAAACTACCCCCACCCCTCAGGGGGGAGTTGGAATTTTTTTATCAGATTTACGTTCAGCAACCTCAAAAACCACTATATAACAATTTTCACAAAAACTACCCACACCTCTTAAGGGGTGGAATTGAAAAAATTTTATTATCAAATTCAGTTTTGTCTTCCCCAAAAACCCAAACCAATTTTGACGAATATATGTATTTGCCCCTTGTCCCACCCCAATGTTTACCAAAAACAACCCGAAGCGAGAACTTTTGGTAACATACCTGTATTCCAAATGTCAAGTCTATAGCTTAAAGCGTTCTTAAGTTATCGTGAATACAATATTTCCCGGACTGAGACCAATCTACCTAGCGACAATTTTTTTTTGCCTGAAATTGATTTATATCGACACAAAACGTCACAAAAGGCAAAAATACGCAAAACAAAATTTGCACTAATACAAAGCATTCCGCAATTTGTCGACCAGTGATATTCGCACATCCAATATTCGAATCTGTTTTGAAAATATACACTGTGCGATTTTTAATTTACTCTCTTGCTTGATGGAACAGATCATAGCGAACTAAAGGACGTAATTTTGGGTCGCTGAATCCAAATCCGAAGGTCGTTTCTCTCCATCACCCTCAGATTTTTTTATATCATAAAAAACGTTAAAATTAGGAAAATCGATTTTGTGTAATTACAAGAAAATGCTTTGATCTATCACATTAAAATTTAGTACGGTTAATAGTGGTAATATAAGTTATTTATTCCCCTACTTACCCAAAAATACAATTGTGTGTATGTCAGAGGCGTGCGTTCTAAAGTGTTTAATATATTTCTCCAACAAAATTTATGTTTAAGAATTTTACAATTTCGATAAAAAATTATTATTTATTGATTAATTTTACGTAAAAAACATATTGGACCTTTTGATCAAAGGTCAATAGTTTTCGAGAAAAATAGGTTTAAACATATCTCTGTAAGTTACACTAACAAAAAAACTGCTGCCATTTAAAAAAATTAAATTAAATTTTTTTTTCCGAAAAAAGTCTCTTTTCGTTTTAACGAAAAATAAATTGAAAAAAAAAATAAAAAAAGTTTTAACCCCATTTTACCCCCTTACCCCACCCCGATTTTTATCAAAAAAATATATCCTAGCCACACAAAAAAAGGTCAATAGCTTTTTTTTTCCTATGTATTACATTACATGTTTGTTTAATCTCATACTATTCTACTTAATTAAGCATCCCCTAAGTCCACGACTTGTGTGGGCTAGTAGTAGAGGGAACCACCGGCTTATACTGACTTTCGAACCAGTTTCTAGGGAGTGTCCGTTTCACTTATCGCCTTCGCCAAATTTTAATTATTAATTAACTGAAAAAGGCAAATCGGCGCCAGTGAGAATCGAACTCATGCTAGTAGGCTTGCTATACATACGCGCTAGCCACTACGCTATGCCTCCCACACATGTTGAGGCTCTGAATCCAAATTTGAAGTCAAAATAGCACCTTATCCAATTAGTTTTCCAGGTGATGTGCTATCTTGACCTCAAATTCGGATCCAGCGCCTCAAAATACATAGAAATTGTAAAATTCTTAAACATAAATTTTGTTGGAGAAATAAATTACAGAAACACTTTAGAACGCACCCCTCTGACATACACACAATTGTATTTTTGGGTAAGTAGGGGAACAAATAACTTATATTACCACTATTAATCGTACTAAATTTTAATGTAATAAGTCAAAGCATTTTCTTGTAATTACACAAAATCAATTTTCCTAATTTTAACTTTTTTTATGATATTAAAAAATTTGAGGGTGATGGAGACAAACGGCCTTCGGATTTGGATTCAGTGACCCAAAATTAGTATAAACCTATTTCTGGAATCTCAGTTAGAGAAATCTTCAGATTTGTCGACCAGTGATATTCGCACATCCAATATTCGAATCTGTTTTGAAAATATACACTGTGCGATTTTTAATTTACTCTCTTGCTTGATGGAACAGACCATAGCGAACTAAAGGACGTAATTTTTAACAAGACTGTTTTTGATTTTTGTGTTTCGGACCAATGCGTGCGGAGCTATCGCTGGAACCGTTTCCCATGTTATTTTTGAGGTGTCAACTTCAGCGGCTCATGCACATTTATTTATGCCGGCAAAAAAAAACAATTTTTTTTGTGAACTGTAAGAGTTGTCGAATACTTTGTAAAAAGTTTTGTACATAAAAATAATACAAGTTGTCTGAAAAAAAAATTCCAAAAATCGTCAATTTTATGCCTCGAAAATCAGAACAAACCCTTAAAGACCTACTTCATGCTTTCATGGCAAAAAACAACAGTGTTTATCTGAGAAAACTTCAAAAGTGAAAAGTATTTGTCCTATAATAGTAGTTGGGAAAGAATCATTTTAAATATTGCCAAAAAAAAAGGTTTCCGGGATTTACTTGTTTCATCCTTAACCATATCGAATAACCTAAAACATCGTCCGTCCATTAGAAAATCCATCACTTCATTTCTAAGTCCAGGGGCGATACAGTTTGACATATTCAAACCAAAGATCAAACTTAAAGATTTCAGAATATTAATTTTCTTATTGCTTTCCCATTTTGACGATGTTTTAGGTTATTCGATATGGTTAAGGATGAAACAAGTAAATCCCGAAAACCTTTTTTTTTTTGGCTATATTTAAAATGATTCTTTCCCAACTACTATTATAGGACAAATAATTTTCACTTTTGAAGTTTTCTCAGATAAACACTGTTGGTTTTTGTCATAAAAGCATGAGGTAGGTCTTTAAGGCGTTGTTCTGATTTTCGAGGCATAAAATTGACGATTTTTGGATTTTTGTTTCAGAAGACTTGTATTATTTTTATGTAAAAAACTTTTTACACAGTATTCGACAACTCTTAAAGTTCAGAAAAAAAAATTGTTTTTTTTCGCCGGCATAAATAAATGTGCATCACGCTCTGAAGACACCTCAAAAATAACATGGGAAACGGTTCCAGCGATAGCTCCGCCCCCATTGGTCCGAAACACAAAAATCAAAAGCAGTCTTGTTAAAAATTACGTCCTTTAGTTCTCTATGGTCTGTTTCATCAAGTAAACAAATAACTGAACGCTGTAAACAGGGCAATTACTTGGTGAGAGTTCTAAAACAAATTATTAAAAGACAAAGCGTCCCCTGTCCTAAAATAGGTGTAATAAAACAATGATCAAACTGTTGAATGATCCTTTATTGGTAGATGTCTTTTTCTTATATATAATTTAAATCATAATAATATGTGATCTTTAGCAAAACTACGTTATTGATATAACCCTGTGTGAGGACGATCAATACGTGTGTTCGTTTTGGTTTTTACTTTATAACCTTAAATCTAGTAAATATACTTTTGTTTAAATAATAAATGTATCAAAATTATTTTAATTGTAATCTTGAAAAATTCTCTGTTCAATATTTTGAACATCAAGCAAGAGAGTAAATTAAAAATCGCACAGTAAATATTTTCAAAACAGATTCGAATATTGGATGTGCGTAGTTTATTTTGTAAAACATAACTATATTCTATACACAAACATATACTATTCAAAGCTAATGTAAAAATATTTACTGTGCGATTTTTAATTATCTCTCTTGCTTAATGAAACAGACCAGTGTCTACATAAGTCAAAATTCGAAAAAAAAAAAAATTCCACGCGTATTTTAGTGAAAAAAACAAAAAATGCAATTTTCCGGCCAAAAAAGGGTAAAAAAGGGGGAATAAAAAATAAATTACAAGCCTTTGAAAAAAAAAATTGCACTAGTGAACTCGCCAACATGTTTTTTGACAAATTACCGAAAGATTTAAGTCAATATGTTAAATAGTTTTTTTTTAATCTCTGGAACCCTTTTTAAAAATGGCATTTTGAGAAAAGGCTATAGATTTCATATTTTGGCTACCCCCCTAATAGGGGGTGTGTTAGGGGGAGGGGGGGTAGCTAAAATATAAAATCTCTATAATCTATTATAACGCGAGCACCGGACTATGATGTGTATGAATTTTGGTACAATTTGCGTTACGTAATACTTGAACGTTCCCTATACATAAAAAGCACCAATAAAATTTTAATTCTGCAGGACGATTTTACAATAAAAACTAAGCAAAAAAGTATTCTTTACCTAAACAACTAAATTTAATATTAAAGGAGTAATAGCCTTTTAAAAAGTAAAATTTTTGGTGGCACAAAATGTAACTTCCTCTTAATTGCATGTTTTTTAAAAGCGGTTACTTCTACAGTGTTCCACTATATGACATTTTTTATGTATTCAAGAAATCTATATTTTTGAAAAATAAAAAAATACACTTAAAAAGTTTGGGGCAAAAACTGGAAAGGCCTCCCTGTTTCGCACGCCCCTGAAATAACAAAGATGGGCCTTATTAGGATTAGTTCACATGCAAAACCTCGTTGCTATATCTCAAAGCATTCCTGAATTATTAAATAAAAACCGAATTTTTTAGCCACTTTCAAAGTGGCGTATCTCCCTTACGAGGTGTTTTAAGACATATGATTATGGCAACTTTTTATTATATTTTATGATGTAGAATAACCCCTTAAAATTTTATAATTTTATTATATTTTTATGCATATTTATTAAAGTATACAGGATGTCCAGTAAATGATGTCATTAATTTTAAGGGGTGATTCTACATAGGAAAATATGAAAAAAAGTTCCAATAAAAGTCCAAACATATGTCTAAAAATGCGTCGTAAGGGAGCTAAGCCCCTTTGAAAGTGGCTAAAAAAATCGGTTTTTATTTAATAATTCAGGAATGCCGGGTAGCCGGGACCAGGTCGTCACGACCCTACATGTTTTCCTCGGTCTCCATTCTGTTAGCTGGCCATTTTATAAACAGCTGTTTGTTGTTTGGACTTTTTATGCCTTTCAATCAGTATGAATATCTCTAAAAAGTCGGTCCTTTTAATGTTTCTGAAGGAATTTCCTCCTCTTATTAACATTACATCATGAAGAAATATTTGTAAAAGTTGATGAGGTGTTTCGACTGAGAGAGGTGGAGGGATTTTAAGCAATTCTAATTGAGTGAAACAGTCAAAGACACTTGTCACAGCGCAAAACCACCTGTTTTACCGTTAAATTGGTGACAAAATAGTCGTGCGTCTGCTCCAGGAGCAGTCAAGCGACCGGCCACCAAACGAACGGAGACCGGTAGTTAGTAGTAACGACTCGGCAGCATCTAGGAAAACAGGGACTTTTAAAATGCATTGGATGTCTCAACGACTCGGTGGCGGTCGTCAGCGACTGCGACTTTTGGAGGAAACCGAAGCTTTATATTTCGTATGGTCGGTTTTCCGATGGGTTAATGCATTAGAAGGTTTAAATGCGTTCCATATTTTTACTTTTATATTTGAATGAACATGGCTCTTCTAATAAGTTGTATACTATACTTAAGTAAAAAAATAGTCTGGCTGATATGTAGGCATACCAAATATGTCACACAGAAAAAAATATTGTCTTAAATGAAGAATATATGATTTTGATTTAACGAAGAGAATATATTCTTCTTTAAAGCAAAATTGTGCTTTAAATATGAAAGGATAAGAATATGATATGCATAAAAGAAGAATATTTTCTCTTTGTTATATGCAAATCACCATATTCTTGATTTAAGACAATATTTTTCTGTGTGCAGGAACGTGAAAAACTGATTTACACTTACATTACTTACACTTAAACTTGCACTTCCATCAAACTTACTTCCCTCAACTGGAGATAAGCCAGAATGCTTTTGATGCAAGGTTTATGATCTACTTTAATAAATCTAAAAGAGAAAATAAATTTGCTCATTTGAATTTTCTATCCAGAGAAACCACCGAAACCTTTTTGCCACATTCAGGGATTGTTGATTAGTATCATTCACTGATCAATCCTATCGATGTTCGCTGAGATAATAGGCCAATAAAAATCACTGACTCTTAGACTTATTTTCATTATCCATTCTTAAGGTTAAATTTTCTATTTTTGTAGTTATTTTTAAATCCTGTTTTATGTATATTTGCATCCGTGTCTGTCAAACAAAATGTAATTTACACCTATGATATAAATTACATCAACCATAAACAAATTAATAAAATTAACAAAAAAAAAATAATAAAATGCGTTGATATAAATAGTTTATGGGACACATATTGGCATATAATAATTTATTATAAATTGAATAATATTATGCCATAGACAAAGTATAGACTATGTAGGTACAGCGTGTTTTTTAATACAAATTTTAGATATCAACTCTAGAGTAAGCGACGAACTTTAAATATAGATTGGTTAGGTCTACTATAGTAGTAGTACTACTAGTAGTGTACTTTAGATAAATATTTAATTGATATTTTATTGGATACCTAGCATCAGGGCCTTAGCTTGGAAACTACATTGGGGATGGGTTGATAAGGGAAATTCTTTCTTCAGCAAGCCTGAATCTCTCAACTGACCAACTCCAATTCTCCTTTTCTAAAAAATGCCTAATAATTCCAAAGAGAGGTTTCTCAATCAGAATTTCGTCATCCTTAATAATAAGTTGGGAGGTTTAGCTAAGTATAAAGATTTTTACATGATTTGTAAAAAAAAACTTTATAATTTAAGGTACTATTACCGTCAAAAACAAGCAAATTTTCAAGAACTTTTTTCTCACATCGTTTATTAAATATACTTTTTTCAAAACATTATTTCATTGTTTCAGAATACAAAATTTTATTTCAATTTAGATTTTTTTTCTAATTTATAGAGGGCGCCAAAGTTAAATCCTCCAAAAATCCTTGTCCCATTGCTGACAGTTAATTTCAGGATTGGTAAGTCTGAAACAAAAAATTCAAAAAGTTTCTTGAAGAGGAAGGTTTCGGACAGGGTTATTTAACACCACTGATAAAAAACAAAATTGTAGTAAATTACCCTGCAGGGCATGTTAATAAACAAAACGCGCTTAGATTTATTAAAATCGGTTCAGCCAATCCGAAGTCCAAATGCAAAAAAAAAATTTTTTTTGAAAATTCTAGAAGTTAATAGTACCTTAAATTTTCTTATTTTATAAGTATACGAAAAGTTTTTTTACATAATATGTAAAAAACTTTGTTAACAAAATCTCCCATCTCATTTTCTAAAAAGGCGAATACTCCCAACTGATTTTCTTAAAGGACTTCTGAGATTTTTTGTAACACAGGTCAACAAGGATTTTGTGATCAGATGGTTTTATTTTCTAGCTTAGCCTACTGACTGCCAAACAAGCATTTTTTTGTTTCCATCACGTAGGTATCATTTTTTTCAGCAAAAAGCCATGCCAAAAATCTCATTCTATAACATGAAGTGTAGAATTTTTAAGCTATGGACATTGTTCTACATTAACATAATCAAAAGTGATGAGATTTTTTTTTAGCCATAAAAATTTTTCAGGAGTTAAAAAATGAAGGGCCTGGGGGCGGTGATGAGCTTGTTTTTTTTTAATAAAAAATACATTTTTTTTTCAAAAAATAATCATTTTTGGAAATCTTTTTTTTCAATTTTTTTTTGTTTTTAAAAAAAAGATTTTTTTTTAAAGGTACGCTCCTTTTTTGTTTCGGAAATTGTACTCCAATAAAAAAACTGGCGTCATTTAAAAAAAAGTAACATTAACACTAAAGTACTTTATAAATAGGGTTAATTTAGGCATAATTACATATGTGATAAAATGTTTCATTGTAAAAGTCTCTACTTGAATTTGATATTTCTTAACAAAATTATGGTTTTTGCAGAACATTAGTAATTACTACCATGAACAAAAAAGAACATATTTTAAACATCTGGAGATAATATTTTTATAGAACAAAAATCTATTTCTATTTATTTGTATTTCTTGTCAAAATCAATGGAGAGCCTCTACCATAAGTTTTGAGCTTATTCGGGGCTCTCCATGACTCTGTACCCTTGAATCTACACAATAAAGAATAAATGAAATAAACGACTACAACCACGACCACGTAGATGGACATCAATTTTTTGGGACAAGCTTATTATTGATACTAACTTTTTTTTGTTGGATCTCAAAAGCTTTGCTTAGTACATAAAATAACAACCCCATCAACTGTCTTTTAAAAGATAATTAGGAAGAAGTAAATATAATGCAACACTTTACACATAAAATAAATATGTATAAAAATGTATATAAATGATGTTGGGGACAACAAAATTTCGATAAAAATAACTATTAAACTAGTATTTTCTCTCAACATAAAATATTTATTACACTGTGTCTCAGGTTTTCAAATAAAACTGAGTAGTACTTGAATATTTAAGGTTCTTAAAAGAAATCTAATAACTTTTTTTTTTAGCGTGGGACAAGTATTAAAAATTTGATTTTGACCCATATCTCACATGGGCGTGGGTCAAAAAATGATCAAGTAACATGAAATTTGGTATACAAGCATAGTTTTTCAAAACTAGAAAAATGTTTTATTTATTTATTTATTTATTTATTTATTTATTTATTTATTTATTTATTTATTTATTTATTTACCAATTTAAGGATACACGAAGTACATTTGGTAGTTCAATAATACATATAAATACCCTAATACACACTGCTGATGATTCGCAAATACGATGAAATATTATCTAGGTACTATCTACTTTTTCCAATATTTAATCTAAACGACTAATAAATTGGTTTAATGATACTTTCGCAGTTTCGGTCACTATAACCGACGTTAATACACTATATTTTGTATACTGTATAAGGTTTTCTTTATGTAATTATTCTTTTGTTGGCAGCCGTATTTTTTATTTTGTTTTTTTTTCTTAAATACCGTTATATTAGGAATGCAGTGTATAGCATATAAATAAATAAAAATTAATTTAAATAGTTAATTTTACCATTCGAAGGATAAGTAGTGAAAATCTATTAAAAGTAGAGTAATAAAAATAGATAAGATATACAAATATAAATTACACGTAATTTACATCTTAATGTATTTTCTTGCATACCAGGATACAAAAAATATTATTTTATGCAGATTAACTAAATAAAAACTAGCTTGGCATTTCTTTCTCCTAAAATAAAACTTTTTTTATAAAAACATGAACTGAATTCAGGCTCCAAAAATACTTTTCCTGCATTTTGAAAACTAATTTTCGATAACTAAGAAAATATATATTTTTTTCAAAAAAATCCGAAGGATAGGTAGATTTATATTTTATGTTCTACAACTCAATAAAAATGCTTTTTGACCCTCATTTTTTTTATTTAAAGTTGAATTAAAATGTACTTTTAATTTAATATCTGACCTGTTATTGATAGATTTTACTTTTATTACCTATACACATTTATATAAACGTATTAATTTTTAATTATGCAGTTTTACCCAAATTGGACAACTCTCCGTTAAAATCTATTTTTTTATAACCTTATACACTTCCTAGGGCTCTGGGTATCTATTCTGGTTTCAAGCGGATTTTTTCCGCCTGATATTTCGTTAATATGGGCGGAGCTACGCGGTCTAGGATAATCAACTCATCAGAAGAACTACTATCAGAATCATTAATTTAGGTATAAGAATATTTTGATATCTTGTTGGAAGTTTTTTGAAAAAGTTTTGAAGTCAGGGAGCTTTATTATTATCCAATTCTCTCGCCTAGGAAAATCCTGAATTAACCCTTCTTTACGCGCGCGGTTTAAGATCGTAGACGATGCTTGTTTTAGCTGGGTAACTTTTTACACGGTGTGTTTAGGCTTGTGCCCCTTTAAGTAGCTGTGCACTATACTGCATAATTTATGCATCAATCTATTAGGTCAATAATATATCAATCTTGAATAGGTATTATATTGTTTTTATTCATATTGTAACCTGCCTGGTCTACAATTGTAGACCTCGCGTAAGTTTTTATGGTTTCTTTTCGTGGATATGGTTTTTTAAAGTTAGTTTTTAGTTTATAGATAAATTAAAGATACAATATGTCTTTACCACAAAAAAAATAGCAGTTTATAGAAAGACACTGCGCACGAGTCTTTTTGGGTATAAAAGTGCCCATACGTACTGTTCCCAATAAATTACGTAATTTTCTGTTTTATAGAACCAAAAATTACGTTGGACACTAAATATGCCTAGGAAGAAAAAATAAATCGAAAAAAAAATTTTGTACAAATTATCATAACTGCAAAAACTGCAAAGAGCATATGTACAAGGTGCATAAGTGACTATCTTTTTTTTTTAATTAAGGTGTTTTTTTATTTTTTTTATAAACTTACCTATATGTATGTTTTAGTTTCAGAAAGTTTGTTAAGTTATTTATAATTTTTTTAGCAACTACCGTACAGATGTAAAATATATGTTAAAATAGCATATCATTTTTCTTTTACCCTTAACAGTTACTAAAACATTATTAATTTGAAAAAAAAAATGTAAATAACTTTTAAATACAACCCAATAAATAATATAAGATATATCTTATATTATTATCAAATATATTTGGTTTTTAAAAATTTAAATGTATTTTTTTTTAAATAAAATGGTCTACAAGTGTAGACCGCGCGACTAAACTAAACTGAAACAGGCGCGCCTAACGAGGGGTTAATAAAAAATGTTGCTTTTTTATCACTGTCAAATAGGGGAAAGTCGATTACTAGGGGTTAGGTCAATCAACTTGTCAAAACAAGACTTTTTAGCGCGCATGATCATTAATTCGCGTTAAGGAGTGCAGTATAAGAGGCTGCTCATCAGTTACTACAAGAATGCAGCCGAGAGAATTGACACGTTGATCGACTTAACCCCTAGTGATCGAATTTACCCCGGTTGATGGTAAGTTTTTCGTCATTTTGTTTGTAAATTTATAAAGAAACCCATTTCCACAAAAAAATCAAATCTTTCGGGGTGTCGAGCTGTTTTTTGTCTGTTTCTTGTTTTATCTGACCGGAATAATTTTGATTTCTATTGAAAAAAAATATATATATATATATATATATATATATATATATATATATATATATATATATATAATAAAACTACAGTGGAAAGTATTATTTTGTTGGAAGCAGTAATGTTGTAAATTTAGTTGTACAACAATTTACAGTTGTATTGTGAATATGGCCAGTGGAAAAACGATGAGGTCCCATTTTTTTCGAAATCGACATTTTAGCATTTTAGCAACTTTAAAAAAATGCAACCTCATTTTCCACTGGACCCTTCAAATGGTAATACTTTATTAAACTTAAAATTTGTCCTGTAAGGATTCTTTATTTGGGTAATTACAAAAAATATATTTTGGTAACATATTATTATGGAATCCATGGACTTTTTCGTTTGGACTTTTTGGCAAAGAAATTAGCTTAAACCTGGGAACCAAGGCAACTGTTTTCCAAGCGGAAATCTACGATTTATGTCTGCGCACAAGAAATGGTATCGGAGTCCTACACGGATAGGACAGTAAATATCATTTCAGACAGCCAGGCAGCAATAAAGGCATTAGATTCATATACCTTTAGCTCGGAACTGGTATATGAATGCCACAGCGAACTATGTAGACTGGCTGAACATAACAAAGTAAATTTGGTATGGGTATCAGGACATCAAGGTATAGATGGTAAAGAGACGATCTTGCAAGAAAGGGGAATGAAGCCGTTCTCACAGGACCAGAACCGTGCTGTGAGGTATCATATTCCACTGCCAGACACGAGGTTAGGAAAAGGTTGCGGAATGAACACCAGCAACATTGGATAGATGCACCTAAAATGAGGCACTCTAAACTCTTTCTAGAAGGACCGACCAAGAAAAGAACCAGCTTACTTCTAGGCATGTCCAGGAGTCAACTGAGAGCAATAACGGGTATAATAACTGGGCACTGCTTACTGAACAAGCACCGACACCAAATGGGATAGACTACGAGCCCCGTGTACATGAGATGTGGGGAAGGGAACGAGGAGCCCTACCACCTCATAAGATGGATGTACTTTGGGAATGACTCGCTGGAACCAAATGAGATCATGAACACTCCCCTGAAACCGTACCTGGACTTTATAAAAGAAACAGGGATGATATGACGAGATCTGTGCGGTTAACACAAAGGTCCCTAGGGACCAGGTGTTGAGGGCTATGAACCCCTCACTAAACCAAACTAACTAAAACTAACATATTAATATGCTTCATAGTTTAAAATATTTTCGAGTATAAAATTTATATGCGCTTTTAATTATATAGAACATGGTAGTTTCACGTGAAAATAAATCGATATGACATTATTAAAGAATGCATTTAAAAATATGTGGCAGTAATTAATTAATTTATGAACGAATACATTAATAATAATAGCAATAATCGCTAATTGATATTAACAGTATACCTACATACCCTGTAAAAAGTAAACTGAACATTCAGTTACAAATGGATAGGAAATCGGAAAAAGTTATTGTCCTGTGCAATTGTACTTTTTTTTTGTTAAAAACATGCAACATTTCATGTCCGTCCTTAAATATTATACGTGATTTTAGAACTTCCTATCCATTTTTAACTGAATATTTTGTCACCAATGGATAGGAAGTTATGAACTCATAAAAATGTACTTTAATTTTTGTTGAAACACTATAGTTCTAAAGTCACGTACTTTAATATTTAAGGACGGACATAAAATGTTGCGTATTTTTAACAAAAATAAAAGTACACTTGTATAGGATAATAACTTCCGATTTCCTATCCATTTGAAACTAAATATTCAGTTTAGTTTTTACAGTGAAATTATACACGTATGTCGTTAAATCTAATCATCTAATCTAATCTAATTTTGCAAAAAAAACTAACAGTGAATATGGTTAATATTTTAAACAATTTATCTTAAAAAAATTATCTATCTTTCGTTAAATCAAATGCACAGGAAATAGTGTATAGCACTATATCATCCTTCTTGGGAATCATCAGCAGTGTCTATCCTATAATATAACATACAGGATAGACAGTGCTGATGATTATCAAGAAGGATGAAATAGTGATATACACTGTTTCCTGTGCATTTGATTTTAACGAAAGATAGATAATTTTCTATATATTTTGCTTGCCCATTTTGAAAATTTTCAAAATTTCAGAAAGCCTTGTGCAAAAATTTTCAATTTTTTTTTGCGAATTTTTGCGTTTTATGACGTTTTATGTCGATATAAATCAATTTCAAGCAAAAAAAAATTATCGGTCGATTGGTCGATCGGTCTGTCCGGGAAATCTTTAGCTTTAAGCTAGAGACTTGAATTTAGGCATACAGGTATGTTACCAAAAGTAACTCCACCCCCGAGGGGGTGAGGGAGTAAATATTTTGAAATGTTTTCCAAATTTTCGTGAAAATTTGTAGATAGGGGTTTTTGAGGTTGATAAAAATGAATCTTGAAATATATTTTTTGAAACCCACCCCCCTAGGGGTGGGGGGTGATTTTTGTAAAAATTGGTATATTGACTTTTTTGAGGTTGCTGGAAGTGAATCTGATAATAAAAATTCTACCCCTACCCCCAGGGGGTGGGGGGTGATTTTGTGAAAGTTGGTATATAGGGGTTTTCAAGGTTGCTGAAACTAAACATGATAATAAAACACTGCTCAGTAAAAGAGCTATCCCATTTTTCACCTTCGCGCGTGAAATTGATTTTTATTATCACATTTTTTCCCCTAATTTTACCCCTGAGTAGTTTTCGTGAAAACTGGAGTATTGGGGTTTTTGAGGTTGCTGAAAGTGAATCTGATAATAAAAATATTCTAAATCCACCCCCTGAGGGGTGAGGGGTAGTTTTCGTGAAAATTGGTATATTGGGGTTTTTGAGGTTGTTGAAAGGGAATCTGATTATAACAAAATTCTAACTTCACCCCCAAAGGGGCAGAGGGTAGTTTTCGTGAAAATTGTTATATTAAGGTTTTTATGGTTGCTGAAAGTGAATCTGATAATAAAAAAATCCATTTTATGCGCGGAGGTGTAAAATGGGAAAGCTCTTTTACTGGGCAGTGTATTTTCGGTTTATAACCGACTGACAGTATAGGGAAGGTTCAAGTATTACGTAAAGCAAATTGTACCGAAATTCATACACCTCATACCCCTTTTTCGCTTTATTAAAGGCTGTAGAGATTTCATATTTTGGCTTCCCCCCCAAATAGGTAGTGTGTTAGGGGGGGGGTTAGCCAAAATATAAAATCCCGCCTTTAAGGCCAGCTTACTCCAAAAAACGTAATTTTTTTCAATACATTTTATTTATAGTACAAAACATAATCAATTTTTTTACATATGAAAGCACATATATGAAATTACTTGAAAATTTTTTTTTTTTTTTTTAAATGGCGGTCCTGAAAATGGCTGCTGAAACTCATCTGATTCGTAGATGGATGACACTCTCATTTCAAAACTATTGCACTTATCGATATGAACCAAACGGCATTTTACTCTTTAGATGTCTGGCTATGGCCTCAAGCAGAAATATTCATTATTATTTAAAAAAGTTATAAACAATTAAAAGTGAAAAAAAGGGTAAAAAAAATTCAAAAGTCCGCCATTTTGTTTTTTTTTTTCATTGAAAATGTTTCATTCTGCTTGAGGCCATAGCCAATTCGATACAGAACATGAAACCGTTTTGTTTTTTGCTTTCAGATAATTCTTTTCCAAGAAATGATGTCATCCATCTACGAATCAAATGAGTTTCAGCAGCCATTTTCAGGACCGCCATTTTGAAAAAAAAAAATGAATTTTTCAAGTAATTTCATATGTAAAAAAATTGATTACTCAACATTTTTTGTACTATAAATAAAATGTATTGAAAAAAATTACGTTTTTTGGAGTAAGCTGGCCTTAATAATGCGGGAACCTAGGTATGAATTGTATGAATTTTAGTACGATTTGCGTTACGTATGACTTGAACATATCCATATCAATTTGTACTGTCGATTCTTAATTTATTAGTTTATCTTAAGTTTAGTTTAACCAGTCATCAACATTAAAATAGCAAACAAATTTAACCAATGAAATCAAATATGTCAAATAATTCTGACATTTCATTGGTAAAATTCTTAGTTTAGTGTTAATGACTATAAACTATCCATTAAAACCTTTATAACATAAATTTTTGATTAATCATTAAATGTTTTAGACAAAAAATTAAACTTATTATTTTTTGAAATCGCTCCGGCCTAATAGCCGCATCGAACCCTTTTTTAGAATTAACGAAACATACGAAAGTTGTTTTAAATTAACCCATTAAATTGTCAGTTAGATCATTATATTTTTATTATTATTTATTCGGTCAAATGGCGATTTCTCCCGTTAGATTAGACAGGGACAAAAGTTCTACCCAAAAAGGATAGAAGACATACATACACTCCCACTTCCACCCAACCAAACAAATTCTGTATTTGTTCTTCTACTTGGCCGGGCGAAAAGTGTAACTATATTCTTTTTATTAAAGAAATTACTGGCGCCATCTAAATTTTAGTAGAATTATCTTATTCTACAGATTCACATTAGCTATGTTCGTTCGTGCCTCTCAGTGCTACACTTTCCGGCAACCAAATAAATACTGTATTTGTTGTATGAAAAACAAATACAGTATTTATTTGGTTGGCTGGAAAGTGTAGCACAAATGAGATAGAGATAGGGTAGACGTCTTTTGTTTCATAATTCTAGTAGAGAGCTCCATTACATATACTTTAAAGTTTATTAAAGTGTGGATAAGATAAGCAACAATCTCAAATTTACATACAAACACCGGTTCATTAAATTTTATGAATGCAGTGTTATATAAAGCTCATAAATGACCATATCCTAGTCAAAAAGTCTGTTGTTACATGTAATGAATGAAATTGTTTTTTTTTATTAATTTTATTGCAATACATAGCAATGCATAAGAAAAATTTATAAATAATATAAAGGGTAGGTAACTATTTTAAAAGGTGACTTCCAAAATAACTCGCAAACGATACAATGTAACAAAATTATATAAAAAAGTCAATTTGATTTGATCAAGGGTCCTAGGGAAATAAGTTCTTAAATACCAGTAATTTAAAAGAGTATTTTATAGGGATAAAACCATGGGCAAAACTAAAGAAATACCTTACGAACCAAAGTGTGCACGCTTTGGTTTGGTAACCACATGTGGTTACCAAACAAAATATAAAAGTTCTGTGATAAAGGAAAAAAAAAATTATTTATCAAAAAATGTATAACTAGAAATTGATTAAAAATATATTTGATTGCATGTAAATACATATGTATATCTTTTAAATAACTTTTATGTAAGAAGGTCGATGAACAACGTTGATTTCAGTATTTTATTACATTATAACAAAAACAAAAAAATGTTCATTGTTTAAATATTTACATACATACTTACATTTTTTTTAGAAAAAATATACCATGTGCAATGCATAGATATATATTTATTTATTAGACTTTTATTAGAAAGGAAAATTAAACCGCGACCTGATTGTCTCGCCGAACCTAACAATATACAATAAAAATGCACCATAAATTTAAATAGGTTTTAAATTTAAAGGCTATATAAAACTTAGGTTTTGGGTTAAATTTAGCAAGTTTTTTCTAATTTTTTCTGATGAGGGGAAATGATGGGATGCCGTGCACACCAATGTAAAAAGTTAACCAAAAAGTTTAAAACTAAGTAAGTTCCAGCTTATTTTAGAGAGAGAGAGATTTAATTAGATCCAGGCAGAAGGATAAAAAGATTAAAAAAAAGCTAGCTACAATCCAACGCAGGTTGCAATCTCATTCCGTGCCAACTGCTAACACAGCATAAAAAATTAATTATTATTAATCTATATTTATTTAGATATTGGGTAAGGTTATAGTATAAAAATTATACAGCATTTCCAAAACTGTTGCTGTGAAACAATAAGTCCAAAAAAACTTGTGAAATACACAAAATTAATAGTTTAGGTCCCCTAAACGACCACTAAATGAACCACCATTAACTGCAAAAAAAATTGTAGTATACTGCCCTACAAAAGAATAATTTAACGCATAGGTAGTTTTTCCAAATTCAGTTTGAAATAAGAATTAGTAAATATAATTAAGAAAAAAAATCAAAACAGATTAGGAGATATTCATTATCATTTACTTAATTACATAAGTGTACTTCCAAATTTTGTAACATACGAAAAGCGCATATAAGATGCTTTATTTTTATTGCCTAATAGATTATTAAATTTATAAGTAAACTAAAAGATGTAAAAAAGTGCCTTAAGAATTATAACTTGAAATACAAATGAATAAACTATCGAATAATTTTCTGAGAACTAAATTAAGGTATACGAATGTAACGTACGTAACGAAGGAATGATCCTAAACGAAGGAGAGTTCAAGGTTGTATTTTTAATAATAATAATTTTCTATATTTTACGTATTTAAACGCACGGAATTACCCGCCGCGCGGTATTTCCCCCTTTGACCTACTACTTTCGTAAAATAGTGTTTTCAATAGATCAACCCAATTGAGCCTTTTTAGTGTGCTAGCTTGGGCGCCGTGTTGATCTGGCGAAGAAAGCTCCATATAAAATATTTTCCCATATCATTTGTTTTTTTTACAGCAAAAAAAAATATTTTAGGACTGACTGGTTGCTGGAAAAAGGAAGGACTGCACTCAGACAACTTGTAGGGGTCCTCACTGGCCACTGCGGATTCTAGGGAGTTCGCTATGCCCAGAGTGCGGAGATGATGAAACATTACTTAGCCGAGTGTGTCAGATACAAGAGGATCAGGTTGCAAGTCTTTGAAATTCAAAGACTTTACCAAGAGGAACTAAGAGACCTTCCTTGGGCCAATATCCTGACCTTCATTGAAAAAACAGGCAAGTTCAAGGAGGACTCAAATAAGTAAATGGCTGGGATTGGCTGGGGTGACAAAAAGGGCCAAAAATGGCCTAGTTGTCCGGCGTTGGCCAACCCAAAAATTTACTACTACTATTACTACTACTACAACTACTACTACTACCAGGTGCATTTAGGTGCATTATTAAACATTATGAGGTTATGTATAAACATAACTATTTTATAACGTAAAACTTGCGATAACTTTATTCCTGGAAACTACATTTCTATTCTATAAGGTCTTTATAAGAGAGTATACTGTTGTAGTTATAGGTTAACTATAAAATACTTTCATAATCACTGTTTAATTTTTTACTTCTGTGTAAAGTAACAATGTCATTCCTTTGCTTAAAGAAGTGCAATACAACTTTTTACATCATTTCCATTACAACTATCCTTTCATGTCAAAATTAAAAGTATTAGAATAGGTATTATATATTTTTTTTTAATATTTTTTAAAAGATTGTATAAAACGTTATACAACTGTTACAAAATTAGGATATTTTCAATTATTATTTGTTCTATAATATAAGTTGTTAGAATGTCTATACAACAGCATTATGGAAACCAGTCTATTTTGTGACAAAATTATCGTACTATCGTAAGACGCACTAAAAAATAAAATTGTTCTATAAGCGGCGCTAGACAATATAGGCCTAATTTTCTATATAGAAAACGCTTTGGTTTTTATTGAAGATATGCATTGTAAAAAAGACAACACAACATCCTAGGATCAATAAAGGTAAAATTTCAGTACTTATATAGGTAAAATCGGAATTCCGGATTAGTGGAAATCTTTATTTTTTTAGAGTGTAGTTATGGCCAAAGTATATTTCTTTAAAGCTTTGTTATACAGTGTCAAGTGATTCCCCTGCTTCAGGGTGGGCGTTTTTTTTAAAGGAATGATTATAGTCATTAAAACTTCCGCCAGGTGTTTTTTTTTACTCACCAAAATTTAAGTTTCTGCTAGGGGTAAAGCATTTTTTTAAAAGTGAGGATCTTTTGTTTTAGTGACCAAAATTTTCCTTCGGATTTTTTCTTTTAGAGGAGAGGCGAGGATCTGTTTTCATCAAACTGTACCCTATCTCACACTTGCAACCAGAACTAGATAAAATAATAGTAGGAACACTTGGTTTCAAAAATAATGGAAAAGTGGGGTTAACTAAAATTTCATGTTTTCCATAAAATTTAGTTGTGTGGATGTGGATTATTTAAATGGGGTTATGTCTGTTTGACATTTATAAAAATAAGGTTAGTTTAACCATGTCAAAAATCATATGTTATCTTATTCTATGATGCATTTGTATTTAGTAAATACTATTTGGATTTTGAAGCGTAGGTATTTATTTTAAAGGGATAAAAGAAATTAAAGACACTGCCAGATCTCTATTCTTAATAGTAATTAATAATTACTGTATTTCTATTCTAAAATATCCCTATTCATAAAATGTCTATTGTTAAATAAATCACCTTATCAATATATTTATATCTAAAAAACTTGTTTTAAATACCTTTATTTTTAAAAAATACTACTAGTAACTTGGCCTCCTACAACTATTCCTCATTGTTCCTTAATTTAAAAATTATGTTTTTACATCAGTATTCTTTGAGTATTCTTGTTTTTCTACTTTATTTCTCCCAATCTTAAAAAATACACCAAAAATTTTTGACTTTCACGTTGATGTGACAATAAGTGACAACAAGTAAAAAAATATTTGTCAAATGGAAAAAACTCCTGATAATTATATTATAATTATTATAATTATAATTATAATGTATTTTTTTTTATAACCAAGCTTTTCCATTATTTTTGAAACCAAGTAATGACATTATAATGTTTTTAAACATTAAAAGAGGTTATATAAATATTTCACTTAGAGGGATCAAAATTTAAGGAAAAAAATGAAGAGAATAATCTAAATCTTGGGGTACAAATATACCCCGCTTGGGGCCACAAAGGTAAAAAAAAATTGTTTTTTTTTATATATTTTTTTGAAAATATTTTTTTTTAACTATTTGGGAAAAGCAATATACCATTTACTGTGAATAATATAATATATTTTATTATAATGCAATGCGTAGCATTACATATCTTCACAGCTTGTTTCATTTTATAATTGAATCCATCAGGATGGGTCCGAAAATAGCCAAAATTAGCAAAACGTAATGTATGAACCCCTTACATGTATTTTTGATAATTATTTTTTTTTCCGGGGCTATAGCAAAATTATGTCTATGGGCAATGAGTGTGTAAATATTTCTTGACTTTCCAATGATACAATGTGTTCCGCTAATGACTTCAAAGTGTAACAAAACAAGCCCAATTAAGTAACGCATTCCTATTTATTGTTTTTTTTTAAATATTATCAAATAAAATAAAAATCGATATCTGCAATCATAAAAAAATATATATATTTTTTTTAGTTTTGTAGTAATCAAATATTTGCGTTATTGAATTAACTGTTAAGGCGTGAAAATATGTATTGCGAATCAGATTTTAATCTTCACAGTGCGCTGTGGATGGAGAAAAAAAAAGATAGACAAAAATCTAAGTTTTGCATAAGAGTATTTTTGATACCGCTGATTTCGAATATGATAGTGAAAAATCTGAAAAAAAAAAAAAATTCGCGCCACTAGTGGTGGTTCATTTTTTATTTTTTTTTTCGATTTTGTTAAAATTTTGTATACAGGTGCTTTTGGGGCATATTAATGTAGACCAATCATCAAAACACCAAAAAACAAAATGCGGGAGCAAGTATGGCCTAGTTCATCATCAGTATTAATACCAAAACCGGGTTCTGTTATTAATCCTGATGATAAAGATGATGATGACAGTTCTGATAAAAGTTGGTGACATACATAATTTATAAATCATAATTATTTATTTGATAAACTAAGATAAACATGTATAAGATACTGAGTCTCGCAAATAATGACAATTTTTTTTAATTTAAGATTTTACAATTTGATTTCAATTTTTGAGTTTCAATGATTTTTTTGTATACATAAAAGCACCTTATCTTTAATTTATTTTAATTTAGGATATTACTAGGGCTAATAAAATATATATTTCCTATACCTGGACAACAAAATTTAATCCACGGAATTCTTACTACCTTGAAATAAATATTTTAACTACCTAAAATGAATATTTTAACGACCTAAAATGAATAATAAACTGTATTTTAACTTTCATATAAGCTTTGTCGTATTGAAATGAAATGAAATTTATTTGAAATGAAATGAAATTTATTAAATAGGACTTGCCTAATATACACAAAAGTAATTATACAATGTTCTTTATAAACAAATATAAATATGTTATAATAATAAACATTAAATATAATAACAAAATAAAAATAATAGAATATATAAAAATATAAAAAAAACAAAAATATAAAAGAGAGATGGTGAGAAAAAAAAAATAATAATGAGAAGTAATGAGAGACCTTAGTATAATTAGATTATATTAAAGCAAAGTAAAGCAAAACACAGTTACAACAAAATGTGTTCAGAAAGACGATTTTTAAAAATTCTTAATGACGGACTATCCTTAATAACAATTGGTAAATTGTTAAATGCATTAAAGCCTTTGTGAAATAAAGAATTTATTCCCCTTGTGGTATTTACTCTATTAATATAAAAATTATTTCTGTTCCTAGTTTCGTAACTATGAACATCTCTACCATAGTTAAAAAAATTATTAAAATATACAGGCATTTGATTATTTTTAATCTTATAAACAAAACACATAGTCAAAAAATTCAGTCGCTGTATTACTGACATCCATTTCAGAGTACCGAGCATTAAATTAATAGAAGTTAGCCTACTACATCGTAAAATAATCCTCATTCCACGATTTTGAAGCTTTTGCAAGACATCTTTGGAATTATTGTCTAAAAGATATTAAATTGATCCACAGTGTTTTAAGTTTAGTCCTTTACTTAAAATCGATGACCTTGGACTACTTAGTTTAAATTTTACTTAATTATGTTTTGCCATTTTGTTTTTTGGTGTTTTAATCATTCTCTATTGAAAATGACGGGTCTCCGCGGGTATAAATGTTGCATAGACCGGACTTGAGCTGGTGAATTTCATCCGCTCAAGTCCGGCTTATGCACCATTTATACCCGCCCAGACCCGTCATTTTCAACAGGGTTGGTCTACTTTAATATCCCTAAAAGGAGCATGTATACATAATTTGAACAAAATCGAAAAAATAAATAAATTAAAAAATGAAGCACCCTATTGGCGCGGATTTTTTTCCATATTCGAAATCAGCGGTATCAAAAATACTCGTATGCAAAAATTTTTATTTTCGTCCACCTTTTTTTTTCTCAGCCCACAGTGCAGTGGATAGTAACTTACAAAGTGATATTCTTTAACAAAATAGTTAATTTATGAGCCGATTAAACCAATTGTTTATAAAGGTTTAAAAAAAAATACTCGACGATGTACCCCAATAGCACACTGCTTTAGAATATTCTTAGAATATTCTAAGAATATTCTTAATATTAAAGAATATTATTCTAAGAAGAAAATAATGATAATCTAAGAAGGAAAGAATATTCTTAGAAACATTTTAGTATATTCTTAGAGTTTTTTGCTAAAAATAAGTACGGTAGTAGTGACGAGTACAATTTTCATAAGGGATTAAACGCCAGTGACTCAATTTTTTCAGGATGACCTAAACTTGATTTATTCAGGAACCGAAATTTCAACAAACAATATTTAAAACTCCGTGTAGTTTGTTACTGTCGAACTTATACAGGGTGATCTTTTAAAAACGATCTGCCCCAAATATCTCGCAAACTATGCACAATATGATAATTCCAAAAAAGTGCTTAATTTGATTTTTTTAGGGGAACACTGAAGTATATAATTTTGGGGTTTGTAACTTTCACCCCCTAACTCCCAGCTACCCCAATATTAGAATCTTAAATAGCAACCCTCATCATGTGGCACGTCATTTCAAAGAGCTTACAAATTGCTATGGTTAGGTTAAAACGAAAATTTTATATTTCAACACCTAACTTACATACCCTTTAGCTACCTACCATCCACCCCAGCTGTTTTATTTTTAATTAAATTCCAATTCTTACGATAGTTTATTTTAAAGAGTGCTATCTTTGATATACAAAAAATAACAAAAATATCAACCCATAACTTAAGGGTAGATGCTTTTATTTCATAATAATTAAAGCAAAATATTTTACCATAATAATTAATAGTAAACAATTTAAGTAATTTTACTTACCGTGAAAAATTTAAATAATTATTTTTCTACCACCAACTCCTAATTTATTTTTAATGTACAAAAACATGTAGTTTTTGGGCTCTTATCGCCAGAATTAAAATTTAATTAAAATACAATAGTTGGGTTGGCTGGTAGATAAAGGGTAGAAGTTACAACCCCCACGAATTAGAGTAAAACTATTTACTTTTAAATATTGAGCTATTTTTGTGAATATCTTGTACCAATTATTTTAAAATAAAATCATCTACTTTTAAATTAAAAATTTAATTTTTGTTTTATCGCAAGAAGGGGTCTTCTTGCAATTTATGATTCTTATGTTGGGGTAGCTGGGAGTAAGGGGTGAAAGTTACAACCCCCAAAATAATACACTTAATCATCCCCCTCAAAAAACCAAATTGAACTATTTTTTAGAATATTCTGCTTAGTTAACGAGATATTTGGGGTGGATCATTTTCAAATGATCACCCTGTATATACAATTTAAGAAAAAAGTAACAATACAGATGCAAATTAGACTTTTGTTTATCAAAAGGTGAGAAACGGAAATGGAAAAAGTTTATGAAACTTTACACTATGGAATTTTTGGGGTCATTGAACACAAATACAGTATCAAAATTTTAAAATTCAAAATGGCGGATCTAGTATGGCGGACGTAATTTAATAAAATGAAGGGTTCCTGAAACTAAATCTTATGTTAAAATTATAAAATTATTACTATTTTTGATTTGATAATAATTATCTTCCAAAAAATTATTAAATTCGTTTTTTACATAATTATTTCCTCACGAAATATTTTTATTTCCCCACACAATATTTTGAATATAAAATTGTACAATATTATTTATTGTAATATATTTTACGCTCTATTTGAAAGCTATTATTTTTTTAATATTTAATATTGTGATAATAAACACAGTGATATGCATCTTTATCATAAATATCTTATTTTATTCTAGATGGCCAATGTTTTTAAAGATTATTTTTATGTTAGAATTAAATTTTATTTTTTTTTTCAAATCGTTTTTATTCACAATAATTACAATACAATATATTTTTGTTAGTGGACCAGTTAACCCTGCCCTTTGAGGTCCAGCGAGGTTAACTGTTTTATCGTCAATAACTTTTTTTTATATAAATAATATTTGTCTGAAGTATTAATATGTTCTAACTATAGTAATAATCTACCTTTTGCTATAGAAAATATTTGAAAATTGTTTAAAGGTTTATCAAAAACTCGATATGAAAAAACGCGGCCCAGTTAACGCCGATTTTCCCAATAATATTGTATGAAATATAAAACCAAGAAAACTAAAGCTCACTCGCCTGGCGGCTCGTACGTAAACCTTCCCACTCGCTGGTAATATGTCATTTTCCACACTAATTATGTAATATACTATTGAACCAATATATTACCATTTTACTGCGTGGTTCTACATCGCTGGAGATACCGGCAACCGGGAAATGGTAACCCAGAAGCTATGCTCTCCAATGCAAATCAGCCTAGTAAGCATGTTAGTCAAACAGCTTCGTTGTTTGACTAACATGAGACCCAAGAACAACACAATAGGCCCGCAGGTGGCCGCAGTGTTTGAGGTACGAATTCTCATCTTGTTTCTCTTCATCAATCAATCAATAAATATATTACCAAGCATAACCAAAACCCCAACTTTGGTCTTGAGATATTAGAAAAATTTTACTTTTACTAAAATTGTTTTTTTTATAAATTTTTATCATTGCATAATTTTTATAAGATAAAGTTTTATTATATTATTTAATTAAAAAGCCTCCCAAATAGCCTTTAAAATAGACGATTTTTTAAATATATATAAAGTGCAAAACTGGCATTAGCGATGAGTAAAATGCAAGAAAGCTGTATGCGTTTTACTGGCCACCCTGCTGTCGTACGTAGGAATCACATGGGCTTGTCGCACACAACTCTAACAGAGGCGTGGCTTCAAACGAAGAGTATTTTCTTGTTCGGCACTTTATAATAGCACTGTATATAGATGGGAGACTTTTTGTGTAGTGGACTACCGCGACGAGTTTACTACCCAAATAGCGTGAGTTCGATTCTGACCGGCGCCGATTTGCCTTTTTCAGTTAATTAATAATTGAAATTTGGCGAAGGTGTAAAGTGAAGCGGACACTCCCTATAAATTGGTTTGAAAGTCAATTAAAGCCGGTGGTTCCCTCTACTACTAGCCCACACAAGTTCTGGACTTAGGGGATGCTTAATTAAGTAGAATAGTACGAGGTTAAATAAAAATGTAAATGTAAATATATTTTTTGGAATCAGGCAAAATAATTTAAAGACAATTTTATGGTAAAAAAATAAATTTCCCTTAAATTCAGTAACCTTAAACATGATTTTAAGCACATTCCAATAAAAAAGTTTTTCAAACCAGCTTATTGTCGATAAATATATTATAACTACTTTACTTATTAGGAAGCATACATTAAATCCAAGTTTATTCAAGACATCCATAAATTTAATTGTTAAAAATAATAAAAACGTTTACATATATATTTATTTATATTTTATATCAGATACTAATATAAAGCAGGTTGTCCAAAGTAATTTTATAAAATGATATATCATTTCATAGAATTTAATTTAAATTTAATTTTAATTAAATGGCTTGGGGGAACAAAGGGAACAAAGTCACATTTATCTTATTAACCGACTACCAAAAAAGGAGGAGGTTATCAATTCGACGTGTGACTTTGTTTTTTTTAGTGTTTGATCCCGCATAACTTTGGAACAGATGAACGTAATTGAATTAAACTTTTTGCAACTTAAAGAGGACATTCATGGGATGGACCCGTTTCAGTTTGACGCTTGGATAATGCCGGGATGCCGGATAATTAAAATAAATCTAATAATTTTAATGAAATTTCACTTAAAAACGGCTTAATTTGATTCCAATATCAACAAAATTTTTAGAGAAATATCGGATTACTCGGATAAGCCGAATAACTTGAATAAGGGGTCACTTAAATATTACGGCAGTATAAAAATGTTTTAAATGCCGTTAAACTTGATTCTGTAGACCTGCAATAATAAAATACCAAGAGAAAATTATAAAATTTGTGATTATACCATAAGGCGTTATTTGATTATTACTTAACGCTTAAAGTTAAACCAAGATTTTTTTTAGTATTTCGTATCAAAAAAGGTTGGTTTGACTCTTGGGCGCTAAAATAAAAATATTCGTAATTCATTTTTTAGAAAATTACCTTAGTGCATTGTGACGTCAGCAGCTTGCCGAGATGGAAGACAACTATAATTTAGCTTAGATGACGTTACAAATCTACATGTTCTCTGTCTCTAAAAAGTAGAAAATAAAAACTTTTAACAAAAAAAAAATGAACCGACTTCTGTCTCTAAAAAGTAAAAAATAAGTTGGTGCCATTTTCACAGCAAAAAATTTAACAACTAAAATAATTTTTAATTGTTAATTTGGGAATTTTTATAACTTCAGTACCTAACAAATTTCTCAAAAAAAAGTTAAGTCTTTATAACATTATTTAAACGTTACGTACTCATAGGAACTTTCCCTTAGACCGCCACGACCCTTTGAAAATATCTGTACCTGAGAAGCATTTAGGTAGGGCCTTATCGAAAAAGATTTTGTAGGGGGGGAGAAGGTCAAGAAATACAACTTTTTTAGCCTATATATACAACTTTTTTCCTCGAGAAAAAAGTTAATGACTAAAAAAAGGTCATCACCTCCATAAAATATACAACTTTTGTTTTAGATCAATGAAATATACAACTTTTCAAGATGGGCGAGGGAACGCTCCCTCCATAGCTACGGCCCTGCATTTAGGCGTAAGTTGTCAAAATATTATTCCTCTCAGGGAGTACGTAACGTAACGTAACATCGAATTTTGTAGGATATCTTATGTCCTTTGTTCCCCCAAGCCCTTCAATTATAAGTTTAAATAAATTATTTTAGGATATATTACCATACTAATTTATCTAATGTGTTTGAAAATAAAATAATTGTACAAGTATACAAGGTGTTTTTTTTTAATTACACTTGTTCCAAAATGTTCAGCAAGGACGTCTGACAGCCTTGCTACATTTCTCATTCTTCTTAGACTGGTAGGTACGATACACCTATAATTAGGTAAACGCTTGGGTGAATGTAATAAATTATAAGTATAGTATGTCTGATTCTGAATGAATTTCCAATTTTATACATTTGCTATGCCCGTAGTGGCTATGAATTTTACCGGGAGAACGCCCATACTTCCAAAACTACACGTTTTTAGATAGATACCTACATGTTTATACAGGATTATTCAAAAATAAGTTCGAGAATTTTAAGGGGTGCTAATGATAAAGGTTGTTCAGGAAATGAGCCCTAAGTGAGCTACGACTGGTACATCTAAAAAGTAGTTTTTATTTATATCTCTGGAACTCTACACTGATAATGATAAAATAGCTATTTTCCTAACAATTGCGGAAAGAGACTCTTTTCCGTACTCGATTGCATTTGCCTGAACGACGCGTAGCGGAAAAGCCTCTTTACGCATGTGTTGGGAACAATATTTTTCCCACGAGCGAAGTTAAAATAAAATATACTTTTATATTTTATCTCTCTTATTTTTATATTTTTTCAATAAGAAAAACAATTAAAAGTTAAGAAATTTGAAAATTTTTATAATATTATGAATAAATATAACAAGAATAACACTACGCAATTACAAAAATTAAACAATATTTATGGGTGCAGAAAGGCTTTCTTTCCACACGCATATGCGTGCGGAAAGTGTGATCTTTCCGCGCGCTCGTAGGAAAAAGATAATTTAGATTTATTTGGATATGGCGAATTAAATTATATGGTTCCAAATAATATTTTTTTTGAGTCAAATAAATGTATTTAATTCATGTAAATAAATATTTTAATTTCATACTGAACATTTTAATTTTTTGTAGAAAAAGACAATACCGGACGTTCTTTTATTTAGATAAATTTTCTGCTTATTAAAACCATCCGTCCGTCAAAGAATTTTATAATATTTACATATAGACCTATATATTATTTTTTAATTGGTTAATATACAACACAATTTAACAATTTTTTTACGGCTGCCACCAATTAATTACGCATTTTTGCGGTCAATTCTATTGCATATACGCTCGTGAAGTCAGCCAACCATGATATCTTTGGAAACAGAGAAATAAACTGCGGTTTGATACAACTTCTAAGTCAATGGTGTATCAAGAAATGGGTTAACTCTCACATGAAAAAAACTGCAAATTAACTATGAACTATTTTAAACAATAATTGGGCCAAAAACGTCAAAATTAATTTCAACACTGAAAAAAAAAAGATAAAGAATTAAATAAGAAAAAACTATTTTTCTGGTTACTGCCACAAGGAATCTGGCAAGGGCAACAAGTTTTGTATCTGGGTATCTGGCAACCACAACAAGACAACAAGTTGTGTTGTTGCCCCTACTAGATTATTTGTTGTAGCAATCACAAAAATGTCCGTGTGGTCCGTATTTAAATACTGATCAGGTTGCCCCAACCAGATCGTTTTTTAAGTGAATGTTTTAAAATATTCGGAAATCTCTAATATTTAACCCGGAGCGTGTGTGGGTTAATAAAAAATCCAAATTTTTTATTTTTTTTATTATCATTTTGCGAAAAGCGAAAAAAGTTAAAAAAAATTAAAAAACAAAAAAAAAATCAAAACTTTTCAATTTTTTTTCTTTTTGCCAAAAACAAAAAAAAATTGAAAAAATAATTTTTCAAAATGATGGTTGTTTTATTTTATTTTTTAAGTTTAACCCCTCCATAACTTTTTTGGTTTTGGGGGGATTACTTTGAAAAACAATAGAACTTGATTTTTCTGAAAATTTGGAGTCGATCAGATTATTTGTTTTTGAGTTATTGTGTCTACAAAAAATGTGACATCAAACAGACGGACAGACGGACATTTTTAGTTTCTTATTTTTTTCATGAAACATATTTGTATCCAAGAATTTTTTGTCTAGGATGTTTTTTGGCAATTTTGGGAAATTCTAAACTACCGTTTAATAATATACTAGCGTTACCCGCTTTGAATAGTATAATATAAGCAAAACTTTGTTTTACTCTTTTACAACTCGTGTTCAATAATTATAATTAAACCCTGAGAGGGTTCAGTATACAAAATACAAAATATACAACATCGTTCAGTATTTTGGTTTTGGTGCAGTGTAATTATAAACGCAGTCAAACTTCATGACTATAAAAATTTATTTATTTTGAAAAGCTGTATGTTACGCCATTGGTATATAGTACCTTATTGTTCTTAAACCGCTAACTACTGAAAACAAGTGAATTTTTAGGCGTGGTTATACAAATATTATTAAAAATTTTACGACTTTTTTATTGTATTTTTTAATTAAACAGGATCTCATGAAATATCTTATTTATACGCACGCAGAAAAATTAAATTCGGTTATATAGCAAATATAACAAATATTTATAAATTTTTTTAGCAATTATTATGAAACAATTACACAACCACACAAAAAGAAAAAAAGGTCCGGGACTTAAATACACTCCAGATTAACTTGCAGCACTGAAAAGCAGCTACTGAAATCATAAGTAGACTACAGCAAGTGAAGCAAACACATATATACCTATTTCAGGAACCTTATGTATACGGTGGTACGGTAAGAGGAATGGATACAAAGTTCGGGAATCTTTTTTACTGCTCCACAGTAGAGAAGCCCAGAACTTGCATTTAAGTTAGGAAAGATGTTGATGCTAATGCTCTACCCAATTTCTGTTTCAGGGATCTGGTAGTAGTAAAAGGGAATCTCAAGATAGGTGGGACTAGGACGAATGTAGTCAGTTACTTACCATACGATTTCATCAGGTTACCTCCAATGGCAGAATGTCACAATTGGTGGAATACTGTAGGATCAACAAGCTTTAGCTGTTGATAGTGTATAACACAAATGCTCACCACACAGTGTGGGGCAGCAAAGACATTAATACGAGAGACTCTGATCTCCTGGAGTACTTGTATGCATCCAATCTGGAGAGGAGACGATCCAATAAAAGTTTTCCTTATAAACATGTCAAAAATGAACCTATTTAATGCTAAAAATGAACCTTTTTGCAAACAACAGCAGTAAAATTTGATTAAAAAACGCTATAATGTATATTTAATAACAGCAGCTGCTATGGTGTCTATACATTTAATAATCATTTCTGTTTCGGAAATAATATCAAGAAACCAACCAAGTGATCAAGAGATAAAACAGTTTTCCCAGTGTGTTCAAATTTTCAACACACCTTTTTTTTTTGTAAGAGTATTTTTGAATTGATGAATATTTATTAAGTTACTATTACACGGATATATTTTAATTGCACTTCACGCGACTTCATAACAGGAAGGATAAAGATTTCTACCTCCATTGGAAGGACAATAAAAATGAAGATACAATTCCAAAAGAATATATTTATTATTACATCGGCACTTAAGAGTGCCGATGTATTGAAATCTTCGCCGAAAAGTCAAAATCTTTGATCATGTTTTTTTCACATTTCTCGACGTTTTAGACCTTTCTGAGTCGAAATCAGTAAAAAAAATTTTTGCGTCCGTCTATCTGTCTGTCTGTGGTCATATTGGATCTGCTATTTTAAATTTTAAAAAACTGGCAGCAGATTCGCAATTAGTAACCCCAAAAACCCCCGAGTACCAAGTTTCAAGCAAATTCGAGCAACTTTAAAAAATCTAATCCGCCATATTAGATCCGCCATTTTGGATTTTAACTTTAAAAAAATCTAATCCGCCATATTGGATCCGCCATTTAGAATGCTTACTTTTAAATTCTGACCTCGGATTCAGATTCAGCGACCCAAAATACGTAAGAATTTACTAGTCTGGTCTGTCGCACTCGAGATTTTTTTTTTGTGTGCCGGTGTAATTTTAAATTGGTCAAAAAATGTTACAAACTATTTTTTCCTAAATGCATTTTTTCGAGATATTTGCGTTTAAAGCAGTAAAAGGTTTTCTTAGCAATTTCACCTATTTATAACCTGATTTTAAAAATTTATATTTTAAATGAAAGCTGTTTTTAAGCCATATAAAAAATGTTTTATACAGTTTTTTTGCTAGAATATAACTTGGAGATACAGACTTTCCAACTTAAATAAATTATGCAGGTGTATTAATGGTTGCCTATTCACGTGCCTATTACCTTCATTTCATTCATTTCATTTATTTGTTTATTGTCGTTTTGAGACCTACTAATAGGTAGTTTATATCATAATAGACAGTTTATAAAATAAAAATTTTGCAGGTTCTTCAAATTTAATTGAACCATTCCTTCTCATAACGTTTCTAATTAGTGCCTAGTGCCGATGTTTTGATAAGGTGCTTGCAACTGTTCAGCTGGTTATATATAAATTATTATATTATATAATTTAAAAAAATCAGAAAGAGAATTAAAACAAGTCGTGAAGATATGTAATGCCACGTATTTCATTATATAATATTCACAGGGAAAGGTATATTGCATTTTCCCAAATTTTTTCAAAAAATAAAAAAAAAATGTTTAACCCCTCATAACTTTTTTGTTTTTGAGGGGATTACTTTTAAAATTATAATAAAAGTAATTTTCCTAAAAAAGTTACGTTAATCGGATTTTTCTTCAGCTTTTTTAGACTTTTTTAAAACTTTAACCTCCCATGCCTTTTTTGTTTTAACGGGAATTACTTTCAAAAACAATAGGGATTTTCCCCTCATAGAACTTGATTTTTTCTAAAAATTATTTGTTCCTGAGTTATTGTGAACATCAGACGGACGCACGGACGGACGGACAAAAAAGGAAATTTTCTTATTTTTTTCATGAAACAAATTTATATCCAAGATTTTTTTGTCTAAGACGATTATTGAAAATTTTGGGAAATTCAAAACTACCGTATAATACTTTTCTAGCGCAGGCGCTGTGAATAGTATAATAACAGTCTCAAAAATGAGTATAAATAAATAAATAAGTAAACATAAAAACTAAAAAAATGAAAGCTTTTTCGTTTTTAAAAATGTAACTTTTTCTTTTTGAGGGGATTACTTTCAAAATTATAATAAAAGTAATTTTCCTAAAAAAGTTACGTTAACTCATAACTTTTTTGCTTTTACGGTTATTAGTTTCAAAAACAATAGGGATCTTCCCCTTATAGATCTTGATTTTTTCTAAAAAGTAGATCGGATTATTTGTTCATGAGTTATTCTGCGTTCTTAAGCTGAAAGGTCCTATCCGTATATGTTAAACCTATGTAGATAGGACCTTTCAGCTTAACGCGGCAGTATTGTGAAAAAAATCGTTTGGACATCAGACGGACGCACGGACGGACGGACAAAAAAAGAAAATTTCTTATATTTTCATGAAACAAATTTATATCGAAGATTTTTTTGTCTAGGACGATTATTAAAAATTTTGGAAACTTCAAAACTACGGCATAATACTTTTCTAGCGCAGGCGCTGTGAATATTATAATAATAGTCTCAAAAATGAGTATAAATAAATAAAAAAATTACATTTTTGTTTAAAAAAGGTCTTTTTTTGAAAAACTAAAAATAAAAAAAATATATTCTTAAAAAAAAAATTCAAAAAAACTTTTAAAAAAATCAACATTTTTGTTTAAAAATTTTTTCAAAAAAAAAAATTTTTCAATTTTTTTTTAAGTTTAACTTTAACTTTTTTGTTTTTGTGGGGAGTACTATCAAAATTGGTAGAATTGATCCTTATGATAAAATTAATTTTTCCTGAAAAAATTACGTTAATCGGAATTTTCTTTCAGTTTTTTTCGATTACTTTCTTAAGTTATCTTGTTAACAAAAATCCTAGCAAAAATCGTGACATCAAACGGACGGACGGACCGAGGGAGGGACGGATAGACATTAAAAAAAAATTCTAATTTTTTCATAAAACGAATTTATATCCCAAAATATTTTGTTTAGGACGATTTTTGAATTTGTTTGAACATCCAAAACTACCGTATATTATTCTAGCGCAGGCGCTGTGAATAATATAATAATGGCAGACCAGCACCATTTTCCAAAGCAAAACTTCGTTTTTGGCATCGGGTGCCTCTTAATCTTAATTACTACTCTTATAATTTAAAGCTGAGTCTGAACTCTAACCAAATTCCATTTTTCGGAACATTTTGCAACTCTGTTTAGAAGGGCCTTATTTTCAATATGTAGGACACCATCGCAAACTGCAGACTAGTGGGGTAAACGAATCATGTAAAGTCTCAGCAGCTGCTTCATATGCATGGTTACATACAGGGTGATCAGTAACTGCCATGCCATAATTTAAGAGTTGATTCTAAATCCAAAAATATGAAAAAAAGTTTCTATAAAGGTTGGTCCGGAAATAAGCCCTAAGGGAACTACGACCCTTCGAAGATGACGTATTGAATGGGGAACAAAAAAAAAGTATAGATAAAGTTTTAATGCTGCAGGGTGATTCTTCATTTAAAACTGAGCAAAAAAGCATTCTTTACCAAAACACCTTGGTGGCACAAAATGTTACTTCCTCTGAATTGCAATTTTAAACGGTTGCTCCTACAGTGCTACACTATATGACATTTTTTTATGTATTTTTACTTAAGAAATCTATAGTTTTTACAAAAAAATCCAAAAAACATACACATAAAAAAGTTTGGGGCAAAAATGTGTTAAGCCTCACATATTTTGTCCGTCTAGGCACGCTTCTGGATAAATTCAAAAAATAAATTAACATATTCTTATTGCCCTTATTAATACTAGTATACATGCAAAAGCTCGTCGCTCTAGCTTAAAGGGTACCAGAGTTATTAATTAAAAAACTTATTTTTATTACAATTTTAAAGGGCCGTAGCTCCCTTAGGGCTCATTTCCGGACCAACCTTTATAGGAACTTTTTTTCATATTTTTGGATATAGAATCACCTCTTAAATTTTGGCTACCAGTTACTGATCACCCTGTATATGCGGTAGTATACCAATTCGGAGCAGAATAGGAAGGAGCATCATTATTACCTATGCGATTTTTAAAAAACTCAGCTCTTACCATAGACAAGGTTATATACAAATTTACGAGTCCTCCATTTTGATCGGAAGTTACGTCAGAAATCAGCCGGGAAATTTAAATTAGTGGATAAAATGTAAATAAATAAACGACATAACCTTACTTTTTAATGTTTTTATTATTTACTGTCAAAGTATATCATTCTGTTTCTGTAGATATGAAATTATTTAATTCAAATCATAGATAAGATAAAAATATGTTTTGAAAACTAACATAGGTAACCTTAGATTTCGAATACCTATGATAGTTATGCGTGAAATGCAATAACCGCGTTTACATACCCTTCTAGCACAAAACACCAAACGCGTAGAAAAAATAACAGAAAAACCTCGAAAACAAACTCAAAACATACATAAATTAGATTATGTTAACCTGTTGCACGAATATGTTAGAGGTGTGTGCGAAGAATTATATTTTTATATTTAAATTACTGGTAAAAATAAATAAATATATTACACATATAACATATTGATTTAGTTTTTACATATATAACAAACTGTTGCAACAAAACAACGACAAAAAGAAACTTTTACTGACTACTGAAGTGAAATGAAAAGACACATCTCTAACAAAGAAAATATTCCTATCTAACGCAACACAGTGTTACCAACATAAAATATATATATTTTTACTTTATGTTGGACAATTGGAATCAAAATGGAGGACGCATTTAGTCGGGACGCAGAAGTATGCGCAGACGGTCAAAAATCAATATATTTGTTTATTTTGTCTATGGCTCTTTCCGATGCCCGAACCGAACTAACTAATGCCAATGGCTCCATTAGGGTGAAATCAAAAATTTGTATGTGCCGTAACTCTTCCTCTAAATCACCGAATAAGCCGTGAACAGGCCCGGACTGGTCACTTGGCAGAGCGGCAACCGTTAAAAAAAGTTAATTAGCGAAGGTGCCACTATAGTATGTATTAAATAAAATAAACTTATTTCAATAAAATTAAATCTCGAATAAAATTTATTAAAAGTTTTATAATTTAATATATTTAAACAATAATTGATATTTGCCTCGATATTTGCTTACTTTAGAATAGAATAGAAAAAATAGCATGTTTTACTCGGAATAAAAGTGCTTTTCTGACACGTCCGGAATTTTCAGTCCTGCAGACTTGTCAAAAAAGTCACTTTTACTATGGTCTGTTTTTTCAAGCAAGATAGTAAATTAAAAATAGCACAGTAAATATTTTTACCACAGGTTTGAAATGCCTTTCTAATATATTAATATATTAATATCGGTTTTACGTATTATTGGTTCAAAAACACCACGGTACCATTCGATACCGTACTGACTAAAATAGCGCAATCATCCAGATTGTTATCATTGCTTTACCAAACCAACTTTTTTGCAATCCATGTTTTCTTCACATCTATCACATTTCGCCGGTAAGCCCGTTGATTCATGATTGTATTTTAAAGCTAGGGCATCTCAAAATTCCGTATACAACTATATGTAATAAATCTAATTACCTATGAAGTAATAACCGTTAAACATTAAGTGAAATTTAGACTTTTTGAAGACTCGTTTGTAGCCAATAAACTAACACTAAATCAAAGCAAAACAGATAGCATTATGTTCTCTCTAAGAGCATTAAGTGATAAAGAGCAAGGTAAAGTGGTAAAATTCCTAGGTGTTGAAATTGACGTTACCTTGTCATTTAAAAAACACATTGATACAACTGCAAAAAAAGTCACAATCTACCTTTTGAAAAATTTGAAAAAAATCGTTGATATAAACATGCTTATCAGTGCACCACTCTCTCTTAATGAGTCACTGTACTTACGGTTTATTGGCTTGGGGAAATTCCACTGATATATGCAGACTGTTTGGTTTGCATCGCCATGCTGACCGGGTGCTAACAGGATTAGCTTTTAGAGATGATGTCAAACAAAAATTTGTGGACTTAAAATTTTTTAATTTACCATCAAGATACATTTATGAATGCCTCTTGTACGCCAAAATAAATTCTTGTACATACAAGACTTCGAATAACATCCATGATTATTTCTTAAGACCTGCTGAAGACATACGGATAGACTTTTTAAGGTTAAATATATCTAGAATATCCACCCTCTATTATGCACCTACTTTTTATAATAAACTTCAAAAACTTTAGGACCACAATAAAAAATTATCTTTTAAAACAAGCTTTCTACTCTTTTGAAGAGTTCTTAAATACAAGTGTTTCCACCTTGGAAATTTAATAGTTATATTTATTTATTTAATTAATGTTGTAAAAATTATATTAATGTTAGTATTTTTCTCTGTGACGTGTGTAAAACTAGTTATAGCATTAATAAATTAATTTTGAATTTTGAACATTAATGCCAGTATTCGTTCATGATATTTAAGACCGTGCAAATAGGAATTACAACAAAATTTTAAATACAGCTTTTAAAATAATAACTATTTTTTTTATTGTTCAGGGTGATCTTAAATTTCAAACCTAATAAAAATCTCTAATTATCTCATGCCTTATATTGTTGATGGCTATATAATATGACCATTGCATACTATCCTAAAATTAAATTAATAGGCGTTAGGATTCAGGAACTCAGTTAATCGTAAACCCCTTAAGGACCTTACCAGAATTTTCTATTAATAGAGTGTTTTTCTAAAACTGATTAGCAATTATAGAACAATAACACTCCTAGACGAACACTCCCATTCAGTAGGAGATTCAAGGATATAGGGGCCATTCCAGAAAATTTAACCTGGATCTTAATTTTTCATCTTTTTAAAAACTAAATTATGATATACCGCTACAGCCCAAGTCAAAAAATCCAGTGTTGTTCCTTAAAAAGAGGTCATATTAAAAATAATTTATCCAAATTTTTAAATTATTAAAATAACCACTTTAAGTTACATCCTCGGTTACATCATTGCAATTCATAATTCCTTTGATGCGTATTTCTGATAACCCAAATTTCATTTATATAAATTAGTCTGTTACCGCGATTATCTATTATACGGGCTTCCTCTTTTATACAAATAAGCAGGACCGCCACTGCATTGTAATGTATTGCAGTGGCGGCCCTGCTTGTCATCATAATATTATTATGATGTACAACTTCAAGTTATAAAGTAATTAATATAATGACAAATGTTTAAATAAAGCTGCTTTTTAGGGTCAAACTCTTGCGTCAGTTACGAAAACTGTCAATTAAGATTTTTTTTTATTTTTCTTAGCACCTTAGCTATCGTTTAGTTTCGCTTTAAATATGGTTTCTTGTGAAATTTAATTTAGTTCAACCTTCATAGATTAGTTAAAAAAAAATCTAAAAACTCGCAGAAAATTTCGTTATTTCAACTGTATTCAAATCTTTAGGTTCAAAATTTGTTACGTCAGTTACGAATAATTTTTATTTTTTTTTCACGAAATAATGTAATGGATGGTTAACCCAGTCATAAAATCTTAACTAACTAAGAATTTAACCAATAAAATGTCTGAAATATTTGACACATTTAATTTAGTTGGTAAAATTCTTAGTGACTAATTATAATGGTTAATCATTGCTTAAATTAACTTGAAGCCAATGTGTAAATGTGTTTCGTGTTGTCGGCCGCAGTGGAGTAAGGGGCAGCGAGTTCGTTTTGTAATACCGAGGTCGCGAGTTCGAATCCCGCATAGATGTGTAGTGGTGTCTTTAAAGTTGCTAAAAAAACGTGTTTCAAGGTTGATTTACCCAGGTATTAACACTAAACTAAATAGGACTTTAACTAATAAAATGAAATCTCTCAAATTGGTCAAATTCTTAGTTTAGTGTTAATGATTTTAATCATTGGTTGACTCTATTTGCACTTTCTTAAAAATATTAAGGAATTGCGAAATGACCAAAAGAGTGTGTTGAAATGTCCGTCACTTACGCAGGAATGGCCCATAGGGGAGGAACGGTATTTGATTGGAATGAGGTTCCTTTAATGCATATCATCTTAAATGCAGAATGCTGATTGACTGAATAGGTAATTGGTTTCGATTGATTTTGCTACAAAGTTGGAACTTTATCGCCGGTTTAAATTAAGTCATTTAATTGAAATAGATTTAACAGAAGCCTAAAGTTCTGTTTTTATTTTGTAATGTCGAAAAAGTTTTCCAAATTTTAACACCGGGTGTCTCAAATAGTGCTAAAATAGATCAATCGTTTTTTGGCGTTGTTATTAGAGCTATCGGAATAAAAAAAATTATGTCATTTAGTATACACCCAACAAGCTATAACTATGCATAAACAAACGTTTTATACTAGTTTTTGTTTCTGAGATATAGCTTATTTGACAGAATTTTTATTTTATTTAAATTTAAATACTAAAATTGAAAAAATATTTTTATTCTTTTTACTTTGATCAAATAATGTTTGATAATTTCATTTGGAATAATCCTTATTTATTATTTTGGACGTTTATAAATTAGTTTTTCACGACCCAATCTACGATTGGCTAGCTGGCATTTTAGTGTACCCTTGCATTAGTAGAAGAATTATCGTTCTACCATATATTGTTTTGTCATTCTTGATTCGCGAATCGAGAGTGACAAATTGTACATATGACTGGAAGGAACTCTATACCATTAAAAATTTTTAGTGGTGTCGTCTCTTAAAATCCTACCAAGATCGGTACTGATATTATTTTATTTGAAGGGTAAACCGCTGAAATATTTTTGAACAACTGAATTCCTTCTAGGAGGTAATCCCTTAAAATTTCTTTGAGATTTTCTTCAAGATTACCTCGATTTCTTTTAAGATTACCTTAAGAAATCTTAAAAATTACCTAAAAAAGGACTAGTATTGATGAGATTTAAACGGATTTCGTAGAGAGATTACCTCCAAGATTTCCTTAAATTTGTACACCTGAACTCCTCAGCGGGTTTATTATTTTTCTCTCTAGTAACCAAATGTTCTAATTAAGTACATTTCTAAAAAACCCAAAATATAAATGTTTGGACTTTTTGACACGAATAAATTTTTTATTAAGTAAAAATAGCCCAAAATATACTTTTATTTCTTTTTCTATTTTTAGCAATAAACCAGCTGTATGACGGCTCTTATACATAACCTCAAATAATATACCTTTTGTTAAAATTACAGTCAAGCATGAGTCATGCATGACATAAACTAACATTAACCCCTTCCGCTCCAGACGGTTTTTCAAGGTAAACAAATATCCAACTGTGGATATTGTGGTAAATTTTGCTATAACTACAAATATCCATATGTGGTTACAATAGAGCGGAAGGTGTTAAGAGTCTGATTTAAATTGTTAAAATATCAAAAAAATGTAGGATTCGTTGCTAGCGTCTTGCCTCACTTTTTTTTGTCGAGTGTAGTACACAAAAAATGTATAGGACTCTAGTAAAGAAATAAAACTACTTTTAGATATTAATAACTAATCTTCTAGCTAAATGTTGCGAAGAAGTTGATAAGGCAGGAAAAGAAATTCTATAGGAAAGCATTTTATTTACATTTCAGTATATGGAATTAGTTTTACTTATATCCTTTTTAAGAATATAAAATAGATTATTCAAAAACCATATTTTTTTAGAATGATTTTCGTTCTTGAGTTATCCTTTTGTCAAAAAAACATTATAGACGGAGGGACGCTGAAGTTTTAATGTTTTTAGAGTTTATACAGAACTTTTTGACATTTATTTCAGAAAGACACGTGACTTTCACCACTATGATAAAAGGATATGAGCCGTTCTCGCTCATAGAATACCGGTCTATATGATCATATATGAGTACATAAAAGAAGAACATTTGTCAATTTTGAAAAAAAAAACCGAGATGAACCCTTTTCGAAATTTATAATTCATTTATTTTGAACATATACATTAAGACTGGAATCACCCGATTAACTTTTCAGTTATGTCTTTTAAAAAAACGCTTGGACAGGTCAATTTTTATTTTTAATTTTACAAATTTTACACCAAAATGTGCAAAATTAAAAATAAAAGTCGACCTGTCCGAGCGTTTTTTTAAAAGACTTAATCGGGTGTTTCCAGACTTAATGTATATGTTCAAAATAAATGAATTATAAATTTCGAAAAGGGTTCATCTCGGTTTTTTTTTTCAAAATTGACAAATGTTCTTCTTTTATGTACTCATATATGATCATATAGACCGGTATTCTATGAGCGAGAACGGCTCATATCCTTTTATCATAGTGGTGAAAGTCACGTGTCTTTCTGAAATAAATGTCAAAAAGTTCTCATCTCAATGTCTTAAAAATAAACGACCTACAAAAGTTAAGACAATACATACCGGGGAATTTCAAAAACTTCTATTAAGTGCAGTGGTCGACAGCTGGACGTCGAAGAAGACTTAATAAAAACATTATTTTTGTATTTATTTGTATTTTTAAAAGTATTTGCTTTATTTTCAATAAAATGCGTTCTTTACTAATGCCGTTTTACTACTAAAACCACCTAAATCCTCAGGTGAAGTTCGAAAAGGACTCATCTCGGGAAACTGTAACTATTATTTTCTCCATCAAATTTTCCTTCAGTAATACTATTTTGCTTTGTCATAACTTACACAGCGGTCGGTAATTTTAGAAAAAAAAAAATTGCTCAAATAAGTCAAAAAGTCAAATGGTTCAACAGGAATTCAGTTTTTTGTCTCTCCTGAAAAATTTTAATTTTCGGAGATGAGCCCGGTTTCGGTGAACTTACCGGACACAAAAAATAACGCCAATCTTGTACTAATTTTTCACTGTAATGCTAAAACTAACAATTATAAATAATTCTGAATGCGGAAAATGTTGTTTTTTATCTAGAACAAACTTATATTTAAAAATAACTGTTTATTTTACAAAGAATGATGACAGATTATATGTTTCTAACTTCGTGTATGTTTGTAAAAAAATGCGTTGTCAGATGTAAGTATTAGATATTAGCGGTGTGGGTATTACGGCCGAAGATCATACGGCCGAAAGCGAGGTTTGTAGTAGCAGCACTGATTTCAGTGGCTCTCTTACTATTCTCTGAAAATTAATAAATATAATAAAATAATTGTTGAAATTTTTATAATAAAAAGTTGTTAAAATACTCAAGAATTTCTGGTTAGTGTTTTTTTTTTAATGGATGTGTTGGTTTACTTTAAAAATGGTTTGGTTTGGTAGTTTGCTGGTTTGGTTTTTTTTTTAATAAGAGGCGTTGGTTAACGTTAACAATGGTTTGGTTTGGTAGTTTGCTGGTTTGGTGTTTTTTTTTTAATGGGAGGCGTTGGTTTACGTTTGTGTTTTTTTATAATAAAATTATAGTTTTTGATTGCTTTTTGTACATTTTTAATATTAACCTCAGAAAAAAACGTTTTCAATATATGCACAATCTGACAACGCTGTTTATTTATCATCTTAGCAGGGTCCTAAATTGAAGTAGAGAAGCAGAAGAAGAAGAGAAATGTACTTAAAAATGCACAAAATTCGGACTTTTTTAAATTAATTTCTCGCTAATTTGTGAGTAATCCGCAATTTTTTTTTTGCAAAAATACTATTTAAGGTAAGTACTTTTTTTTGGTTTTAAAAAAAATTGAGAATTCGTGTGGCCGGTAAGTTCACCGGCCCCATGAGCCCTTTTCGAAATTTACAATTTAAGGCCTATCCAGAAGCTTGCATAAGAACATAAAACATAGGAATGGGATGCCGTGATTGGTTTACAAGATACATGGCGACACATCAAGCCAATCACGGCACCGCATGGTTATGTACTATGTTGTTATGCAAGCCTGTGGATATGCCCTCAAATATAATTTATGATTATAACTATAGTAACATGCAGCTTTTTGAGATTATACAATACGAAAAAAGCAAAGATAAAAAGATTAGATCAAGGCTGACGTGATTGTAGTGGGGAGATGGCCTGTGTATCATTTAAAAGTCCGATGCGCTGTGTTTCATTTAAAAATAAATCACTTCAGTCTTGATTTTTGTTTTCTCCGTATTGTATAATTTTAAACAAGCTGTATATGTACTTAGTTTAAAGGGTTTTTAGAGATAAGCACTGAATCCAAAAAATAACACTGGTCTACAATTTTTTTTTATTCTCCGGGGAATAAACCTATCATGCCTTAAGTATTTTTTTTTTTCATTTCTAGCTTTAGAACATACCATTATTTATCATGTTTTCAGACTGTGAAATCAATTTTCTACACCTATAGCAACAATAATTTTTTCTCTCCTAGTAGGAGTAAATTTAATAAACAACTGATTTCTGTCACTGTAGATGTTTCAGTTCTTTGTGCAATTTTTACTAATTAAACCCAAGAAAGTAGCTTTAAATATCTTTTTATGTATTTAATATAATTAATTATAATTATTACCAATTAATACAATTAATAATTAGCTGAATATTACGAAAAAAATTAAAAAAAAAAACTAAATTTTTAAACGTCAGTTCAAAGTATTTATTTGAGCAAATGTCATTGATCAAGGCTACTTGATTTTTATGAATATTTTTATGACCCAAAACAAAGAATATAATATAGGGACTACCTAATTTGCTGAATACACTAAAAAAATTATAACTCAATACACTAAAAAAAATTATAACAGATATATCAGTGATTTATTACAAATTACTGCGAACACCGCACAATCCATTGTGTGTGTGGACAGACGAGATATAACTAAAAAAAAATAGTATCTAGGTGTTTTAAGGATTGATTTTTTTACAAAGTATATAATAAGATACCACTTGGTCAATTAAAATGTATACTGGGGTTTTTGACAAAGGAGTAACGTTTTCTACTGTACAAGTAAGTGCCTATTCACAAGCTCGCATAAAAACATAAAACATAACAATGCGATGCCGTGATTGGCTTGATGTGCCGCCATGTGTAAGCGAATCAAGGCATCGCATTCTTATGTTTTATGTTCTTATGCAAGATTCTGGATATGCCTTAAAGCAAAACCAGTGATAAAATTAATATGTTTTAAGCCTCCAGTTAAAAAAATTAATGGGTTATTAGAAACCACCCGACCCGACCCGACTCGACCCGATCCGACTCGACCCGACTCGACCCGACGACCGACCTGACCCCAATGATCCCATCCAAGAACTCAATGATCCCAGCAGAGAACTCAATTATCCCAGCCGAAAACTCAATCATCCCAGCCGAGTACTCAACGATACCAGCCAAAAACTCAACGATCCCATCCGAGAACTCAACGATACCAGCCTAGAACTCAACCATCTCATCCGAGAACTCAACGATCCCAGCCGAGAACTCAACGATCCCATCCGAGAACTCAATGATCCCAGCCGATAACTCAATGATCTCAGGCGAGACATGTTTTGGGACACTTTTGTAACGATTTTGTCGTAACGGTTTCAGGCCTCTACCCCTACCCCCCCTCCCCCGTCTTAGACATATTAATGATAAAATGCCACCCCTGTTACCGCCCATTATTATAATAAAAACTGGGTAAAATATAAAAATTATAATAAAAATAACTGCGGACACCTCGCAATGGATGCGGACAGCCGAGATATGAATCAAAAAAAATCCGCTCCCACTAACTCCTTTTATTATAATGAAAACCTTAAAATAATTTATGTATATTGTCATTTTTTGGTTTTGTCATTTTATTTTAAAAAGGGAAGGAAATGAGGACGGCAGCAAGGGGCGACAATTTTTTTACTCATATCTCGGATGTCCGCATCCACTACGAGGTGTCCGCATCAATTATAATATCATTTTTACCTTTTGCCAAGTTTTTATCATAGCGATTTTTTTTTAACTCATATCTCGGCTGTTTGCATCCACTGCGATGTGTCCATAGTCAATTATATTATTATTTTTATGTTTTGCCAAGCAAGGGCGGCATATTTTTTATTTATATCTCGTCTGTCCTCACCCATTGTGAGGTCATTTGTAATAATATAACTTAAGTTATAAGTTTTTTTAGTGTATTCAGAAAATTAGGTAGTCTCTATAGTAGTATTTTTACAGTGTATTCAGAGAATTAGATAGTCCCTATAGTCCCTATATTATATATATATATATATATATATATATATATATATATTCTTTTTTTGGGCCAAAATTATGTCAAAATTTCCGTGAACGCTCAGCTTCTCACGATACCGAGTAGTAGAGCAAGTTCCTCGATTTTCGTGAGAAGTAAAGTTCCAGAATTTGTGCGTAGTGAGAGAAAAAATATGCAATCCACGATACTTTCTCTCGGGAATGGCCCGTTTCGTGATGCGTTCTCTCGAGCCCGAGAATAGATAGAAATCTAATATTCGCCGCAAATCTACACATGACCACACTTTAAAATTTTAGTGGTAGTATGTAAAATTGCGGTTTGCCAGTAGTGCATACTATCCACTGCATAGGCTTTTCATCTCTCATCTTTTAATCTCATTTCTTTTTTCACTTTTAAATATGCCCGTTGTTAAGTCGTATAGGGTAAAATCCCCAATCGTTGGCACTCCGCTAATTATTGGCACTGGAGTGATATTTTCGTTTATATAAAAAAAAATCTCCATTGATACCTTAATCTAACTATCTTTTTATGAAGTTGCAATACTGCTAAATATTATAATTTATATACTTTAAATGCGAAAAACATATTCCCCCCCCCCTCTGGGCAGTAGAGTCTTACTAGTTTCGTGTGAACTACGTAAGTTTGAATTTTTAAGGTTTGTGCTAAGAAAGTGCTTTAAATAGAAGGTTAGTAAAATAATTTTATTGACGGACTATTTTTTCTCAATAATTTTAGTGAGTATATGCCTTCTACTTATTGATTAAATTTAAAAACTTTATTTTTCTTTACATTTTTATTTAATTTCGACGGTGCCAACAATTGGTATAAAAATTAAACTAAATTCTAATTACTGGCACAGGTGCCGATAATTAGTCTCTTTAGTAAAAATTCTATTCCAATTATTGTCAACCAGTTAAAATACTAAATTAATGGAAAAAATAAAATTGAATAGATTTATTACTTGTGCGGTTAAATATACATACGTATTGCCACATCTGATATAAGACAAAACCGTATTTTAAAGCGGGTGAGCTATTATACAAAAGATGCAGTTTTAGCTAAAAACCTATTTCAAACAAATGCGTTCTAAACAGCGTTTAATGAAAAACTTACAGTTTTTCCTCAAACCATATGTACGTATATACATTTTACACTTTATTTTGTCTATAAACTTAATTTTTCTTTAGAATGTAACGATATAAATCGTCACTTTGTAATATAGCAAGGGTTAATTAAACTATTCGTTTACTTACGTTATAATTTATGTTTATTTTGTATATAAATAGTTACGTACGTACAGAACTATTTTGTATCTGGGACTATTTTGTAGCAGGAACTGAATTCTAACCATATGAGTCTCTATTCCATAGTTCTACCTGAAAATAACATAAAGAAAACATAATTAGAATATGATTTTTAATAATAAAGAATCATATGACTTATTTCTCTATAGTGCATTTGTCTATGGACTTACCTGGTTTTTATATGTTTCAGAGTCTATTGAGGGTTGGATTTCACTGGCTTTCATCTGTAGCTTGTTTCTCCTGGAAAGTTTCGTATGCTTACTCCTTCGGGATAATCCAGAATTTGTTGAAAATAGTTTGCTGGAACTGCTCACTTAGATTCAGTATTTTGTTTATACTTAGTTCACAGGACACTTAGTATTCTGTTCGTATTTTTATTAGTTTTGCTGATAAACAATAAGTATTGTTTATATTTGTTTCTTAGAGTAATATTTTGAGGTTAGATATCACTAATACGGATTTATTAGGAAATATTCTTTTGTTATTATCTTTGATGTAGTTTTCGTTACCTTTATTAGGAATCCTATACGGTAAAACTGTAGTTGATAATGACTTGCATAGATGTCGCTAATAGTTCAGAAATAGTATTTTATTTACCTGAAGGGTTCATACCGGTTGATAAGGTCGATTTTCGCTCCTTCTTGAAGCAACTCGAATACAATGGTGGTGTCATTTTGACGAGTGTTTATTTTCTGTAATCATCGAAGTAATCCTTCATGTATTTTTATTTAAAGTTAGTGAAAATGAATATTTAAACAATGCGGAAGATATTGTAACGGTTATTTTCTACAATTACGCATTTATAACGTTTCGATGGACATCGAAGACTTAGTATGACATGTAAGTTAAGTTTTTCTGTTTCTTAGAATATTTCTAAGATATAATTATTGTTTTAGCACCATTAATTAATCACCATTAAGCACCATTATTACTATATTACTAGACCATTAATTAATTACCATTAATTACTCACCATTTCTATACCATTAATATGGAATTACATTAATTTAAGTTGAAGTTTATTTTGGTATATTTGATATACAAGTTCTCCGCATGGAGTGATGTTCTGTTGGAACATGGTTCTGTAATTTTTGGCATAGATAAATTCTATGTAACCGTCTAGCAGACAATTTTATATTGGACATAATTTTCAAAAGTATATTTTATCCCGGACAACATTTTCAATCGTACATTTTATCCTGGAAGATGATTTTTCCAAAGTAGATGGGACAGCCTATATTTTTTTTTTCTTTCATTTGAGAAATGAATTCATCAGCATAGGGGAGACTTGTACAGATGGAGACGATGGAATTCATACCTCATGGATTTTGCAGAAACCAGCTAAGTACTCATTCTGAAAACTTTTGAAAGCAATATTTCATATTTTTAAATTCTTTTATTTCAATATTCTTATAACTGTAAACTTTATCAGATCTGATATAGTATTGATTAATACTATATGCCCTTCTGGCTTTTGTTCATTTTTAGGTACTTATTTTTTTTAAAACATTTAATCTCATTTATTAATTATTAAATATCATACTTTTGATTAAATGATTTCTAATTTAAGCATGACTTTTATACACTGCAAGAAATGATTGTTGTTTACATACATTTCTTGGTGCTTGCTGAACTTCATGTTTTCTTTATACATTTAAGTCGAATGATTTCTGAATTTAGTAATTTTTATTAAGATTTCTTTAATTATATCTTAATATAATTACACATATTTTTTATATATATTAATACATTACTTGATGTGCTTTCATTAAGTTTATTTATAATAAATTTCTCAAATGAATTATCTTATTTTATTTAAGGGTTATATTTTCTCAAACTGAAAAGCTTAAGTATTTACACTAGGTTGTTACTTACCTAAAGGAGTAAAAGCTAAAGTAACTGGCGCCCCTAACAACATTAATCAATTCTTTCTATTTTTCCCTTGCCCATACCCATTGCTCCGCTGTCAAAACTAGCCGTTGGCAGTGAACGTATTAATTACGGTACAAGAATTAAATTTTTTATCCCGGTGTAATAGGTGTCCAAATTATAAAAAAAGTCCTAAAGCACAGGTTTATTGTATGCCAAACTTGCGGGTCAAAATTAATCTAAAAGCATAATAATTCTTTTAGATAAGTGTACCTATGTAACTAGGTATTATTTTATAGATACAAATTAGTATTATGTAACTAATATTTTTACTTTAATATCAACATATTTAAAATTTTGTAGTTCTAAAATAAATTTGAGTTGTTCCAATTTAAATATTTAGTAATTTTTTTCCGTTGCTTTAAAGCAAAAATTAGGTGCCAATAATAGGAAAATTTGAATGACAATCATTAGCAAAAAGGTGCCAATAATACGAAATTGTGTATTCTTCTAATTAATTTAAATTTTTTTTTAATATTATTAAGATCAGAGTTTAAATTTTATATAATATATAAAATAGAATAACTACTAAATGATTCTTGATAACATGAAATATTTAATAAGTTATAATGAAATATATGTGGAAAATTTCTTAAAGTGCCAATAATTGGGGGGTTTACCCTATTAAACTTTTTGAGTTCAATTTGTTTTTTACAATACCTACGTTTAAAGTTGAACTTTTATTTTTTTTAGGGAAATAAAACACATAATTCAAAACTATAATTTTATTTAGGAGCATGTACCTTTATGTATACGCGATTATGCCATCGGGCCCGATGTCATACCCGTGGGTATACCAAATTCATAATATTTTAACAATATCTTATATTTAATGTAAATGGGGTACAATAATTAAAATTATGAAAACACCTCACAGAGCCGTGAGTCCTGTTAAAAGTTAAAAATATTAAAATAATTCTTAAATCTAGTCAAAGATACCTGAATATACTATATTTAAACTTAATAAAATTATGAGGACATATATTTTTTATATTTATAAATATATTAGAGCATAGCTAAAATCTAAAGCCTATATTGCATTAAATTATGTATAAAGTATGATTTTATTATTATTTTTTTAAGAAATAAAATAACTAAAATATCAAATAATTAAAAGTTAAGATAAATCTTTATTTGGCACGAATATTTCTTATTATGGAATTCCTACTTTTCATTTTAAGGATTTTAATAAAATTGTTCACAAGCTATTTAGTTCTTCTTTCTTCTTCCTTAAAAACTTATTCATAATACTGTAAAGTATTTCTATGTTATTAGGAACTTAAAATCTGTGCAAAAGCGGAAGATATAGATTTTTAGTTCAAGATTTAACTTGGTTACTTACTTACTAGGTTGTTACTTACCTAAAGGAGTAAAAGCTAAAGTAACTGGCGCCCCTAACAACATTAATCAATTCTTTCTATTTTTCCCTTGCCCATACCCATTGCTCCGCTGTCAAAACTAGCCGTTGGCAGTGAACGTATTAATTACGGTACAAGAATTAAATTTTTTATCCCGGTGTAATAGGTGTCCAAATTATAAAAAAAGTCCTAAAGCACAGGTTTATTGTATGCCAAACTTGCGGGTCAAAATTAATCTAAAAGCATAATAATTCTTTTAGATAAGTGTACCTATGTAACTAGGTATTATTTTATAGATACAAATTAGTATTATGTAACTAATATTTTTACTTTAATATCAACATATTTAAAATTTTGTAGTTCTAAAATAAATTTGAGTTGTTCCAATTTAAATATTTAGTAATTTTTTTCCGTTGCTTTAAAGCAAAAATTAGGTGCCAATAATAGGAAAATTTGAATGACAATCATTAGCAAAAAGGTGCCAATAATACGAAATTGTGTATTCTTCTAATTAATTTAATTTTTTTTTTAATATTATTAAGATCAGAGTTTAAATTTTATATAATATATAAAATAGAATAACTACTAAATGATTCTTGATAACATGAAATATTTAATAAGTTATAATGAAATATATGTGGAAAATTTCTTAAAGTGCCAATAATTGGGGGGTTTACCCTATTAAACTTTTTGAGTTCAATTTGTTTTTTACAATACCTACGTTTAAAGTTGAACTTTTATTTTTTTTAGGGAAATAAAACACATAATTCAAAACTATAATTTTATTTAGGAGCATGTACCTTTATGTATACGCGATTATGCCATCGGGCCCGATGGCATACCCGTGGGTATACCAAATTCATAATATTTTAACAATATCTTATATTTAATGTAAATGGGGTACAATAATTAAAATTATGAAAACACCTCACAGAGCCGTGAGTCCTGTTAAAAGTTAAAAATATTAAAATAATTCTTAAATCTAGTCAAAGATACCTGAATATACTATATTTAAACTTAATAAAATTATGAGGACATATATTTTTTATATTTATAAATATATTAGAGCATAGCTAAAATCTAAAGCCTATATTGCATTAAATTATGTATAAAGTATGATTTTATTATTATTTTTTTAAGAAATAAAATAACTAAAATATCAAATAATTAAAAGTTAAGATAAATCTTTATTTGGCACGAATATTTCTTATTATGGAATTCCTACTTTTCATTTTAAGGATTTTAATAAAATTGTTCACAAGCTATTTAGTTCTTCTTTCTTCTTCCTTAAAAACTTATTCATAATACTGTAAAGTATTTCTATGTTATTAGGAACTTAAAATCTGTGCAAAAGCGGAAGATATAGATTTTTAGTTCAAGATTTAACTCCATGTGTCACAAAAAAAACAAAACACATTGAATAACTAACTCTTAAGAATCCTAGTTAAGATCATAAGTCTTGAGACTGATTTTCAAAAAAAAATCCGCTAAAGTCAACATCTTGTACTTATAAAAGTAGTCTTCTTTAACAATTTTTTAATTTTTGTGCACACTTTTAATCAAAATACTTAATGTAAATTTTTAAAACATATTTATAGTCTTTAACAGTACAGAGTTGTTTATAAATGGGTGTTTTGCTTTAAGTGGACCACCCGGTATAAGTAATTTAAAATTTAAAAAACATGTGCGTTAAATGTGCATTTATTTATTAAGCGTACAGTAAAATTCTGTATAAGTCAAAATGGCAAGTTCTTGATAAAAACATGTTATCTTCTAATAATATAATTTTAAAAATATGTTTAAGGATACTAATATTTATAAAAAAAACAAGTTTTATGATTCTATTCTATATCTTTAAGTAGAGAAAATAATAATAATAAAAGATATTCTATCTACACTCAGTCACACACAAACAAAAAAATACAACTAGATCACAGACAGTTGCCAATATAAGGCACTTAAAAATTACTGTGTCCATTTTAGAACTAAGACTTTTTTTTAAGATTCAAAATATTTTGAAAAGAGGACTTTCATAAATGACAATTATTTGATTTTTTTTTTACTTCGCTCAAGTCAGTGTTATACTTCAGTCATGTGGAAATACCGTATAAAATTTCGTAGGCACTCGGTATGCACTAGGTGTAAAAAAATTAAAAGTACGGTATTTCTTTTAAATACCTATAAAATAGGTAACCTAGGTAACTTTAGATCCTTTTTCTCTCATGGTTTTTAAACAATTTGCCAATGACTCAAATTTTCGTAATTTTCATATTGCAGTCTATCTCTAAAACCAATATGCCAAATTTTAAAGAAGTCGATCCACAAATAAAGGTGATATGATCATATTCATATCGATATGAAGGATTTAACCTGCAAGAATAACGTTATTTGCTAAAATTTCTCTGGTCCGATTTCGAAATATAGGGAAAGCATCTTCAGACCACGTATCTATAGATTTGAATGTAAAATAAAAATTTTGTTTTAAAAATCTTAGTCCCATTTAATTTAAAATTTCGTGAAAAATTTAACATTCATCACAATTTTGTTTTCATATCTTCCAATGGTACATCTTGCAAAAACGCAGGATTAACCGAACCATTTTTTTTACCATCCAGTGTATTAGAGCTACACGACGAGTGCAGCGTGCTTGATCCATTTTTGAAGGATTTTTCTGCTCTGTCTTCGATCGATGTTTTCTCAGTGTATTTTCTTTTCTTGCCCGGAAATACACCCGCCATCTTGCGGGCAATAGGATGGATTAAGGACGAATCGTATTGGTCTTTTTCTGTGCCGGTAAAGTAGGATACTGTCCAGCCTATAAGGATGGTGATAAAGCAACCGATGAAGGAGTAGTACATGTAGGTTATCGAGTATAGTTGAGTTAATGGATTTCTGCAACAGATGGAGATAGTTAGACTATTTGAATTATAATTATTTAGTCCAGTCAAATGTTTATTTTTTTTTTTTAACATATCTACTATCCTTTTTGAGAAGGTTTTTAAATTAATATTTTTTTATTTAAGGTAGTTAAATTTCTGGATTTAATGTTTTATTGTATGTATATATCCTAATATATTAGGATATATGTATATTTAATAAACCTTCATTTTATTTTGGTTTGGACTGAGACTGAGATAATTCATTCAGGAATTCCAGGAGCTAAACATTGTTTAGTAAATACTCGATCAGTTAAGAAAGACTGTGGTAAAGGAAATTTACACGAAAAAATTTTAAAGTATGACCACGTATGGAATTGTCCAAATTACGAGTAAAAAGTTCTTATAAATCCACCGAAAATTCACTATGTAAAATATTGTCAGTTACAGATAAGATCCTCAAGACTTCTTCTTTCGGAAAGACGCGACAAACCAAGCCGTAAGAGTCTTTGATTATATCCAAGGTGCCTAATAGAAGAAAATATCTTTGTAGCTCGATGTTACAAATTTTTAATCAGTTTAATGTTTTTAATGTAATAGGGATTCCACACTATAATAGTTAAATGGTTCTTTTTCATCTAGCACATTTTAACTTTTAAAACGATTTTTTTCTTTTTATGTAGGCTGTCCAGCAGCCTTACACCAATTTTATTTTTTACTTTTTTTTAAGTAAATATTAAATAAAGGGAGTTTAAACTATTTTCTTAAATAGTATCCCATTTCAGTGTATGTGCACATGTAAAACTTTTAATTATTCAACCGTTCCAAATTAAGAACTATTTAAGAACTATTTTAAAATTAGGAGTAGGATTATAACAAAGAAAAACAAATAACTTTACAAAACTATTATAATAAAGTTAAAAAATCCACAATTTTAGTTTATGGGTATTTTTGGGGTTGCTGAAACCGAATACATTATTGAAAATTTAAAATTCAAAATGGCGGATACCATATTGTAGTAAAATTTCATGAATTTCAATGGATTTTAATATATTTAGAGGCTTCCGAGGTTGCTAAAATTAAAAACATTAATTGAAAATTAAAGATTTAAAATGGCCGATGTTCAATTTAGTTTCAATTTGACAACAATAAAAAAAATCCACTCTCCACTCTTAATTCGGCATTTTAAATTTAGGAAATATGAGTATTGACCTACTGTATAACATGTAGGTATAATAGATACAATAAGGTCCTTAAAAAATGGCGTTATACAACATTTTAGCAAATGATGTGATGAGATTTTTTTTTTGGGAACAAGTTTTTTCGCCAGTCCGCGATTTTTTTCTTTATCCCCCCGACGACAAAAACCTCGAAGCGTCCCTGTCACCATAAACTGTCCCCTGTCGGTAATGTAGCCCTAAAAACGAACCATTAAATATCTTCACTTTTTTATCGCTTATCGAATTCAGGCAAGAGAGATAATTTGAAACAGAGAGACACTAAAAGCAATCAATGAATAAAATCTCCGAAATTGCATTGCAATTGGATGCTTAATTTTTAATTTCTTTTTATTGGTTAAATGCTAGGTAGGTTTTTCCTCATAGTTACATTTTGCTTTAATTTTATTGTTAAACCAGCAGTAATGCTTTGTGATGCTTCGCATTCCACTATACACGGTGTATTTGAAATAGCGTAGGAAATTTTAACAGGTGATTCTACATGATAAAACATGACAAAAAGTTCCTATAAACATATGTCTAAAAATGCGTCATAAGGGAGCTACGCCCCTTTGAGTGGCTAAAAAAATTGGTTTTTATTTAATAACTCAGGAACCCTTTGAGATATATCAACGAGGTTTTGCACGTCAACTAATCCTACCAAGCCCCGTTTTTATGTGTTATTTTCATGTACTTATTTTAACCAGAGATGTGCGAAACGGGGGGGCTTATCAGTTTTTTGTCCCAAACTTTTTTCTGTATAACTTTTTTGCAATTTTATTTTTGAAATATGATTCCTCAGGTCAAAATACATAAAAAAGGTACTCTTGTTGTAATACTGTAGGATTAACCGTTTTCGAGAAAAAATCATTTGAAGGTGAAATTCCACGGTTCGAGGACGAAAAATTAAATACTAAAATGTGTCCAAACCAAAATTTTAATGATGCAGGGCGAATGTACATTAAAAACTAAGAAAAAAACCTCATATACAGGTACTTCCAAAAATCAATCCTAATGGAGCTATGGTCTCCTAAATATGCACCATTTTTAAAGGGCTATGGTAGCTTTAAAAGCGTTTTTTCGACCTACATGTATGGAAACTTTTTTTCTTAGTTTTTGATGTAGAATAACATTGCATCATTAAAATTTTGGTTTTCGACATTTTAGTATTTAATTTTTCGTCCTCGAACCGTGAAATTTCACCTTCAAATGAACTTTTCTCGAAAACGGTTAATCCTACAGTATTACAACAAGAGTACCTTTTTTATGTATTTTGACCTGAGGAATCATATTTCAAAAATAAAATTGCAAAAAAGTTACACAGAAAAAAGTTTGGGACAAAAAACTGATAAGGCCCCCTCGTTTCGCACACCCCGGGTTTAAATAAGTACCTGAGAATGACATACAAAGATGGGCCTTATTAGGATTAATTCACGTGCAAAACCTCGTTAATATATCTCAAAGGGTTCCTGAGTTAATAAAAAAAAAACGATTTTTTAGCCAATTTCAAAGGGGCGTAGCTCCCTTATGACGCATTTTTAGACATATGTTTATAGAAACTTTTTGTTATATTTTATCATGTAGAATCACCTGTTAAAATTTCCTACGCTATTTCAAATACATCCTGTATACTCTTCACAACATATTTAATTTTCCCAAATACGCAAATTTAAATTATTTTTTTGCTACGATCCTGTATGAAAATGACATTTTTTTGATATTTTCATATCAGCCTAGTTTGATATTTATATATGGAGGGTTGTCTAATTTTATTTAGATATTTACCTCGTAGATTCTACGAATTTAATCACCTTGTTTTACAAGCCATTTTCCACCTTTCACCACAGCCTTTTTTGATATATTTTGTGTTTTTTAATCCAAATATTTCGGTTTTTTATGTCAAAAATAGAAACTATAGTTATAACCTTACTATTTTGACCCAGGTCAATATAACTTAATATGTTTTATTAGTGTCTAGATTTTATAAAAATTACTTAATTTTTATTTAATTACCTTACATTTTATAAAACACACTATTTTTCTTTTAACTAGCAAACCACGGAACACAAACTATAGACAACTTTCAAGTTTGCCTTCATTTAGGACAAGAATATAGGCAACCCATTAAACAGCTATGTAAATATAAAACCAAGAAAACTAAAGGTAAATGAAAATCATATTTCCTGTTTGATATACATATATAAATTTGTAAGCTATTTATTATTATTATTTTGTGCTTTGCTTTTTTTAAAAATTAATAAAAATTAGAAAATTATAAATAAGAAACTTCATATTTTTCGGGGTCGTAGGAAAAATTGTGTACATAACTCGTTGGAAAGACTATTTCATACATTCGTGGAGTTTCCTTAGAGGCTTTTTTGGACGTTACCATTATTTAGCTAGTTTTTAGTTCAGGAAATTAAATTTCTTATAGACTTTAAATCTAAAATTTATCAAAGCAATAATCGTCGGCTAAAAGGTAAATTTACCTATCCTGATATTTTGAAATTATCAGAAAATGAAAAAAAAAAACTTGGTTGGTGATTTATACATAAAATAAATATTTTTTTGGTACTCTATTAGAGCACTTAATTCGTTAATGCATTTAAATAATTTCGTTCTTAACCTCTTGTCTACCAGTGTAACAAACACAATTAAATAAGAAAAAATATAAAATATTTAAAAAGTATAATTTTTCGCCATTGTACTGATTGTAAACTAATATGTTACAGGATTTTAAGGCACAACCAACCACATCAATTATTTTTTTTATGAAATACGCGTAAACTAAGAAACACTGCGCAGTGCGTCCACAGTATACTGTATATCCTAGTTTATTGTGTAGATTTGTTTTATATTTCCAAGCGCTGTATTATATCTATTATATTTATTAGATCAAGTAGATGGGGGGGGGGTAATAGGGGTAATTACCCCCCCATCCCCCCATAGGCGTGGGCGCCAATTTTGTTTGCAGGGCGCCAAGTTTGGTAGAAACCGTTAGGGACACAGTTTTTTTTTTTCTTGTTGGTATTTTTTTGGGCGCCAAGTTTGGTAGAAACCGTCAGGGACAAAGCTTTTATTCTTAGGGTATTTTTTTGTAGGGGCGCCACGTTTGGTAGAAACCGTCAGGGACAAAGCTTTTTTTCTTGATGGCATTTTTTGGGGGGCAATTTTTTTTTGTATGCGCACAAAGCTTTATTTTAGGGTGTTTTTTCCTTTGCTAGGGGCGCCAAATTTGAGGCTTGAAAGGCCGGCCCTGGGTATTACCCCCCCCCATTGAAGAAAAAGATCTACGCCCTTGGATCAATTTCTGTATATTATTACTAGGTAATTGATCTCAATAATGAGAAATGACATCTAAAAGTCTAGCTAAAACGCTTAAGTATTATAATTTTATGATCGGTTTAGGTAATTTTACCTCTAAAATGTTTAGTTTTTATTCTTTTCATCGGTAGCCGACGTAATAAAACAAAAATTAT
>OY294044.1:97165369-97240921 GCA_958510825.1 Brachypterus glaber
TCCCTAAAATTCAAGGTTGCTGAAATTAACGAATTTTGGCGAAGGCGCCCGGATCTGGATATAATTTTTATATACTTAATATATTTTTAAAATTATAATTTTTAATTTTTCTGACTATCTCAACTACCCCCCTAGCTCGTTAAAACGCATTTTATTTAGGTTTGTCGAGATATCACAAAGTGCTTATTTATTTATTTACTATTTTGTTTTATTTATTTATTTATTTATTTTTTATATAAATTACCCATTTATTCATAATACCTTTTTAAATGGGAAGCATGAAACATGCCACGCTCAATTTCTGAGTCCTGATGGACAAGGATATAAGTGGACACGTCTACCTTTTTTTTGATTCTATATGGACCCTCAAATAACAGCATCCATTTTTTCGTTCGTCCTTCAAAGGCGGACGAAATATTATTGGCCTTCAAAAGAACGTAGTCTCCCACCTCAAATGTAGCAGGCTGATTTTGGAAAAATCGGACGTTTCTACGAGCGGCATTAACCAGAAGGCTCTCTTTGGCTAAAAATAATTTTACATGGTGGTCGAGATTTTCTAAATGCACCGGGAAGTTGATGACCTCACGTAACGGTAGAGAAGGTTTCTGACCCAGTTGCAGCTCAACTGGAGCATAGCCTGTGGATAAATGGATTACATTGTTTAACAATTCGGATATATGTTGGAGTTCACAGGCCCACTTGGTATGTTTTTGATGTATAAAGGTACGAAAAAGGCGAGATAATTCCTTCATCACTCGCTCTGAGGGGTTACTCTGAGGATGTCGGACGGAAGATTTTATTATTTTTATTCCCAATGGCTCCAAGGTTTCTTTCCACTTTTCAGCAGTAAATTGAGTACCGTGATCTGTGAGTAACCTACGTGGCCGGGAATGTCTCTCAAAATAATCACCCTGAAGTTTACGTAATATAGCCTCACAAGTACATTTTTTAAGAGCATACAGAGTAACATATTTTGAGAACATGTCCAACACCACACACACAAATTCCACGGAACCTCGACTTTTCGGTAGAGGACCATAAACGTCCAAGGCCACCAGGTCATTGGGGCCCTCAGGAACAATGGCCTGCAAGGGGGGTTGAGGTAAAGGTCCCGATTTGACGAACTGGCACAGTTGACAAGATTACAGACTTTTTTTGGTACCATACCTCCCGACACATAACCGCTTGTGACTTAAAAACACCAAAATGACCCCAGGTCTCATGATAAGCTTTCACGAAATCGTATATGCGATTTTTAGGGACGCACAGTAAACAGGGACCATCATATGAGGGGCGAATAAAAAGGAGGTCGTTTTTAAGTATAAAACGATCGTTATTTGGGTCGTTTTCCACCTTTTGTATTAGTTGGGCCAATTTAGGGTCTCTTCTTTGATCTGTCACCAAAGTATCTAGGCTGCCTACAAATTCGGGACTAAGATCTATAGAGAAAATATTAAAACAACGGTCCGAGGGAACCGGCAGTCTCTCAGGATATCTACTAAGAATGTCGCAGACAAGGTTATCTTTACCACTGATGTGTTTTAAAGTGAAGTCGTACTCGAGAAGGGCGAGACACCAGCGGGTCAGCCGAGGGGTAAGCAGCCTACATGAATTAAGGTAGGTCAAGGCTTTATTATCAGTTAGGCAATAAAAATGTTTGCCTAGTAAAAATACACGCCACTTGCCTAAAGCCCATACTAAAGCTAACGCCTCCTTTTCAGCAGCACAATATGACCTCTCACGAGGTAGAAGGACACGGCTACCGTAAGCGACCACTTTGCGCTCTCCCTCAATGAGTTGATAAAGCTGCGCACCCAGGCCAACGTCACTACTATCTGTTTGGACCCAGAATGGCTCGGAGTAGATGGGATGATACAGCAGTACCTCCTGGGCAACAAGCTCCTTGAGTTTCTGAAAAGCTTTGACTTCTGTTGCACCCCAAGTCCAACGAGTTTTCTTTCGAAGGAGGGCGAAAAGTGGCTCAGCCACCGTAGCATAATGCTCACAAAAATTTCGGTCATATCCTGTTAAACCCAAAAACCCTCTCAATTGCTTGAGATTTTTGGGCTCTGGGAAGTGTAAAACCGAACTAACTCGAGCCGAATCACTTTTAAGGCCTACCTCTGAAAGAGTATAGCCCAAAAAAGTGGTTTCTTTTCGGAAGAAGTGACATTTACTCAATTTGAGTGTAAAGCCAGCCTCTTGCAACCGTGTCAAAACCCTATCTAGATGCAGTAAATGCGTTTCAAAATCTGGAGATAGGATAAGGATATCATCCAAATAAATCCGGACGTATCGCCAAACCGAGGTCCTAGAATTATCCTCATGGCCCGGCTAAAAGACGCTACGGCCGTTTTAAGCCCAAATGGTAGGACTTTGTACTGGTAAGATTGACCATTATAAAGAAATCCAGTATATTTTCTATCCTGAACCCGTAGTGGTATCTGCCAGTACCCATGAGTGAGGTCTAAACTAGAAATTACTTTCACATCAGGCGGTAAAGTTTTTAGAAGCTCCTGAATTCGGTTAGGTAACTCATTGTCGGGTACCATCTGTGAGTTTACTTGCCTGGCATCCAGACATAACCTCAACTTGCCAGACTTTCCAGTTACCACTACAAGCGGACTACTGTAAACACAAGTATTCGTACGCTCGATTATACCAAAGTCTAGCATGGTGTTTATTATTTTTTCCACTGCAGGACGGTGAGCAACAGGGATTGGATAGCATTTCTTATTTATAGGGCTTTCATTAAAAAGAGCAATTGTATGAACATACTCAGTAGTGAGCCCTGGTTTCTCAGAAAAAATAGATTTATGTTTTAAAAGAAGTCGTAAGAACTTACCCCTATTTTCCGGTGAAACAGGGACTCCCTGTGATACTTCCTCAAGCTCCTGTTTAGTAGCCTCGTAGGAAACTAGAACCTCCGTGGCCCTTAAACTAAAATGGTTGGGTCTTACAACACAAACACTTTTAACTGGGGAGAATTCTGGTGCTGGATAAGTATGCTTCAACTGTGCTTCTTCCACTTTCACCGTTTTCCCCTCATGCTCTACTAGGATACACTTTTTATCAAGACAAATGTTTGCTTTTACTCATCGAAGAAAGTCAACACCCAGAATAATCGGAAATTTTAAATCAGGAACACACAGAAACTCAAACATGAACTTACTTTTGTCCAAAAGGAATGAAATCAGTGCTTGCTTAGTGATTTTTCTGCTTCGGCCAGTCAGAGCACCACTTACTCTTACCCCTGTCACAGAATACACTGGAACATCTAAAGGCAAATTTGCTTCGACAATACTAGAAAAAGCACAAATTTCGCTACCGCTGTCCACCAGTGCCGGAAAATCATGATGATTTATCCTTACTTTAACTACTGGTGTACGAGCGCTATCAGTAGAAACACGATTATGGTCAAAATCACACAACAACTCATCTACGGGGTTATTTAAAGACGAACACTCTTCACGACACATACTCCCCACAACCGAAGACACAATGTGGGGATAACCTACTCGTTTCCCGAGGTTTCTTCTTCAACAGCATCCAACTCTAACTGGGAAATTGTTTTGTTTTGTTTGGGAAGGAAATGTGCCGTTTTTGAGGTTATGACGCCAGACGCACGTGAATTGTCAACCGGTGACGTCACAGTTTCCTGTTTTATCGGCCGGTCAAATTTTCTGTCAAATCTTTTGTTGACAAATTGTGGGGTCTGTTCTAGTAACCTATAGGGCTGCGGGACCGCGGAATAATCACAAAAGAAATGTTCAGCCTGCCTTAACCTATTTAAAGCATCATTAACGGACCTAGCACCTATCAAGGAACTCGAAATATTTGGTGGAAAATGACGAGAAATGATCCCAATCAATTCCTGCTCCTGATACGGGGGTGTCAGGTGCTTTGTTTTGTTAACCAGATTTAAAAAATAGTTCACATAACCCAGTTTACCATTATATTTGTCCATATTTAAAGATAACCTCACTTTATTTTGTTGTGTATAACCCCAAAATTGTTCTATAAATGCATTTCTGAAAGCTTGAAAGTCATGAAAAATACCTATCATGGCGTCGCCCCATAATTTAGCTGTCCCTATTAACAATTCCCCTGCTAAGGTACTAACTAAATTCATTGGTAAGTTATACATATTTACCAATGTCTCGAATTTATTTATAAAATCTATCGGATGGATTACATCCGGATTTTCAAAATTTGGTAGTAGTTTTTTTATTTTACAAACCGTTTCAATTGGTAAAACATTAATTTGTGGGGGGTTAACTTGGGCTGGTATCCCCCAAGGTATATGGCCACCATCATTATGGTTTTGTGGCCCACAATACTGTGAATTTAAATTATGTTGAGAATAGGAAGGGGGTGGTTGAGACCAGTTTACACTTTCATTACTATTAAATCTATTTAAATTACTATTAAAATTAAATCTTCGAGGCACTGCCCCTGTGGCTGGTCTTGGCCCCTTCTGGAACCTCTGACGAGTTCTGTTTTCTCTAATTGGAACATAAATGCCTGTTTCTAGTGCCTGTCTTACTTTAGGCGAAATGATTGGTGGTTGATCCCTCAAATTTGCAGCGCTAGTAGTAGTTGACTGTGCCATGGCCTCGTTTCCTCCCTCGAAGCCTTCTCCATCCAGTGATGTTCTCTGGATAGACCTGTATTCAGCTCCACTGCGAGTTACACCTTCAGGACTGTGTTCAAGTGGCATTTTTTTGCTTTGCTTCCTTTTAGCCCTAGCTGTATTATAGCCACTCGTTGGTTAAGCCAGATGTACTGAACCAAACCGAAAAATATTGGGAGCACTAGTTTGGTTCTCTCGGGGTAATGGGTTTTAAAAGGAAGACAAAGAAAATCGGGTACACAATTTATTTCCCACTGGTAGTAAATACAGGTTACCGGGCGGGTTATCGAAGTGCAAGATTTCAGCAATCTTGAATTTAACTGTAAAATATTAATTCATTAATATTTTATAAAAATCTTACTATAAATCCGCTTACCTGCCCCAGAATAATTATTTTTAACTAAAATAATTGTATAATTCCACAGGATGCTCGTTATATTTCAAGATACTCAAATTTTAGAACTTCTCACTCTGTGGTCAAAAGAAAAGAGATGGAAGAATAATTAAATATTTCCAATTACCTTTTCAGGTTACGCTTTTCAGTACTTAATTCCCTAAAATTCAAGGTTGCTGAAATTAACGAATTTTGGCGAAGGCGCCCGGATCTGGATATAATTTTTATATACTTAATATATTTTTAAAATTATAATTTTTAATTTTTCTGACTATCTCAATATATATATATATATATATATATATATATATATATATATATTTTCTGTTCTATTAAGAAGATTTCACATATTATATATATATATATATATAAAAGTCCAAACGAAAAAATTTCTTAGTGCCAATAATTGGGGGTTTTACCCTAGGTTCATAAAGCAATATTAATATATATTCTAGTAGTAGATAGTGAAATCCACTGATTTCTGTCACTTTATATGTTTCTGTTTTTTATAATTTTTTTACTTAAACCCAAGAAAATAGCTTTCTTATTAAATATAATTATAACTAATAAAAAAAAGAATTATTAGGTAAATATTATTATTTTGAAAAATGTCATAAAAAAACATGTGTTTGGAATACTTACAGTGGAGCTTCTTTTTGCGTAACACTATTTAAATCCAACATAGGTGTCATGGTGGTCGATGGTATATTAAAATAATACTGATGCTCCGGTTTTAAAATATGGGAATTGAAGGACTCGTTGTTGCATCCAGATGTATCTAGCGTCATTAGTTCGGGAGGCGGTTTATTCACAGTTAATCCACCAAATGTTATCCAGAGTGTTACAAGGTGTCCAGCGATCACACCAGCAGAAGCACCCTGAAATAGAAGAAAAAATATTCATTTATTCAAGAATTTATTCATTTATTCATGAAAAGAATTGTTTGGATATCGGAGATAGGGACTATTGTTTTAAGGGTCCTTCTAGTTAAAAGAAAAAAAGAATATGATGCAAATTTACGGCACATTGCACTGCGTTTAATATAATAAAGGTCGTAATAGGCCAGTAGACGCCACAGGGAAATTTTATATTTGTTGTTTTGAAGTTGTTGTTCCTTTTTTTTTATTTTGTTTCTGTATTTTTTTTTCTACGTTTTTTTCTATTTAATTCGTTGCAAAAATGAACGTACCTAAGTTAAAAGGACCTACTTTATTACTATCAAAGCTGGGAATAATTCTCTTAAAAGTAAGATAAACAGTTCCTCGATATACTTATGATAAAAATTCTAAACAGAACTTAAATTTTTAAACGTCTGTTCAAAGTACCTACTTATTGATGGAAGTAATTAAAATTAAAAACATCTAATCTTTATAAATATTAATGAAAAAGCATTAATATCACTACTTTTACTTCATTATTAAAATAAAACTACTAGTACTAAGTATTCTTATTGTAAAATTTAAGTATATGGGTAAAGGCCTATCCAGAAGCTTGCATAAGAACATAAAACATAAGAATGCGATGCCGTGATTGGCACATCAAGCCAATCATGGAATCGCATTCTTATACTATGTTGTTGTGCGAGCCTGTGGATATGCCCTAAGGTAAAACACCTATCATATGGGTTATAAATAAGCTTTCCTAATAAAACGTTAGTATATTTATGTAGTAAAATGGAAACTTAATTGAGATCTAAAAATAAAATTAATAGTAGAAAATCGAAGAAAAAAATCTGTTAGTCTATGAAAATTGACCTTAGCAGATCTTCGATACATTTCTTATGAATATAATTAATCAATAATAAAACTTGCAAATAAAACTTTTTTATTGTACATGAATTCAAAGGACCCCGTACATTTTTTATGGGAAATGGCCCCCGGTTAAATTTGCTAAAATTAAGCAAATATTGGTTCGTTGGCCGCCCGTTGGTCAAACATTGGCTTGCCAATGTTTTCAACATTAGACCAATGTTGGCAAACTCACATTGGGTCTACATACTGAGGAGGCATCAGCCGCCCTACGGCCGCATACGACGGGCCAATATTGGCAATACTGCATTGGCCCTACATTGGCCGCCCGAAGTCGATTTTTTTTTTAACTTTCAAGTTGGGAATTTATCATTGGCCGGCCGGCCGACCTTAAGGTTGGCCAACGTACGTCGGTTCATAAGACTGCGGCCTTAGATTGGCCTATGTACGATTTGACGATCGAAATTATCGTTGGCTTTAAATCTGTAGGCCAATAAAGGACCAATGAAATTTTGCAAACATTGGCCCGTCGTATGCGGTCTTAGGGCGGCTGGTGTCTCCTCAGTATGTAGACCCAATGTGGGTTTGCTAACTGTACGGCCAACCAACCGATGTTTGATGGGTTAGAACTCAAATCAAACTAATATTTGAAATTGATTTAAGAAAACATGAATCAAAGTTTGGTAAAATTATTTAAAGTAAATTCCATGTTAAAAAAAGAATGTAAGACTTTAACAGCTATATTTTTTGTTATGAAATGATATTATAGGTTTATTGTTATTAGTAATAGCGATAATAATAGCTATTTTCATGATTTGTTATCTTTAATAGCAATTTTTTATTCTTGTCCCATTCAAGAACACGGTATTATTGAATGGAAAAAGTTAAGTTTTTTTTAAATGCTTGTAGTTTTGGTAAAAATAAATATTATTCGGGTTTAAGACTTGAACTGTGTTCTTTTTTGTTTCCAAATATGATAACTAAAATAAACCTATAAAAGATTAAAAATAAAATTTGTACAGCCAATTAAAAAAAGTGTCCCATTCATTGGTATCTCTTCCTAATATATTTTTACGAATTTAAAAAACCTAAGTCATAACATTTAAAAAACTACCATAGAAAAAATGGTATTTTTAAAATAAAACATAAAGTAAGCACGTCACTTGCCACATGTAAAGTATAACCTAAAATCGCACACAAAATTTAACCCTTAGAAAAGTCAGTGGAGTTACAGAAATGAAGTAGAAAAATTAAACAAATACTTCCTTTTTGCGGACCACACTGGCTTCTAAAATAAAGTTATTGTTATTATTTTTAGTAACTTAGTTCAAGTTTTATCCGAGGTTTAATTCAAACATCTTGTTTAGTTTGGGAGTTATATCAAAAGGTAGATCTGTTGAAAGTCATTTTTGTTGAGCTCTAGCACAAAAACTATAAAACTTAGTGCTTTGTGCCCATGGACACTTTTGATCAGTTGGGTAACATATAATTTAATTTTAGCCAATTTAACCGATTCTAAAAAAAATGATTTATCCATTTTTTTGGTCTATTTAGGCTTATAACATTTTTTGTGTAAATAAAAAAAATAAACAGTCGTTTGTTTTTACGGATTTATATTACCTATAATATCCAAAAAATTCTTAAACAAGTCATTACAGTTAAAACAGTGTCGTGGACAAAAAGGGTAACTTTTTAAATAAAATATAAACTAAGGCCGCCACTGGTTAAATTATGTAAAGTATAAATCCCCAATATTACTCAATATATTGAACCCTTAGAAAAGTCAGTGGTACCACCATGGTGTCTTAACAATTAAGTAAAAAGGATAAAATAAAAAACATATAATTTTTTTCGGGCTCCACTGACATCTAAAATAAAGGTGCTATTATTCTAAGCAACTCAGTTCAAGTTCCATCTAAAAATCATGTTTTGTTCGAGAGTATATTAAAAGATGTATCCACAAATTGTGATTTTTGTTAAGCTCTAGCACGAAAAGTATAAGACTTAAAGCTTTGTGCCCATGTAGACTTTTTTCAGTCAGTTGAGAACTTCAACATACTTGAATTTCAGCACATTTAACCGGGGGCCATTTCCCATAAGAAAGGTACGTCGTCCTTTCTCAATCAAGACTGCTTGATTTTTATGTGAAATAATAAAAAAGCATCAATCGTTTTACATTATTAATTAAATAAAACTAGTATTTTTTGTAAAAAGTTACTATTAAATAAAAGGGCCTGTAGGTAGACCTTTATAATATAAGGGCTTTAACCTATTCTGAGTATATTTATGTAGTAAAATGGAAACATAATTGAGATCTAGCAATAAAAAGTAATTTAACATAGTAGAAAACCGTCAAAGCTAGAAGTAATTCTCTGAAAATGGACCTAAACAGATCCTCGATACAGATTAAAGGATTTGAGTGTAATTAATTACAAGGGAAACTACAAAACTATACTATTTGTAATAGGAATTTAACTGTCCCTTAAAACCCGTAAATGCCGAACTGCAAATAAATAATTACTCAGTGTAGAAAGGACCATGTTCGTCAGTTACAGTTTAAGAATTTTATTATAATAAATTTATATAATTATATTCACTTATATATTTAACTAAACTTGTCTATCTATATGTCTATAGACAGCTGTTTATTTGTCTACCTGTCTATTTGTCTATCAATCTGTCTATCTGCCTATCTGTATCTGTCTATTTATCTATTAATCTGTATCTAGACGGATAGACAGATATCTGTCTATCTGTCTATCTGTCTATCTGTCATTTTTTTTATCTTAACCTCCCCAATGAGTCCAATGGGTCAAATATGATCCTACTATAAAAAATAAAAACACTATACTTTAGCTAGACGTCCAATGTAAAGAAATTACCTAGGCCACAGCGTTTAAAAATAAAACTAATGGTAATGGGTATGGCAATGAATCACGTATGATTCATGGAGGTGTGTGGTAAACGTATAATGAATCATATGTGATTCATGTGACTGTCAACGTGTTTAACGTGTATATTTTATAGCACAATTCTTAAATCCTTAATCTATGTTCCTCCAAACAAACAAGGCCCTTTCACGTCTATGGTATATAAATGTCCTACGATGAATTGTATACAAGATAAACATAATAGTAAACAAATCCTTTTCTGAAAAGGCTACGTTTTAAGTACAATGTAAAACTTTCTAATTCAGTATTTGTGTATACTAAGGGTACGTCCTTTTATCTACTTTAAAACAGAAGCAAGAAAAAGAAATACCAACGGACTTACAGAACATTTAAATGACTGAAACACATTTTCTCATTTGCAATAGCAGAGCTTAACTCAACTAGAAACTTTTGATCCCCTAGTAGTAATTTAAAGTTTATTTTAGCAATCACAATATTTTTAAATAATATTTCGTTAAAGGGCACGCATGGTCCTTATGGGAAATGGCTTTTGGTAAAATTGGATGAATTAATATGTTTTAGTTGATAACTTCTTAATCAAATGTTATAATTGCGCTAAGTGTTTTGTTTTGTCCCCGCAAGCCATTATCTAAAAACTAAAAAATATAAAAAAAAACATATTTATTTTTTTTTATTTTTCTTGATTACTAAAATTCAAGCAGTCAGAACAGTCCAATATTTTAATATAATGAAGTAATAACATCATATTGAAAACTTATTTAAAAGACGTTGGTTTTAACTATACTGCGGACTCAAGCAGGGTAAAGTTGTTCGCGTGTTTCTGTTTTATTACGTAAGATTCTTCATTACGTTGTAGATCTTAAAAGACTGAACCGATTTTGAGAAACGAGCTGTTGTCGCTAGATTCGTCTCAGATTTGCAAGTAATCAAAATTAAAATGGCGAATTATGGATAGTATTTTGTTAGTCAGAAAATAATAAAAATCAATAGAATCCATCGTTTGACGGTTTTAAAAAGACGATTCCAATAATTAATAAATAAATTTTGATCATTGTTAATCGTAATTCTAAGACAAATCTAGCTATACCTCCTTGCCAAAATCGGTCGTTTCGATCTAATTAAATAATATTTATATTATAGGTATACCTATATACACATATAATATAATATATTAATCAAGTTAGATTAAGGTTAGATTTATGCAAATTTCGAACGTTAGGAAAAGGTTAGATTTTAGTCAGGCAACTAACGTTAAATTTATGTGAAGGGTGCAAGAAAAAAAACAGTCATTCCATTTTTGTGCGAAAACTGGTTGGTAATACCATCTAGTGGTTATTGAAGTGTACTTTTCGAATCAGCTAACAGCTTAAAATCACCTATTTTTGGACTGCCGAGTTTTTTCCCCTTAACCTTCATGTATTTTACAATTTTTTTGTTAAACATTAGTTTTTAACGTTAGATTTAATTATTTTGTAACGTTTTTTTATGATATTAAACACAAAACATAAGAATATCACTAATCTAATGTTAAGTTAGATTTATGTACTTTTCTACCAGGGTCGAAATACAAAATTGTTCAATTGGCGTATAAAGATGACACTTGGTAGTGACGAGCTCTAGAAGTGCGTAACTGTAATGTAAAAAAGTAGATAATAAATAATAATAAATAAATGAATATATATCATAATATTAATTAAAATTAAAAATTTTAATAGTGTATGTCACCAACACATATATAAAAAGTACAGTTCAGTCGTTGGAAGTGCACCTTCGGTGATATGCAATCAAAGGGGGTCGTTTGGAAAACTTAAATCCAAATTTGCACCCCTGTGCGATTTGTTTTATTTTTGCTCTGTAATTCGGCTTCGGCTCCTCGCCCAACAAAAAATGAAAATGATATTTGTTCCTTAATGAATTTTCTACAATTTATGTAAATAATTTTTTTTTTGTTTAAACAACCAGAAAAATAGTTACAGAGCGTTAAGAATTTTAAAATGTTGTAAATTTGCAAAAAAATGTCGGGCTTTCGAAAACGACTTCAAAACTAACCATTTTTTTAATATGATGCCTATTTGATCAACTTTAACGCTGTGTAACCTTTTTTCGGATTTTTTAAACAAAAAAAGTTATTTACATAAATTGTAGACAATTCACTAAGGAAAAAATATCATCTTTACTTTTTGTTGAGCGACGAGCCGAAGCCGAGCAAAAACAAAAAAAATACTACATAAATTATAGAGAATTTAATAACGAAAAATCTCTTGCTCATTTTTTGTTGAGCGACGAGCCAAAGCCAAGTTACAGACCAAAACAAAACAAATGCTTTTTTGTACATAACTGTGCAAAAAAGTATTTGTTTTGTTTTTGGTCTGTAACTCGGCTTTGGCTCGTCCCTGCAGAGGTGCAAATTTGGATTTAAGCTTTTCAAACGAACCCCTTTTAATTACAAAAAAACAGAGTGTTCATATCACCGCAAGGTCAGTCAAACTACTACTGGGCTTTAAATTAAACGCAACATTTTATGTCACAGTATACTGTGTTTATAAAATTTTAAGTTTAATTGATGATAATATGTGTTTGTGTCATACAAGACCAGGACCAGAAATTTATGTTCTCGTAAAATGCCTGGGGCTGATGAGCTTTTTCTTAAGTCATCTAGCGGCCAGTTTTTTCGGGGGGACAAAAAATTTTGTTGCCAGTCGGCAAATTTTACCTCCCCACGATAAAAACGACGGAACGCCCCTGAGTCTAATAAAAGTCGGATGAAAATTATTCTGTGAAACGAAAACATAAACCCTTCTATTAAGTCCGGCCGTAAAACCATATGGTTTAAAGTGCTGTTGAATAATATTATTATATAATTATAACTAAAATTTAATTAACAGCATCACAAAAATTAATAAAGCGTGTTTTAATAATACAAAATACACTGAAAATTTGTTACCTTATTAAATTTTGAACGATTTTGTATATGTGGAAACCCAAGAGAATTAAATTATAATTGAAAAAATTTAGACAGTATATACAGGATATGGAATCCTAAACAACTTTAATTATTGGATACACGTTGCTACAGTAAAAAAAAATTATTGAATATAAGTTGTTACACTAACAATATCAGAACAACGGTATGTTTTACTATAATAATGTGTATCCAATAACTAAAGTTGTTTAGGATTCCATATACAGGGTTATTCTGAAATGGGGTCATTAATTTTTAGAAGTGATTCTGCAAAATAAAATATGAAAAAAATCATCAGGATCATATCATTTCGGGTGCGGTACGAGTAACTCCGTCTGAGGGGAATCCCTTATACGAGAGCAACATAATACGTTTTAGGGCTCTTCCACATGCTCTTAGGCAAACGTTATAAGCCTGCGCACAAGATACATGACGGCACATCAGCCAATCACGGCATCGTATGTTATGTATTATGCTTCTTATGCGATCCTCTGGATGGGCCTTTATGTATTAGTCACTGCGTTCTACTTCGAACAAGGAGTATGAAATTGAACACTCGCTTCAAAAAAATATTACACAAAGAATATATTTTCATGAATAACAAGTATTTTGGAACATCTTTTATATTTAATATTTTGCATACACGAGTAAGTAGACGTATGAGTCTGTTTTTATTTAATTTGCGTAATACATAAAATATCCATTATCACACAATAACAACAATATTTTAATAACTTCGCGTATATAAGAGGTATAGTTCCTTTAATAATAAAGCTTTGTTTTAGTTAAATTTGGCTTTTTCTTAATCCCATTATGATATAGTTCAGTCAAATAGGGATTCAACCTCGGAATGAAAGATAACAAGCTATAAACTTGTATAAATCTTTGTTTTGACATTCTAAAAGTTACTCAAAAGTCTCATGGAATTTCCACGTCGCAATATATTAAGGTCAAAGTTGCAAAAACCGGTATTTTGTAATAATCTTGTCCAAGTCCAAACCAATGACATTTTGAGTTATTAGCAAAGTTGTAGAGCATAAAATTCTCTACAAATTGGTTTTGGACTTTTTGTACAATTAACCGTTCTCGACATAGAGCGCTTATCCGTATATTTGATAACCCTAGTTCAACTGTGGAATTCAATACATAGTACAGTTTATAAAGTTAATTATTTACTAAAAATATTATATTTATTATAGTTATAAACTGTACTATGAATTTGATTCCACAGTTGACCTAGCGTTATCATATACTGTGCGGTCCAAAAATTTACCACCCACCCCTCTTAACTTCTGAACCAGTTGAGATATTGACTTTTTTTTAATTTTAAACACTTAAATAAGACAAAAACTATATTTTCGCATATATTTGATATTTGTAGTTTTTAAAATGTGGTCAGGGGGACAAAGGGAGGTTAAATGGAAAGGGGTCGTATAGTACATCATTTTAAAGCAAAAAAAATCTATTTGACCATATATTTTTAATTTTTTTTTAGTTTTCAATTTTTTTCACTAAAAAATACGAATCTTTAAAATTTTTTTTTTGTAAAACTTTGTTTATATCTTATGCAAATACGTCAATTGCACTTTTAAACTAGTTTTATATGATATAAATAAAATTTTACAAAAAAAAACTTAAATAATCGTATTTTTTAGTGAAAAAAATTGAAAAATATTTTTTTTTAAATATATGGTAAAATAGACCACGATCCCTTAATAACGCTTTTAGTTTTTCACAAATAAAATTAAAAAAATATATAATTTTCGTTTATTTTTTTTCAATTTTTTTTCCTTTTTCGAAAAATAAATGTGAAAAAGAAAGAAAGGAAAAAGTAATATTTTGTTGGCATCAGTATTTTATTGTTATGTGAGAAAAATCAAAATATGCCCTAAAGAAAAATAAGAATCGTCAAAAAATCGAAAAAAAAAATCAAATTAATAATATTATCGAGTTATCGAATTTATTTATTTAGAAAATTCCATACTGTATAGTATTGTTAAATTTGGAAACGATTTCTGTATACATGTACATTTAAGCAACTGTTGAAATTTTAATAAAAAAAAATTGTAATACACTTCTGCTCAAAATTATCGGCCCACCTAAAAAAATACACATTTTCAAATGCTAATAACTCCAAAACTATTCAATAGATTTATTTGACCTTTTTTTTATTTTAAAGCTTGAACTTTTAGCTCTTAATTACTGGAATAAAAATTATCAAAAATCTTTTTTTAAACCAGCAGCAATGAAAATTACACAGCTATGTTTTTTTACTGCTTCTTTCGATATGCGCACGGTTTGCCACTGCATATTTTTTTACAATTTAATTAATTGATTTTATAGCCTAATTAAATGGAAGTAATCTCTTTTTAAATTTTTTAATTTTCCTTTTCTCGTTTAGGAGATATAAGGTTTTTTCTAAAAATTTACATTTTTGCAAGTAACAAAAAAACTACGCAATGGATTTAATTGATTTTTTTTTAATTTGAAGCTTAAATCGTAAACTTTTATTTATTTAATTTAGGTTTCTGTTGGAAACATGTTTAAACTGAGTTTACATTGCTTAAATAGTCATGTTTTTTTTACCCAATCTTTTTTGATGCAATTTAACCACAAACTCAAATGTTTCCATAACTTTTAAAACTTATTCTAAAAGCCACACTTATTGTGACTGATTCCTTCCTTTATTTTTTATCATAAGTCTTCTCATTTAGGAGAAATTAAAGTTTTTCGGAAAAAGTGACTTTTTAATCAGTGGGCTAGTGCCACCCCTGTAAAACTGTATATGACGGAAAAGCGTCGATAGAATATAAAGATCTATTGCACTTCTATAACTTTAGCTTAAATAAATACATTTAATTAACACGTTTTCTGCGTTAGCAACTTTTTGGTTCCCAGCTCAGACTGCGTTTTGAGGCATATATGTCGAACGAACTTTGCACAGACTGTTTAAATCTCTAATGGTACTCCAAAAACAAGTTCTAACGTCTTTTTAAGGACTTTTTGCTTTTTAATTTTTTTTAAACAAAATATTTTATCAAATAAAATAACAATAAAAAATTTTTAAATTTTATTAAAATTATTTAATAACAATTATAAACACAAAAAAACGTATTAGACGTGTATGTTTTTTTACAACAATGCTGTTTTTCGTTATTATTAGTTACATTACATTATGGTCAATAAAATATTCAATTTAATTTAACAAAACACTAAAACTAACCAACATTACACGGTTGAGGCTAGGTTATCAATGTGTATACACTATAGTTAAAATTTATCTACATAAATATTATAGACGTTATAGTCATATTTCCCAATGTTTTTCATACAGAATTAGGTTTTAGGCAGCTGTATATCCCATGCCTGGCAGCATTTACTCCTATTCTTTTCAAAATAATAATTCCATTCCTTTTTTTGTACATTTTCCAATTTTTTTTTCACAAATATTTCATACCGTAATTTAACACAACAATAGTTCAGAACCACACAATTATAGTCCAGCCACATATATTCCATAAGCAGTTTATTTTAAAAAATATGTATTATTTTTCCTCAAAACGTTGGAATACTCTTCTTACCGCTGCTCTCGTAATATTTAACTGTTGAGCAACATAACGCTGACTGTGCCCTTCTTGTAGCAGAGCTACAGCTTGGGCAGCTACTTCCGGACTTGTTTCCATTTAAATAATACAATTAAATAAAATTTTAACGAGTTAAAAAAGTATTGTCACATAAGTGACAAGTCTTGTCAATCATAAAAAAGTTAGTTACAGGGGTGGCACTAGCCCACCACTTAAAAAGTCCTTATTTACCAAAAAAACATAATTTCTCCTAAATGAGAAGACTTATGATAAAAAATAAAAGACGGAATCAGTCACAATAAGTGTGGCTATTAGAATAAGTTTTAAAACTTATGGAAAGATTTGAGTTTGTGTTTAAATTGCAACAAAAAAGATCGAGTAAAAAAAACATGACTATTTAAGCAATGTAAACTCAGTTTAAACATGTTTCCAACAGAAACCTAAATTAAATAAATAAAATTTTACGATTTAAACTTCAAATTAAAAAAAAAATCAATTAAATCCATTGCGTAGTTTTTTTGTTACTTGCAAAAATGTAAATTTTTAGAAAAAACCTTATATCTCCTAAACGAGAAAAGGAAAATTAAAAAATTTAAAAAGAGATTACTTCCATTTAATTAGGCTATAAAATCAATTAATTAAATTGTAAAAAAATATGCAGTGGCGAACCATGCGCATATCGAAAGGTGCAGTAAAAAAACATAGCTGTGCACTTTTCATTGCTGCCGGTATAAAAAAAGATGTTTGATAATTTTTATTCCAGTAAGTAAGAGCTAAAAGTTCAAGCTTCAAAATAAAAAAAAGATCGAATAAATCCATTAAATAGTTTTGGAGATATTTGCATTCAAAAATGTGTATTTTTTTAGGTGGGCCGATATTTTTGAGCAGAAGTGTAGTAACATTTAAAATAAAAACCAAAATTTAAAAATTTTAATTTCTATTGCTTCTAGGGTAAAACCCCCAATCATCCATTGATACCTTAATTTAACTATTTTTTTCATGAAGTGGCAATATTGCTAAATATTATACTTTAAATGCGAAAAACATATTTTTTCCCCCCTGGGCAGTAGAGTCTTACTAGTTTCGTGTGAACTACGTAAGTGTGAATTTTTAAGGTTTGTGCTAAGGAAGTGCTTTAAGTAGAAGGTTAGTAAAAGACTTTTATTGACGGACTAACTATTATTTCCCGATAATTTTAGTAAGTATATGCATTCTACTTATTAATTATCCTTAAAAACTTTATTTTTCTTTACATTTTTATTTAATTTCGACGGTGCCAACAATTGGTATACAAAATTAAACTAAATTGTAATTATTGACACAGGTGCCAATAATTAGCCTCTTTAGTAAAAATCCTATTCCAATTATTGTCAACCAGTTAAAATTCTAAATTAATGGAAGCAATAAAATAAAATTGAATAGATTTATTACTTGTACGGTTAAATATACATACGTATTGCCACATCTGATATAAGACAAAACCAAAACCGTATTTTAAAGCGGGTGGGCTATTATACAAAAGATACAGTTTTAGCTAAAAACCTATTTCAAATAAATGCGTTCTAAATAGCGTTTAATGAAAAACTTACAGTTTTTCCTCAATACATATCTACTTATATAGATTTGACACTTAATTTTTCTCTATAAACCTAATTTTTCTTTAGAATTTAATTTTTTATCACGGTGCCCATAATAGGTGTCCAAATTATATTAAGCTCCTATTATTGGCACATGTTTATTGTATGCAAAACTTGTGCATCAAAATTAGTCTAAAAGCATAATAATTCTTTTAAATAAGTGTACCTAGGTAACTAGGTATTATTTTATAGATACAAATTAGTATTAGGTAATTAATATTTTAACTTTAATATAAAGATATATAGAATTTTGTAGTTCAAAAATAAATTTGACTTTTTGTTTACAGCCTTTAGTTAATATGTATAGAACTACAATATTCCAATTTAAATATTTTATTTTGATACTAAAATGTTTATTATTCAACAAAAAGTAGGTACTCAGTAATTGTTTTCCATTACTTTAAAGCAAAAATTAGGTGCCAATAATAGGAAAATTTGGATGCCAATCATTAGCAAAAAGGTGCCAATAATACAAAATTGTGTATTCTTGTAATTAATTAAAAAAATTCTTTAATATTACTAAGATATCAGTTTAAATTTTATATAATATATAAAATAGAATAACTATCAAATGATGTAAAATATTTTATTCTTGATAACATGAAATATTTAATAAGTTATAATGAAATATACGTGAAAAATTTCTTAAAGTGTCAATAATTGGGGGTTTTACCCCCTAATACGAATTCTTCAAAAAATCATCAAATATTAAAAAAATATTTAAAAACTAGTTATTAAAAATTAAAATACCCAAATAAAAAAAACTAGTAAATTTTTAAAATTTTAACTAATATATATATATATATATATATATATATATATATATATATATATATATATATATATATTAAAACATTGCCGTTTCTATTATAGTTACTATAGAAGAACTAATAAAATATTTGTTGTGTATTTATTAAATGCACTTTTAAAAGCAGGTAAATGTTAATACCTAGATTTTAACTAAAAATAGACTTTTATAGGTTTCCAAATAATTAACACTAAACTAAATAGGAATTTAATTAATGAAATTTAAAATTTATTTGTCACATTTTTCATTAGTTAAATTCTTAGTTACTTATTGGGTAAAACAAATTTAAAATATATGCTTATAAAAATTATTATCATCAAATACCCATTGCCTCAAAAAATCAGCATACATTCAAATGAAAGAACTCAAAAAACCATTTTAATAATTTTATTTTAAAAATTAATAACAATTTAACTAAAAATAGAGCACTATTTAGATAGGTGGGTAGGTGGGTAGCTTACTTAGTTTGTGTAGTGCGTAAACTACCCACCTACCATATCAAAACTACCTATCTAGTGGTCTAACTAAAAACATTCTCATTTTATAAAAAAATTATTTATGGTGCTTTATTAAATTCCATAATCCACTTGCTGACCAAAAACTATTAATTTAAATGCAATAAAAGCACTGTAAACATAAAGTTGAATTATAGTGTTTAAGAATAGTTCCGTTTATATTGTTTGATAGCAAAAGAAGATAAGTTAAAAATTTAGAGTAAAAATACTTTACTGTAAGCTTTAATTAAAATACACCTTTCATAAAATTGTAATGAATTATTTACTATTTTGCTGACCATCAAAATTTGTGACCATAATAATTTAAAAATGCTTTGGTTTCAAAATTTAAACATGTTTCTTATTTAAATTTCTTGGCTAGAGTTGTTTATGGGGTAATGGGTATTTTTTTTTACTGAAAAATTCTGTTTGTTTTTTTTTTGTAAAGTTAAATTATAGTAAGTATTGTTTTTTTGGCAGCAATATAAAATGTATATTATACATATCTTATTCGAGTTTGCCACCAAAGAGCTATTTTGTACTGCAAATTCTACAACTTTGCACAGTTTATTAATTTAATTTTCAGTATACGTTTTAGTTACCTATTCAAAATATAATCAATCATACTTAAAACTCCTCTGTGTGTTTGTGTAATGTATTTTATTTAATTTTTACTGGGAAACTTAGATACTTACCTCTTCAACAAGATTTCTTATTTTTATTACCCAACCACACTAACTCAAATGGAGGGTTATAATTTGCACGTGTTTGTGTGTGTGTATGTTTATTTAAATTTCTCTCTAGAGCCTAAACTACTTGACCGCCGAGGCGTCATGATTACGCGAGTGACTCTCTCTGCATCATGTTCATGTCATGAGTGTGGCAAGGGGGTGTATAGTTTGCTGATGAGCACAGTCTCATCAATATAAGTTTTGTATTTCGCTCGTTTTTTTTTGTCATTTATCAGGAAAGTCAAGTGATACTGACTCTGGTATACTCTACAAAGCTCTAGAAGGCAAGTATTTTATGAACAGTTATGGTGTTCAGGCAAATACAGCGTCAGAATAAAAAAAACTATATTTTATAATAAAATAAAAAATTTAAGTTTAAAATAAAACTAAATAATCTTTTTTTATGGGAGGATTGGTGTAATGGTCTACCGCGTCTGTAGATGTCTACTAGCCAACTAGCGTTGGCGTTGGCGTTAAGTAGAATAGTAAGAGGTTAAACAAACATGTAAAACATGTAATTTTACAAAGTTATAACTTATCAAAGCATGGTGTGATTTGTTTATTTTTTGTTTATTTAGAAATATTTAATAAATAACTTAACATAATCAGAAGCATTTGCAGATTGGCAGCTTTTTCTTTCTCGAATCTAAAAGCTCATAGCTTGAGTGTACTTTTTAGCACCATAGATGGAAACGCGGTTAGTTAGTGAGTCTACTCTTGGAAAAATTCAAAAATTAAAGTACACTTTGACTTGACATTTCTGTTATGCACATAGCCGCAATGGCCAGTCAGGCGTTTGGGCGGAGCCTGAAGCGGCGAGCCGGTGCCTCATAGCGAGCCGCCAAATCAATCTATATCATGGTCCAAGATTCAGTAAAGACCATTAAGGGCAGACTTGAGTAAAAATTATCCGGGCCGTTATGTAGTCCGGCACTGGTTTTCCAGACATAGAAAGAATATGAATTTAAATATAAAATAATTTAAATATTATCCTATTCGGTTTTGTCTCAAAAGAGCAGTTTTATGCTGCATTTGCTACAACTTTGTAGGGTTTATCAATTAAATTTTATGTAGTCGTATACATTTTAGTTACCTATTCAACGGTGGTGATACCATAAAAATTTTCGACCCTATTTAAAATGAGACCGTTTGTGTAAAGTGTGATACTTTGTAAATCAACTGTATACAAATACAATCAAACCTAACCCTTTGTCTCTTTCGTGTGCCGTTTTTTACTGCATTTTTTATTGAAAAAGTTGAGAACCATGAAAGCTTATTTTTATACTTTACTTAGGTAAAGTAGTGGAATAGATTTTTATTTTTACCTGAGAACAAAACTTTAACATATTTTAAACAGTGGCACTGTTACATAAAACCCTTTGTCTGTTTGCTATGACATTTTTTATTAATTTTTTTATTGAAAAGGCTGATAACTAAGAATTTTTATTTTTATACTTTACTTTACTTTATAGGTAAAATAGTGGAATAGACTTTTATTTTTACCTGGGACTGAAACTTTTACTATAGTCCGTCCAATTTTGCAAGATAGTATTTTAAAATTCCCGCGATTTTTAAGCTACATCATTGGTTAAAAACTCGTACCTTTTAACATATAAAATATTGTGACATTTTTTGCCTATAACAATGATTTTCGGTCGTTAAATAAAAGAAGAGAAAGTTAAATAAAAAAATGGTTATACTTAATGTTATGTTGTATGGTATTGAAAAAGATACTTTTTTGGTTTATTCTTCATACACTCACACTAAATTAGCATATTCTACATATTGTACAAACGTAAATTATATTGAACACAAGGAAAACGTCAAATTTTTTGGTTACAATTACAACTTAAGGCCTATCCAGAGGCTCGCATAACAACCATTACAAGATACATGACGACACATCAAGACAATCCTGGCATCGCATACTTATGTACTATGCTTGTTATTCGAGTCTTTGGATAGGCCCTTTCCAGGAAAAAAAAATTTTGATACACTACGATTTATGCATAATTATGCTATTTATATGCTCTGTGGTGTAAAACGTTCCGCGTCCCTTGCATAACTGAACGGAGTATATAATATAGTAATATTATTATAAACATTGTCACTGTCACAGTAATCATGCTTAGAAACCAAATAATATGCTATATACAGAAAACAAGATTATTTTTTTTAATAAAAAGGTTATGCTTCAAATATATTAAATTTCATTCTACATAGAGACATTATAACTTCTGTGCATGATATAGTATATTATTTACCAAGTGAGAGAAGTTTAACATTTTTGACCTGCGTGAAATTGCGGGATGAGCGCGCCAGTGTGAAGCCCGCAAGACGCGGTCTAAAATGTTAAATCTTCACTCACGTGGAAAATATAGTATTTTTTTCACTACGAGTACAATTAATTAGCTATTTATTTATTTATTTTACTATAATTTAATGAAAAAGCTTATAATTTTAAAATATCACGCTGGCCGTTCGCGGCCATTAAAAAAACAAATGAATAACATTTCTGGCAGAAATTTTCTGGTGATCTGCTAAAATTATTAAGTTAGAAAGTGTTTCCGTGTTAACTGTAATAAAATATATAAAAATGGAAAGTGAAATGCAAAGTGATGATTCTGGTACTCCCCGAGAAATAAAGGCATAGGCGAAAACTGTGAAGGAGAATCTATTGCCTCAAAAATCAATATATGGGGGTTGTACCTCTAGTAATCTATGATCCTTACGGTAATATATGGGTTGTATAATCTATGGTTAGTGTTTTTTGTAAAACATGTTTTATAGGTACTAATTTAGTTAATATTTTTTAATTTATCATGCAATAAATAAATTTGGTGCCTAAACACACTTGTAAATAGCAATTTGATTTAATAATTATGTGAAACGTCAGATGCCAAAACAGCTGAATAAAAATTCATTATTAACCATGGAGCAATTTCATTATTTTTAGAACCTCTGACGTCATAGGTAGAGAAATAATATTTCTACCAATGAAAAGAACATTAATAAAGATGTGGTTTTAGGCTGATAGTGAAAAAAACTCATTTTAACACATCCAGGCATTCCATAACCCATAATTTTGTTAAATACTTATACACACATTTGCTTATGTATACCACATATACACGTGGCGATTTGGCCCTTGCCAGTGTGTATACGGAGATATACACATGGCAGCCAAAGTTTTAAAGACCCTTGAACTTTTTTTTTTTATTTTTCAATTATCATATTCCATACTCATTTTTACAATTTAAAAGAGAACGATTTTTTATTGTCAATTAAAAAAAAAACGGAAATAAAAAAATAAAAAAATTGGATCAAAATCGATAAAATCAAGCAATAATATCTTGGATATAATTCTAGTATATACTACTTGGGGTGCTGAATCTTATTAAGGATGTATGAGATATGTCATTAGTAAAAATATTTTTTAATATTTTTTGTACTATGTTTTTTTCTTGAATATTAAGTATTGTTTTGGAGTTCTTAGTCATGACTCATCCTATAATTAGTTTATCTGTTGGATGTTAATATAAATAAAATAAATAAATAAAATAAATAAATAAATAAATATCTTGAGAACCGATTTTTAAAAACAAAAAACTGTTAAAACCGGAAATAAAAGTCGTGTCAAATAAAGTGTCACTTGATATGATATAGTATAGTCTAATTTCAATTCCAGGTCTTATTTAATGTTTAAGTACATTTTTGACACTTCAAGGTTAATTTACGCCCATTAAACGTGATTTGTTTTGATTAAAATTTGATGAAGGGTATATTGGGACCCTATGGAATTCAAAATCGCAAGAGTTTAAAAATGGCTGGCACCCTATTGTATGCCAACACGGTCCATTTTATATGAGCATGTAAAATATTAATATTATATTTGGTTGATATTAAGGCTTAAGCAAAATCTGTCATCAAAGTGATTAACCGCATGTTTTTGCGGTATTAAAATATACTGGGCAACAAAATTTAGGCTACTGCATAACAAAGCTTTTATCTTTTTCTGTCCATCGCGAGACTTCTTTCAAGACTTTTATATTTTTACTTTTTAGTCATCCTTTTTATCAATGCATAATGAACATTAATTTTGGTTATTACCAAATATATTTTAAGTCGAAGCACAATAAAAAATATATTATTTTTTTTATAAATGGTGAAGAAATATGAGAAAAATTTCTCGTTTATCAATTTGCCGATATCAAATTAACATACATATAATACATAATAATATACAATACATAATACATATTATGCATCCTTTACTTTTTTGTATGTCTGTTCGAGAAATCTTATATAATAATAAGCCGTGAAGCCTATTCTTAGAACGTTCAATAACTTCCCCGCAATCAAGAGGATAACGGAGTATTTTTTTAATTTTATTTTTCGATATCCATAAAGAACATTTTTGCCAAATATCGAGATTATAAAGTAAGAGGTTTCTGAGATACGCAAACTTTTTAAAAATATAATCTTTAAGTTTTTCACCCCTTAAACCAAAATATTAGTTTTTACACCATTAGGGATCGAATATCGAAAAATCCCGAAAAATGTATTTCGATAAAGAACATTTTTGTCAAATATGAAGATTCTAGATTAAGAGGTTTTTGAGATACGCACACTTAAAAAAAAAAACGTTTAACCCCCGTTTCACCTCTTAGGGGTCGAATATCGAAATTTCCTGGAATATTTATATCGATTTCGATAAAAAACATTTCTGGCAAATATGAAGATTCTAGATTAAGAGGTCTCTGAGACAAGCACACTTTTTAAAAAACCTTTTAACCACCGTTTCGACCCCTTAGTCATCGAATATCGAAAATTCCTGAAACACGTATCTTTTTGATTTCGATAAAGAACATTTTTACCAAATATGAAGATTTTATATTAAGAGGTTTCCGAGGAGGTCACTGAGATACGCACACTTTAAAAAAAAAACCTTTCAAACCCTGTTTCACCCCCTTAGGGGTCGAATATGGAAAATTCCTGAAATATGAATCTTTTCGATTTCGATAAAGAACATTTTTGCTAAATATGAAGATTTTAGAATAAGAGGTCTCTGAGATACGCACACTTTTTAAAATAATTTTCAACCCCCATTTCACCCCTTAGTGATTGAATTTATTTATGTATGTAAATTATAAAATTATAAAAACATAAAGAAAAATAAATAAATATATATGTTGTTTGCTTACTATCTATACTTTAGGTAAATTATCTTACATAGGGGGAGGGGGGTCTAAAAATTAAGTAACCTCGGCACGAACCTAAAGGTTTGTCCTTTACTTTTTTATATTAAAATGATTTCTTTAATTATCCAATATAAATTCTCTTTATTTAATTAGTTTTTTTTTATGTTGTTAAATATGTTTAAGAATTAAAACCAAATACAGTACTAATTTGGTTGGGTGAAAAGTGTACATCATTACAAAAAACAAACCTATTCTTACAACTATTTTTCTCTTCGTGTCGGCTCAAAAATAATGAAAACCCTTTTTTAGTGTATATATAAAACAAATAAGGACAATTTTGACAAATAAGAGACAAAACAAACACACAAAATAAACACACAAAACCAAACGAAAACACAAAACAAACACCGTACAAACTGTTTTTGCATATAACAAAAACCTTGTCAAGCCGTGATATTAAATCTTGTTATAATTTAATGTACTTCATGTGGAATTTCCCTTAGAGAATAATAATTCTCCGTGTTTTGGTATTTTGGGAACATACAATATTTAGTGTTATGTTATGTATTTAAATTAAATAATACCGCGTCAGGTTTACTCGTTTTAGTCAGTCAATTTTGGGAACTGAATTTTGTTGTAAAAGATTTTGTGTTGGGATACGCCTTTTCGTCAAAAGGATGAAAATATATGGGATAAGACAAAGTGTGAATGTCTTCCGTTTTATCATAATAACATGCCAAAGTGCATGTGCAAAGCGCATTCATGCATGAAAGTCGAATTTATACGATACATCGTATACACTGTGTTTGCAGTCTTTTAGCAGAAAATAAAGGGGTTGATACTACATCACAAAACATGAAAAACCGGTATGGGAAAATATGTCTTAAAATAAACCCTAAAGGAGCCACGGCCCTTTAAAGATGGACCTATTGGTTGGGGAACAAAAAAAGGACCAATAAAATTTTAATGCTGCAGGGCAATTACGTAGGTGATATGTTGCCAGCAAAGAAAGTGGTAAATTTAAACCAGTACTGTAAATTCACAGTTATCTGTAAAAATGTGAATTTTTATTTTGGTAATTTTACTGCTATCTTTTGTAGAATGTAAGCTATTATTATGGTAATTTTCAAGAAATATTACTGCAGATTTACTGTAGTCTTGTATTTTTACAGTGATTTTAAGCTATTTTTACCGGATTTTCAGGATGATCTCTAAAAACGCACACAAACAGCGAACATGGCCCCGATGAAGCATTGCCGGCTGATTTTACAGGTACCTGCGATTTCACACTGATTAAAGCAGCGAGTTTAATGAGTATTTCAAGCATTATTATGGGCTCTTGTAATTTTCGGGACTGTCTGTATAAGTGCCGGGTTTTCGGACCACTTGCATGAATTTTAATGCAAAATTAGAGCTGAAATTTTACTAAACCCAGTAATATTGAGGTTAATTTAATAAATATTGTAAATTCACATTCTGACATTGCAAATTTGCTTTAATTATTACAGTTAAAACTACTGTAAGATTGACGGACAAATTTAGAGTGTATAGTAAGTTAATTCACACATCAAAATATTGTATGGAGTTAAACGTAAAGTACTAACTTCAAATGTCTGTAACTCGGAACCCCGGTGCCTAAGGTGTGTTTTTGAATTAAAATAATTAATCTACATGAAAATATATTTCCAATGACATATAATTTGTTGCTGTTGAGGGTGGGCCCAAAATGCCCACTGTCCTCTGACAGTAAATAATCTAGATCCATAAAATTTTTCAAAAAACGGAAAAAGAATATGGGACCAGCTAGCTCGAGATGTCTCTATCACCTAAACTATCGATTTCTGGAATTGGTGCCTGTGAATACTTTTGATTAGAATATCTAGAACTTTAACATTCAAACTTCAGAAAAATCTGAGCTATGTTTTTTATTGTTTTCATCGCTCAAAAATACGTAAGAAAAACAAACATAGTCTGGTTAAGAGTAATTGAACATTATTTATTTTTTGTTAGCCGGTGTGCCTGGATTTCGCAACTTTAAATATTAACATCATCCTCAATTAAAAAAAAGGCAATAGGAAAAAATTATACTTTATTTAACTAAACTCAACAAAAAATAAAAACTAATAAAACATATGTCATAATTACAAATAATATTTTTCCCGTTAAAGTCCAAATTTTAGTAACTCAAGTTAACGAATAATCCAAAAAATGGTATGGCCTCACTAAAAGAGTAAGGTAATAGAAGGAGACCAAAAAACTTGAAGACATTCTACCAAATTTAATTTGAAGATTCCCTATACCGTTCTAATTTGTATAGTTTGTTATCAAAATTAATGGAGAGCCCCTAGCACAAGCTTAAGCTTATTTGGGGCTCTTCATGACTGTAGTAATTTTAAATAAATAAATAATAATAAGCTTTATGCATAAATATAAACACTACGAAAGAGCAAAATCAAATATCATTTATTGCTAATTTTTACCACTCAAAATTGTTCTGTTTGCAAATAATAACCACTGGAAATTCATTACTATTTATGTTGATAATAATTCCAAATAAACCGATTTTAAGTCAATTAATATCGATTTTCATTGCCATCCTATCATAATACCAAAAGTGCTGCACAGTGTTTTAAAAAAGCCAGTTTTACGAAAAAAATAATTACTTTTTAATCTCGCAAGAAATGATTCTCTACGGCATTACTTAACACAGTAGCATCTTTTTGTGTAAACGGGGAGGCAAATGGGGAAAAACCAAAGACTTTATACCTATATAATTTCTTTGGGACAAACAACTAATGTTTTGTACTAGCTCGCTTACTTTCGACCATGTAATAAAAATTGTACTAATAAACGGAAACTTAATTTACTGTAAAAAAGTCCAAACATTTTTTCTTTTAATTTGTAGTTTTGAAGATTTGACCAATCAAATAAAAATAAATGATGTATTGTCCATTCTTGTGAAGTAAAACAATAAGAAAAATAAAACAAAACTTAAGTCTTCTGCACAATTTGTTATATCTCAAAATTCAAAATTTCCTGAGGTATTAAATAAAAACCGATTTTTTTAGGTCCCTTTTAAATGGACGTAGCTCACTTGGACATATATTCAAAAATTTATTTTTAATATCTTTTTATGTAGAATCACTTCTTCAAAATTAGGCGTGTTATTTCACTCTCTATTATTAGTTTTTTAGACTTTTTAATGGATAATCGTAGTAACCTGACATTTTTAAATATTGCTTTTAGTTACTGACAATTTAAATTACTATAGCTATAATAAAGTCTTTTAAATGTATGTAGGGATTTCAGGTTTCGGAATTCGTAATAAAGTTTTATAAGCAAATTAAGCCTTATCTTTGCAGTGTATTTGGGTATTTATCTGTGAAATTGGCTTTTGTAAACCATTGTGCCCTACGCGAATCGTGCATGCACATTTGACTGCGAGAATGAATTATTAATTTCTGCTCTGGCGAAATGTATTGTATTTTAATTTCGGAATGTTAATTTTGATTGATCAATTCCGAAATGGATTGATCACGCCCTGCGACTTCTGAAAATCATTTATGCAATTAGGAAGTTTGAATTAAGCCCAGATATACACCGAGAAATTTATATTGCGGTTCTTGCCTTTTTTTGCCTATTTAATATATGCAAAAGCCTCGTGAATCTTTTTTTATTTTTTTTTATTTATTGCCCAACAGCTAGTGCCAAACAGGACAGTTATAACAACTATATAAAAATATGTGTAAAAAATAACAGAATGTACTTAATTATTATTACTTAATATTACCTTAAAATATGTGTAAAAAATATCAAAATGTTCTTACTTAATATTTTTTAATATAAACCTTAACGTATCAAAACTTATTTCACAGAGCTCAGAAATATCATTGAAGTTACTGCAAATAATATAAATAGGAGAAAGAAACAAAATGTTGGTTCTAGCTCGGGAAGTATAAAAAGTAAGGAAAGAATAAAAAGTAAGTTCGTTTCTAGAATTAGTTCTCGGTATCAGAAATTCTATTTTGTTTAACAAATAAGTACAATCCAACTTATTATGTAGTAGTTTAAAAAGAATACAAATAGATGATGCTTTGCGTCTGTGTTCTCTTGATTTGATATTAAATCTTAACAAAAGGGCTGTGATGATAGCACCCGTTTTTTTTTGAATTTTTGAATTTAGAATGTTATTAAATATAGAATATGTAGATGTAAAAAATGGGTTTTGAAAAAAATTCGGTCTGTTTTTTTCATATGAAAAATTTCCAAAAAAAAATACTTTTTCTTCAAGCGTACTAAAATGTTCATATTTTATAACTGAACATACTAATTAGAAGTGATCTATTTTTTTACAGTAAAAAAATAAGTTCATTGTTTTACGCCGTAAAAAAAAGTTAGTTGGCAAAACCACCACTGGCGGCAGCACTCTTTGACTTTGATGACAGCCGTACTTCAAACTTATTTGTTTATTATGTAAATAGGTGGGTGACTCGAGATTCTGTGCAAAAACCTTGTGTGAAATTGATTAAAAATAATTGAAGAAGAATATATGGTTTATACACCTACAGATCTCTCCGAAATTGCAAATGCTACATTAGATAAGTTACCATCGAAATCTCGAAAAGTGTACGATTTAGCCTATGAAAAAAAATTAAAATGGGCTAAGGAAGGTTTAAGTTTATTCCGAAAGTGTTTGATTGGCCTATTTTAATTAAAAAAAACATACTTTATTAGTAATAGATTATTACTAAATTTTTACTGAATAAATTAAATTCAAAAGTTAATATTAAAAATAATATATAGGATACTTGAAGAAAAAATAGTATGTTTCACTCAGAGGAAAAGTGCTTTTTTTTACTCGTCTGTAGTTTCCGGACTCCGCTTCACGTCGTCCGTAAATTCTACAGACTAGTAAAAAAAAGATTTACTTTTCCTCTTAGTAAAACAATATACTATTGGTATTCTATGAACTTTCATCAGATTTCATGTGTTTCAAACGATCATTTTTATCGTTTTCCTTAAAATTTTTCCTTTTCAAGGCTTTGAAAAACTTGTTATAAAATTTTCTGCGTGTATACAAAATTTAATAATGTGTATTCACACTATGTCGTTAGTTGGGGAAACTTCGGTCCCAGAATAATTCTAAATTTTATAAATAATAAAGTACTCCATGACAAACTTTACTTCCACTGCGGTATACCCTATCAATTTATTCTATATCTACTTTATTTTTTACTTTATAAATTATGTACCTACAAAGTTTTTCTAAGAAACTAAAGGTGTTAAAAAATTGGATATAAATATTACATTTTTTTAAAATTCATTTGTATATACACAATGTAATTTCAAGGTTTTTAAGTTCTTTTTGATCAGAATTGTATTCTATCTATTTGAACAGGGGCATCTAACCTCATTGGCGACAAAAACAACCAACCAACGATTAAAAAAAGTTGGGTTATGTTTAGATATGTATTTATAGATATAAAACATATGTTTCTATGGATATAAAACAATGCTGAACTGTGTGTACTGCCATCATAGCTTAAATTTAACTAAGAAAACTGTAAAATTTAACCAGACGTTATACAGTGCGGTCCAAAAGCCACCCCTCCTCTTAACTTTTGAACGAGTTTAGATATCGACTTTAAATTTGGGAGACGTATATTAGACCACTCAAACAATACTTTGACAATATTTGAATTTTTTAACTTTTAAATTGGGGTAAGGGGGCATAGGGGGGATTTTTTTACTGGAAAAGGGGGATCGTGTGATGTATCATTTTAAAGAACATAAAATTCTCTATTTAAACACTTTTTGAACAAGTTGTTTTTTATTTTTTGCTAAAAAATGCGATTTTTTGAGATTTTATTGTTGCAATTTTTCATTTATATCATTTAAAATTAGTTTAAACGTATAATTTACTTTTTTCCATCATACAATTAAAGGGTATCAGAAGAAAACCTGGAATGTCCATCAAAAAGCTTATAGAAATTCCTTGTTTTCTTCCGATACCCTTGAATTAACTATTTAATAAAAAACGTTAATATTTAAAGAAATTTTAATAAAAATTTCCATTTTTAATCCCAATCCTCAAAAAATGTAAAAAAATTAAAAAATATATGGTCAAATAGAGAATTTTTAAAATTCCCTAATATATCTCTAATATGAGCTTTAAATTGGTAACCCACACGACCCCTCTTACCTTTAAAAAAAAATCCCCACAATGACTCCTATACCCATGTTTTAAAAGCTACAAATCGTCCGTGATATGGCAGTTCCAAGTATCGTCATTTGACAGAAATGTAATGTGTCATTATTATTCATATAAACATGACAGCTTTTTTGATTTCTATCAAATGACGATATTGCATTATCAAGGACGAAATATGAAATATATTCAAAAAGATATTATCTGGTTGTCTTATTTAAGGGTTTCAAATTTAAAGTCAATATCTTTACACTTTCAAAAGTTAAGAAGTGATGACTTTTGGATCGCTCTGTATAATATGACTTTTTATTATCACCTTTTATTTTATGGGTTTATTGGTAACAGTTAAATATTACATTGTGTAGACCTTTACAGTGGACTTTATATACAAGAAATATGTTGGGTAGCAAAACAATATTTTTTTTTATTGCTTATTTTACGTTTCTAGACGTTTAGTGTGCAGTAAACTAATTACCGAAAAAAAAAATCAGTCTGTCTATCTGTAGGCCTGATCACGTTAACTCGAGAGCTCAAGACATCAATTTGGAACATATGTAAATTCCTTATCCCAAATTATCGAATATGACTGTTTATGGTAAAAATGGGGGCAGTGCAAAGGGGGTTACCGGTTTAAATGGGAAAAAAAAAAGAAAAAACACTGTTAAAAAAAAATAAAAAAAAAAATAGGTATGTATGTAAGGAAAAGTAGGTGTTCTTTTGTTGGCAGTATTTAAAGATTATTTAAGGGTGCTAGATATAAATTCTTAGGATAAAAAGAGATTAATAGCCGCCTACAGTTTTAAAGAGGGAACAAAGCATTTCGATACTTAAAAGCGCTTATTTATTTAGGATGTCACAACTTTGGGCAATTTGTAAAAATAATATGTATCACTTTTTCTTCTTTTCATTTAAAAATTTAAAAGACTAATTTTTTTGTCCTTGCAATCGTGTATAAATTTATTAACAAGCCGTGAAGGTATGTAATGTATCGCATTCTATATTTTACTGTTATAGTGTATTAAATTTTTCCTTGTAAACTTTTCCAAAGTGTAATTTCTTTATGTTTATGTTTATGTTTGTTTTTAACCTCGTACTATTCTATTTCATTTTTCATAAAGTATTGTGATAGAAAAAAAAAACATTTTTTTTTTGCCTAAATCATCATCTTTTTTCCTGAAACGTCGAAAAAAATCAAAATGGGCAAAAAAATATGTCTGTCTCTGACAGTCTTTCTGTCTGTCTCTCTGTATCCACGATTACTTAAGAACGCTTTAAGTTAGATACTTGAATTTTGGGTATGCGGATGAATTTTTATATTATTGTGGACAAGTTAGTATTTGAGCAAAATCGGGTAAAGGGGAGAGGGGTAAAAGGGGGTTAACTTTTTGTTTTGGTCTTAACTTTTTTATTGCTCACAATAACTAGGACAAAAATTTAAAAACCACCTAAAAGAAATAAAAATCACACAAAAAATGTTAATACCATTTTTTCCATGGAGGCCAAAATAAAAAAAATCTGGACATAATTTTATTATTCAAAAGAAATCCACAGAAAATAAAATAACAGACATTATTAATCATATTAATCAACAATTAATTTAATTTTTTTATGAGAAAGTATTCCCGCTCATTCAAGACAATTTTTTTTTAATAGTAATAAAGTCTGACAATCTTTATAAAGTTTAAAATTTTTGTCAAGACTTTTTTCATAAAAATCTAAAATTTTTGAATAAAATTAGTTTTATCTGATTTTTTCCCTTTAAAAAAGATGAGTTTATTATTAATTTCATTTAATTTCTTTATTTCATATAAAGTATTTTACAGTACATTTTTATAATTTTTTTACGCTATAGTGCTAGGCAAGGTTCGTCTTGTGTTACTTGAATACTTGTTACTGTATACCTAACTTTTTTATTTTAAGAAATTTTTGTCATCATGTAAACCACCTATACATATAATTTTTTTTTATCCAATACATACAGATAACAAGCCGTGAAGATATTTAATGCTACGCATTCCAATAAATGGAATATTGCATTATCCCAAATACCTGAAAAAAAAAAAAAACGCAAAAAAGAAAAATTAAAATTTTTTTCGACTTTTTTTATTTTCTTTTTGCGAAAAATAAAAAAAATAGAAAAAATAAATAAAAATGATTTTTTTGATTTTTTAAAACAGTTTAACCCCCATAATTTTTTTGTTTTTGAAGGGATAACTTTCAAATTTGCTTGAATTGATCCTTATAGTAAAAGTAATTTTTCCTAAAAAAGTTACGTTAATCGGAATGTTCTTTTAGGGTTTTCGTTTTTTTTTTTTAAGTTTATACCACCATAAATTTTTGTTTTTGGGGGGATTATTTTTAAAAATAATAAGGATCTTCCCCTCATAAAACTTAATTTTCCTGAAAATTTCCTGTCGATCGGATTATTCGTTCTTGGCATTAGACGGACAGACAGACGGACGGACGGACGGACGGACGGACAGACAGACGTTTTCAAAGTTACTTATTTTTTATAAAACACATTTGTTTCCAATAATTTTTCTATCTAGGACGTTTTTTGGAAATTTTGGGAAATTCTAAACTACCGTATAATACTTTTCTAGCGCTTGCGCTGTGAATATTATAATAAGACAATTGCTAGCTTTATTTTAAATAAAGAAACTCTCAATAATATATTATTCAGTTCCTTCATTTAAAATAAATTAATATTACTAACGTTATAATCGGTGCGGGTTAACCCGCACGTAATTGCTCGCAAAAGGCTACAATATCTAGAACATGTATACCCAAGACCTGCAGATATATCCCAAGTAGCCACCAAAAAACTCTTAGGCTTCCTTGAAAGCCTAAAGTTTGATGTGAAATAAATTGCAAATAGATCTCATTGGTCGCAGTGATTTGAAAGGCAGTACCATGCCTCACAACCCCACTTATATTGTATTGTATTGTAACCCGCACGTGGTTTTTACTTTACAGATTGGATAATTATAGGTTAATTTTCGAGAGGGAAATATCGGTTTACCCATGAGTGCCATACAAGGTTTTATTCAATAAATAGCTTAGGAATTCATATTTTTATTAAAAATTTTAATGACATTTACAAGAAAATAATTTGACAAGTGACAAGTGGGTAAAATAAATAATTATGTACTCAATAAAGTCAAAGCCACACGGGGGTTGTTATTGAGTCTATTTAAAATAAAGCTGGTAATTGTCTCATTATCTGTATGTATTGGATAAAAATATGAATTTCTAAGCTATTTATTGGATAAAACTCACTCGTGAGCAAATTAATATGGCCCTTAGGGTGCCCAGAGTTATGCCTTTTTTTTAATTTTAAAGGTCTTACGCCCAAAGTTGTTCACCACCCTATTTTTTCAGAATTTTAAAAATTATTTTAGAGAAGTTCTTTGTAATAGAAATCGTTTTACCGGATTTCATTTTTTTAGGGTATATAGAAATAAATAAAAATTGGTTTTGCACAGAATAGTGATTTAGGATAAACTGGAAATAACCTTGACTTTTTTCAACACTTTTCATCAACTAAAAAAATTAAATCTGGAAAAACGATTGTATTACAAAAAAAAAAACGGTTGTCTATTTTTTTATTATATAAAAATAGGCTAGTAAACTACTCGCCCTAATGAACAACTTTGGCCGGTAAAACCGTTAAAATAAAAAAAAGTTAAAACTCTGGGCACCCTAACAGCCCTCTCTAAGTGCGAAAATGCAGCTGCGAAGAGTATAATAATACGGTTCTCTTACTCGTGACGCATTACGCTACGTGACCGTGAAACGCAAAGTTTATCACAGAGCTCTGTATAGAGATATGTTTGAAAAGTTTGAAAAAAGCTCGCCCAGAAGGCGCACCTATGTTTGAAATTTTAGTCTCGCGCGACATTTGTTTTAAATAAAATTGAGTAAACATTTTTGTAACACGGAGGTAAAAAGGAACAAGCCGTGAAGATATGTAGAGTACTACGGCCTCTTAAAAAAAAAAACACTTTTTAAGGGACCATAGCTCCCCTTAAAAGCGATTTGTGGATATTTGTGTATGGGATTTTTTTTTTTAGTTTTTGATGTAGAATCACCTTGCAGTATTAAAAATTTTAATGATGCATTTTTTAGTTAATATTTTTGATGATTGGAAAGTGAAATTGCATCTTTAATTACAATTTTCTCGATAACGGTTGGCTATACGGTGTTACATAAAGAGTGCATTTTTTATGTATTTTTAATTAAAGATTAATATTGAGAAAATGTCAAAAAATTTACAAATAAAAAAGTTATCGTGTATGAGTTATCGTGTCTACAAAAATCGTGACATCAGACAGACAGACAGCGACGGACGGACAGACAAAAAAAACAAAAAATTTCTAATCTTTTCATGAAACAAATTTATATCCAAGAATCTAGAACGATTTTTAAATTTTTTTGAAAATTCGAGACTACTATAATACTATTCACGGAAAAAAAAATTATAGCTAGGAGCGCTATAACACACATACCAAGCAAATTATAATCGCTTATTATATAAATACAAGGCTTTTTCTTACAATTATGGCAGTCAGTGTAAAAATTTATATGAAATACTTTAATTGTTTAGTGAATAATAAAATATAACAAATAGTATGGCATTTATAGCTTAAATAGATTTAATTATTGTCCGTGCTAATAATTTTTATAATATAATAAAATTTCTGTAAATTTATAATAGTGCCTGTAATAAATATAATCGTGTCTGTAATATATATAATCGTTTCCAATTTATTTTTAACATTATTAGTTATTGTGTTCCTTATAATCTATAGCTTAAATCACTATAATTTGCCACTGTTACCAAATATCTTATAATGTATAGCGCAGAGCCCACTAATTTCTTTCCGTGTTCTAGCACAGGCGCTGTAAATAGTATAATAACCGTTTCGAATTATTTTTTCTTTTAATTATTTTAAAAATTGGCGAAGGCGCTAACACTGTGTTTGAGGTGTGTGCAAAAAAAAATCAAAAGGTATTTTTTTTTTATTTAAGAAATTAATAAAACCGTTTGTGGTGCCCCAAATCTGCCGATTTTTTTTTTTAAAAAGCATTAGTAGGTTTAATCAAGGTGGGCATTAAAATCGTAAATTTTTCATCATAGTTTGATTTTGTTTGACAGGTAAGAATGAATTTTTAAAGTAAGGTTATTTATTTGTCAAATTTAAAACATTGATTTTTTTCTTCTTAAAATTAAAACTAGTAGAATAAAAATCGAAAAACATAAAAGAACATAATTTCATAACTATTTTAATTATAGAGTATTATAAGAATAATTTAAATAGTAAACTAACAAAAAAACAAGTACTTAATGTATTTTACCCTAGAGGGGGTTTGTCAAAAATTTAGCCAACTTTTAAAATCTCGTCAGAATGATATGATGTTGTAAAGTTTACGATTTCAATGCCTCCCTTAATAAAACCTATTAATGCTTTTTAAAAAAAATCGACATAAATATTATAATGATATCATATGATTACACAATAGGCTGGACCGAAAATTTTTTGGTAACCGATTTTAACTTAAATTGGTCAAAACCTTTATTCTGGTGCCCTAAGTGGGTCATAAAAAATTCAGCTTAATTAAATGATCAGAAACCCATTTTTGGGGGTCTAACCGCCAAGATTTTTCGTATTATGTAAGTGTTGTTAAACGGGACTACAGCTTAAGTTATGAAGCCAAAAGGTTTAACAATACCTAATACTTAAAATAAATAATAATTATGAATATGCGTAAAGTTTTAGGGGAGGCTATGTATAAAATTCATGAAAATTTAGGAAAAAAAAGGAGAAAAAAATATTTTTTAGTACATAAACCTTAATAATTTTTTTTAACCAAATTTAGAAAGAGAAAGGTCTAAAAAGTTTCTAAATATTCCAAAATATTTTACAAAAAAATTGGATGATTTAAAAAAAAAAATTAATTGATGCTCATCGGGCCTAAAGTTAGGGCCACGTCGAAGATATCCGAAAAAAGTATCTAAAACTAGAATTAAAGTAAATTTATAAATAAAAAACATTTAGTTTAAATTTTTTTAATATTTTCTTAAGTTTTTAGTTTAAATTTTGCAATATAAAACCCTTCCCCCACTCTTATAAATATATACAAGGTGTCCCAGCTTTTTGTTAAAGTAAGATATTAACTATTCCTTAATGATTTTATAATAGGCTCTTATAGATATCAAAAGGAGCATAATCTAAAAATATTTTTAAATATACAGGCTGAACCTAACAAAAGTGACAGATTTTACGAGTATTTTTTTAAATGAAACGATTTGTATATTTTATGATTTTTAAATTCTGCATCAAATTCCAAATCTTTTATTATGTAACATTGTAACAACCTATATACACGGTGTATTTAAAATAGGATCCGAAACATATCCAAATTTCAAAAAAATCTAAAAAAAGTCGCAACCACTGATCGATTTGAAATGGAATTACTCAATTATTACTACCAATACTACAAAAGCAAACTTTAAGAGGATGTGGGTATTTTTCCATTATTTTGAAGCATGACAAATAAAAAAATCATATTCTTTTTTGTTGACTTATGTTATAATCAACACAACACACTAGCACGCATGTGCTTAAAAAGTATACTGATGTAACGGCCAAGAATAGATTGTTGACTTGTGTTATAATCAACACAACACACTAGCACGTATGTGCTTAAAAAGTATACTGATGTAAAGGCCGAGAATAGATTGTTGAATGTTGCCGATATAACAGAACTCTGCCAAACTTTTCATACATAACCTTGCTTTTCGTGTTTTCGGTTGACGATATAACAGCTTACTGCCAAATTGTGGAATACAAACTTAATTATAATAATAATAATAATATTTTTTTTAACGTTTAAACCGGTTTTAAACCGCTTAATGCTTCCGTACGGCCGTGTTATAACCAAAAACCGGTCTGAGGTAATTTCCGCAACCAGTAAACCGAAAACCGGTTATTACCTATAGTTTTCCTTCTCTATTTTTTTTGTTTAGAGGATTTACTGAACGCCGTGTGCAATAAAATTTGCAACGAATCCGTATCTTAGGCCTAGATCATTGTTAAAAACGTGATCCAATAAACATTTTATAAGTTTATAATTTTTTAAGTGTTAAGTAACATTTTTACTGACACCCCCCCCCCCTCTGTAACGCGGCGTAACGTTTTCAAGACCCCACACCCCCACTAGAGCGTTACGTAATACTTGAACTTACCCTAACTCAAAATTGGCCCGTTGTAATAAATAGATTTAAAATTACCGGTGTGCTTCAGGTCGGGTTTGGTAGTGGTACTACGGTTGTGATTTAGTAGTGCAAACATTTTAAATACATTTCGCTCGGTTTGCGTTTGATATTTAAGTTGGGTATAAACTACTGAAACTTAGTTGGAATCTGACCTTCAGCTAAAATTAGAAAAAAAACAAACCAAAAAAACAAACAAACATAATTAACAGGACACTACCAATTTGCATATAATATTAAAAAAAAAAGTTATAGGCTTGTGATTCTTGTTTATCGCTGCCCTTTTATCTTCGCATGTCGGATTTTCATCTTCGTTTCCCCATCTCTTTAAAATTAAATAATATTTTTTCTCCCCAACACGCTTCTTTAGGGAGAAAATTATTATTCAAAATGCTTACTGGAAGTTTTCCTCATGACAATGATAAAAATTTTAGGATAAATATATAAATAACGTCTTGGGCACAATACGTGTGAATTTTTAGTAGAGATGTTGTACTAAATAAATAAAAGGGTGCGTGACAAGAAATGTTATTAAAATTAATAAGATTACGGTCAAAAATAAAAGACAAATATTTATTTGAGAAAGTAGGTTAAGGGTAAAGATCTACCAGGAAGGACGTCACGGTCTTCTGACGAGATGGAAAAATTATCTAATATTTTTTTTTGTCATTAACTATTTGACGTTGTAAAAAGTTTTAGTCTTGGGTAAAAAGTTGAGAATGTCCCAATTATCAGTAAAAATTTAGGTAAATTTTCGTTTTTTATATTTCAAAGAAATCTAGCGGCATTATTTCTTTTTTTTTTGTCAAAACATAACTTTATTCTTTTGTTATTTATTTATTTTTTTTTAAATTTTACTTTACAAAATTAATAATTATAATTATAAATATTATATTAGGTATATAAGTACAACGTAGCGCACTAGTGTACATATTTTTTTCGTATGGAAAGGTCCAATTTTCACATAAAGAACGTAAATTAATTACACTATCCTGTAGAAAATTGTTACATCATTTCTGCTTTATTAATAAAGCACCCCGCATCTTTAAATAAATATTATTTACTAATAAAAAACAGCAGATTGGGTACTAATGGCTTTATTACTATATAAAAATTTAATTAAATTTTTCGACGCACCAATCCAATCATACTGACACTTAGAACTTAAGATGTGACCGTTTTTACAATTTTTAATGTTTTCAAATTATTTATTTATTGTTTAATGTGTAATTTAGTAGTTTAATTTTAACCTAGGTAAGTTTCTTCGTAGTTTTATTGTAAACCAAAAATTGTTGAAAAAGTATTTTGTTGGTTATATAACTTCAGCCTTTTTGTAATTCGTTTTTTTTTTGTTCTTTTTAGCCTTGAGAAAGTAACTAACCAGTTACGAAACCGTTGGCAATAGTTTAAATTTTTATATAGTTATAAAGCCATTAGTACCGGATCTGCTGTTTTTTATTAATATATTTCGTTTGGCGTTTGAATTTTGAAATATTATTTACAACATTTAACCAAAAGCGCAACTAGCATCAAATTTCGAGAGGGCTAGCCCTACACTGTAAAAAATAATTAAAAAAGTACTATACTTATGTATTGAAAATTTTCCATACATGTGCAGAAGTCAGTATGGTAAAACTTATATAGCTTACTCAAGAATGAGACTATATTGACAAGCGAATACTATTCTGTCCTACAAAGCTAGAAAGCAGTAACTCCATTTGTCAATAGCAGCGTTTTCAAAATGATACATCAGGATTGACGTGAAAACGTCGCTATGCGACAAATGGAGTTACTGCTTTCTAGCTTAATAGGGCAGTATTAAAGTAATGATTTCTAATACCACTACTGACAAATTACCATACAAGTTTGGGTTAATTACTTCCAATACATGCGTGGAAAATTTAACACAACTTATTTTTAAAGTCCAATGTTAATCCCCAGATGTTTATCTTGATTGAATAATTTTAATACTGCATATATTCTTTACAGGGAGGGGGGGTTGGCTATTTTGATTACTAGGCTACCCCTAGCTTCAACTTTAATTACGCTTATGCATTTACTTGTAACAACAATGTTACATTTACTTGAACAACAATGCTGTTCAGCGATTCCATGATGACGGACTTTTTTAATTTAAAAAAAAGTCCCAAAAACTAAAACTGATATTAAAACTGCTATGAAAAATAGAAAGTGGAGATGAGCTAAAATAAAATAATAAATACAATAATTATTTGGAATTTAGGGTTCATAAGACAACTACAATTTGAATAAAAAAACAAAGTAAAATACAACACTACTTAAATACAATACATGAATTTTAACTGGAATTTCTTGTTTGGCAGGTTTGCTACGAATTGAAACTTAATTTCGTAAAAAAATTGATAGGATACATTTTGATTCATTTTGTTAGGGTGCGTTCATGCTGTGTAAAATATAGTTACATGGGTCTATTAATAAAAAATTAATTTTAAATTTGATTTGTAAAATTTAGACCTCAACAATTATATTTCATAATAAAAGTATGGCATATAATAGTATATTAAAGTACTAATTTCATAACATACGTTTTTAGCGCACGAGTACAAGTTTAGAAAACGAGCCGCTTGCGGTGAGTTTTCTAAAGTACTAGTGCGCTAAAAACGTGTTATGAAACTAGTGCTTTATACAATTTTTTCTATATTGCTCTAAAATTTTAAAAAACTTACATTTAAATTGATGACTGATTTAGGGATTTTTGTTTCGAATTGGCATTACAGTTTTCGCCATGTTTAAAATTCTAAGAACGAATATTATTTTGATATATTTTATAGTCATTTCTTCTCTTTTCCACTGCAAGTAACCAAGCCACAATTTTAACACGGTAAAACATAACCTAAACACAAAATTTTGTAGAAAATTAAACTTTAAACCGACGTTCACAATTGCACGGCAAACGTCAAGAGATAGACTTTTGTCTGTTGCCAACCCAAAAGAAAAAAAAGTAGACCTCTTGTGTGATTATGAGCTTATAAGAGTCACAAAATAGAAAAACAATTTTAAATTTTGCACCTTGGTTTCAAATTCTATGGAATGGCTGTGTTGCAACATATTGGCAAAACGTTTCATGAGTGCAACTAAAATTTTATGTGGTCATAACTTAGTATTAGGTAATCTATTTTATCTTAGTATATCTCTGTTGTACGGGTGACCTAGTACTTTCAGCGCGATAAGGGTCTGGAAAATTGACGCGTCATTTGGTGAATTTTCTGGACCCAAAACCATGTTGGCCTGCAATTTTAATTAGAAAATCGCCCAGATTCGGGGTTCTTTCTGATAGGGACTTTTTACAATGCAATTTCATTTTAATGTTTAACCTGATGGAAAATTATACTTCACTTTGCTTTAACTAATAGTTAACTACGTGACTTCCTGATAAATTATATTTATAATTTTAATTTTAGACCATTTTCCCCAAATATTTAATAGAGATTTGTGAATATTTAAAATTATAACTTGATTATGAGTTAAAAAAATCTTCCAACAACATATTACTTTCCTTGTATACACTGCGGTCCAAAAGTCACCCTCCATTTTAACACTTAAATGGGAGAACTTAAACTATCTTTTTGAATATATTTGATATTTGTTTTTTTTTTAAATTTGTGCAGGGTGAATAGGAGGTATTTTTTTTAATGGAAAAGGGGTTGTGTAATACATCATTTGAAAGCTCATAAAGTTCTCTATTTGATCATATATATTTTAACTTTTGTAGACACTTTTTTGGGGGTTTGAAATAGGGTTGAAAATGGGTATTTTCGACAATTTTTTTTTTAATAATTAATAAAATTTAATTTTCGATAAATGATTTCATGTTAAAAAAACGTAAATTAAACTTTTAAACTAATTTTAAATGATTTAGTTACAAATTTCCAAAATTTAAAATAATCTAATTTTGTAACAAAAAAATTGTAAAGGCAAAACCTTTAAAAGAATGTAAAATTAAAGAATATATGGTATGATAGAAAATTTAATTTCCTTAAAAACAAAGTAGGTATTAAACTTTACGGTTAAAAAAACCCTAGGGAAGGTTAAAGTATTACGTAACGCAAATTTTGATCATTTTGGACTAAAAATATTAAATATATAAGATATGGTAAAAGATCCTGGTGGACAAAAACTTTTATTTTTGGGGTCCGCACTTGCTTTCGGGAAACGGAATAAAAAAAAAACTACTGCTAACAAAAGAATACTGTCCCCTGTTAGGCATACATACAAGTCGTTTATACAATTTTACGGTTTCAGTTTTTATTTAGATTCGGATTCGGCACGACAAAATACCCCCGGGGTGACCCCTATAAAAGCTATATTTCTTATAAAAGTACGGTGCCGTCATGAACACTTCAACGCGTTTGTCCTTCCCCACTCTAACAGGAACACTAATCGAGAGTTTACATGTCGTAACGTATTAGTCCTATAGAAAAGAAAAAGATGCAAGTCACTTGTAAATCAAGTTTACACCACGATATTTTAAAAACGCTTTGACGCAGTGACTTAAAATTTGGAACAAAGATTTTCTAAGTAGTAAACAAAATTTGTTCCAAATTTCAAGTCTCTATGTCAAAGATTTCTTGAAATATCGTAGTGTAAAGTTTTTTTGCAAGCGACTTGCATCTTTTTCTCTACTATAGTTAAACTTCTACGTGGTGCATTAAAGCGTGCTTGTTGCAATTTTTAGTGCTTTATAAAATTTGTAATATAAATGTTATGAAAATAACAATTTTACTTTTTAAAAAGAAAGACTTTCAACTAACTATTTATGTAACAAGCATGTTTTTATTAGTTTTATATATATATTTTTAGTTAAAAAAAAATAACGGTGGGTCGGAATGGGGTACTAATATTTATGGCGGAATGGAGTACCACCCCGTAGGTCAGTCCCGTAAAATAATAAATAAATCGGTACTGATTTTGTTTTTACATAGATGCCGCGGATATACAAAATAAAAACTACCATTTGGGGATATTTTTTTAAGTGTTTTTTTGTTGTCCCAAGTAATAGAGGAGCTAACATTTATGAATAAAATTATAATAAACCCCGCTCCGCAAAGGCGCGCCCCGTGGAAGGGGGGAGTGGGGAAAACTGCATTTTTATGTTATATAAAAATATTAAAAAGTAATTTATTATATTTTATATCAATCTAAGTATTATTTAAATAATACCTTAACTAATAGACGGTGTATAAAACAAAATATAAAACAAAAGTCCTCTCCGTTAAAGGAAAACCACAACTTTAAACAAAGATACATATTATCAAAAGTTTAATTTATTAAAGTATTAATCCTAGAAGACTAATATAAAGAAGCAATAAAAAAAATAATTTAACTTTAACTTTTAACCCAAATAACAATTTGAACGATACAGTTTAATATCTATAAAAAATACTAGTTCAAGGAGCAAATATTATAACCTTATATTCTTTTGTTGAAATTTGCAATATTATTTAAACTTTTTTATTGCTTCAATTATTTTATTATTGTATTTTACGATTTCAAATAAAATAAAATGTTTATATCGTCTTGTAAATTTCAGAACGTCGTATCTCAAAAAAGACAACTTTACAGGAATGAGAAATAACTCTTTTTCGCATTATTCATAGGTTGAAAATGTACTTTTTTAATATAAACTTAATACATTTTTAATGATTAACTTACCTTAAATTATTTTATTGTGTATAAAATAAATAAATACAAATAAAAACCTAATGTTTATAGATACGACATTTTGATGCTCAAAATTAATGATTTTTTTTAAGATACGAGCTTTGAAACATTATTATATTAATATTTTAACAAAATATAATTAATTAATATAATAACATTATTAATTATTGAAACAGTTAAACTTTAAAAAGTTTTATAACATGCGCATAAGATATGAATAAAGGGTCGCCAAATGCAAAAAGTGTGTTCCATAATAGTCAGTTAACTAGAATTATGAGATACGAGGTTTAAAGTTAACTAGAATTATGAGATACGAGGTTTAAAAATTTATTAATTTATAATCATCTAAGATACGACGTTACTATTTTGCTTATATTTTTGTTATTTTAAAAAAATAGCAGGTGAAACTTATTTTTTAGATGTAAATTGATAATACAAAGCGTTTAAGTCCAAAATCTCAAAATTGAAAAATATTGTGATACGACGTCCTGAAATTTACAAGACGATATGTAGTTAAAAATTCATATTGAAAATTTTGATGAAATGTTACGAGCAGCATATTTTTGGTAATATTATTCGAAAGAATAATATAGAACTTTATTAAATAAATTTTATGTGGGTCATACAAAAACTATCCATACTTGAAATTCAAATAAAATAAATTAAATTTAAATGATATTAAAAGACTTCTGGATTTTTATAAACCCTAATATAGCTATAAAATAAAACTATATAAAAAAACAAGTTTTTAAACTTAAAACCCTTCTATTGATTACGTATTATGTATAACTAAAAAGTAGAAAACAAGATATACCAATTTACAAAAACGGATTTTTTAAAAGAAAGGTTTTGGAATTTGTGATTTCTTTATTTTTGCCAACATTTCCAAAACCCTTCTTTTAAAAAATTCGTTTTTGTAAATTGGTATATCTTGTTTTCTACTTAAATTTTATATTTAATTATTTTGTTAGGGTAGAAAATCATGTGTACCAAATTTCAGCTGTCTAAGTTTATTTTAAGTAGGTATAACAGATAGGGCCCTTCAGCCGCATGGGGGGTGATGGAGGGGGTTGACGGTTGTTTTTTTATAGTAAAATTTTATTATTATGGGATGAGTACGTAACCCAATTTTAATTTTAAATTAACTCACGTGGATAAAAAAAAGGTTTTTGATATTTTAGGGGTGGGGGGGTTGGGGGGTAAATTTTATATATAATTATTTTGTTAGGGTAGAAAAGCACGTGTACCAAATTTCAGCTCTCTAAGTTTATTCTAAGTGGGTATAACAGAGAGGGCCCTTCAGAGTTAACTTAGCCGCATGGGGAGTGATGGGGGGATCTAGTTTAAAGTATGTTGCAGTATTCAGAAACTGGCAACAACCGGTAAATAATACCAACATATTGATTAGTAATAATATAAAGATTGCAACCACACACAATTACACACTGATAAAATAATCGATACTTTTTTTACTTTTCTCTGTATTATTACTAATCAAAATTTTGGTATTATTTACAGATTGTTATTATACTAAATACTGTAACATACTTTAAACTAGATCAATAACACAACAACTACAACTTAAAGTATATCAAACTATATGTGTGTCATAATTTACCAAATGTTACAGTATTAATAAACGCATGTTGCGTGGGGATCCAAATGTACCAGCATGGTCTCTATATTAATATAAAAACATTTTGTATACAATACACACATTGCAGAATTTAATATCACAAGTGAAGTATTAAATACCAATGGTGGCGATATAAATAAAAAATATATATTAACAAATAACATTCAGTATTAAAAATATAATGAAATTTTATGAGTGTGTGGTTTATTTATAGACAAAAATTGTCTTTAGTGTCCTAAAAGTTAAACTGTTAAAAATAATTGAAATATTTAAAAATCAAACTGTATTTGTACCTATTAATATTCATTAATATGGAGCGAAATCTTAAGGTTAGTTTAACCAATTACTAACCTAAAATTATTATTTAAGAATTTAATCAGTAAAATGAGATGTGTCAAATCATTCTGACATTTTATTGGTCAAATTCTTAGTGAGTTTAGTGTTAATGATTGGGTATATCATCCATTACACAGAAATTAATATTCATCTTTTTACAAATGTATTTTGCTTATATCTAATCATTTCAAGTTTAAATTTATCTGAATAATTAAATTTATTCTTTTCAAATTCTATAAAAGTTGATTTGAATATTCAAATATACTTACCTTTGAAGAAATCAATTATCATCCAATTACTCATTAATATCACTGTGCGACAAAAAAATTAGGTAGAAGATCTGTTAACGTCAGTCTTTAATTTAGAACCACTATAGTCGAGTCTCCACGGGATTTCGCTACTTTAGTTATATTTTATATTTTTATGTAGTAACTTCCGCCCGGTTGACGGGGAGGCCCAATGACTTTTTTTGCCTATTGCTTTCCCATTTTGAAAATTTTTAAATTTTCGGAAAGCCTTGTATTCGTGCAAAAATTTACAAAAATTTTTTTTTCCGTATTTTTGCGTTTTATGACGTTTTATGTCGATATAAATCAATTTTAAGCAAAAAACAAAATGTCGATCGGTCGGTGGGTAGGTCGATCAGTCTGTCCGGGAAATCTTGTGGGCACGATAACTTAAGAACGCTTTAAGTTAGAGACTTGAAATTTGGCATACAGGTATGTTACCAAAAGTTCTCGATCGGGATTGTTTTTGGTGAACATTGGGGTGCGGCTAGGGGGGCAAATGGGCAAAAATACATTTTTTTAGAAAAATTTGAAAATTGCTATATAGGGGTTTTTGAGGTTGCTGAAATTGAATCTGATAATAATTTTTTTTTAACTCCACCCCCAAAGGGGTGAGGGGGTAAATATTTTGAAATATTTTCAATATTTTCCTCAAAATTGGTATATAGGGGCTTTTGGGGTTAACGAATTAGAATCTGATAATAACTTTTTCTAATTTCACCCCGTGAGGGCTGGGGGTAGTTTTTGTGAAAACTGGTATATTGGGGTTTTTGAGGTTTCTGAAAGTGAATCTGATAATAAAAAAATTCTAAATCCACCCCCTGAGGGGTGGGGGTTAGTTTTCGTGAAAACTGTTGTATTGGGATTTTTGAGGTTGCTGAAAGTGAATCTGATAATAAAAATATTCTAAATCCACCCCCTGAGAGGTGAGGGGTAGTTTTCGTGAAAATTGGTATATTGGGGTTTTTGAAGTTGTTGAAAGGGAATCTGGTTATAACAAAATTCTAACTTCACCCCCAAAAGGGCACAGGGTAGTTTTCGTGAAAATTGGTATACTAAGGTTTTTATGGTTGCTGAAAGTGAATCTGATAAAAAAAATCCATTTAACGCGCGGAGGTGAAAAATGGGAAAGGTCTTTGGGCAGTATATTTTTTGCTGCTTTTTAATTTTACTATGATTGCGAGAAGGCATAAAAAACTAATTATGATGTAACAGTGTAAGACTCACTGTTTACGATGAAAGTGAATTTAAAAATATTTTAAAAAAATTGAAAAAAGCTTAAGAAAAACCTCGAATTGGCGTATTATTTTAGGAAAAATAAATTTTATAGGATCAATCCTACTAATTTAAAAAAAATCCATTAAAAAATAAAAAAGTTTTGGGGACCAACTTTTTCAAAAATAAAAGGAAACGTTCAGATAAGATTACTTTGATAGAAATATTCTTACCAATTTCGAAAAAAAAAGCTTCACAAACAAAAAAGTAATAGCGGAGATCACAGGATCACGATCACGAGATCAAAGCAAATATAAATTTGGAAGTATATTGAGAAACAACGCAACATACTATTTAGTGTGAAGATTATACTATGCAATGCGAAGTATTACATATTTTTACGGATTGTTTTTTATTTTTAGTGAATAAGGCGTTAGATATTACTTTTAATTGCATTTTTCTCATAAACCGTGAGTCTTACATCATTATAACATGTATTATAATTTTCCATTTTCCTAATAAAGACCATTTATTATTATTATTATTATTATTATTATTATTATTATTATTATTATTATTATTATTATTATTATGTATTTTTATGTATAAAATCATATTCCAACTAAACCAGCAAAAAAGTTACACTGAAAAAAGAATTGGGCAAAAAAGTGCCTGGGCCTCCAGTTTCGCACGCACTTTTTAAAGTTACTGCATAAAGATATTAGTAAACCTTATTAATGCAAAAATACACTCATAAACTCGTTTCTGTAGCTTAAAGGGTTCCGGAGATATTTAACAAAAATCTAATTTGCGAGGTTGTCACTAAAGGACCGTAGCTCCCTTACGAAGCATTTTTGGACATAAGTTTACATGAATTTTTTTTTATGTCTTTTGATAGGAATTTACCACCCAAAGTTTTGAAACGCTAACTTGAAAAATAGGTCTTGCATATTAGCGTGAGTTGAAAACTTTAAATTAAAAAATATCGCTTAAATGACCTAAACTAGCGAAATCCCTTAGGGACTCGACTAAAAATTTTTCGAAGGAAGTTGACAGATCTCTTGCTGAAACGATCAACACGATTTTGTCGCACAATGTATTTAAGAGACAAACTGTAGGTACTTAAAGTAACAGCCCAACTAACATAGCTGAAGTATTTCACCACTGATTGAAACAATGACTGATAATTGCTTTTAGTAAAATGTTATTGAATATTAAGATACATTTTTACAGTGTAGGCGAATAACCCCATAAAGCGTGGTTTATTTATGTACAAAACATTTCTCTCATAAAAGTTAAAGTTGGAAGAGAATTACCCATATAAGTTAATTAATATTTCTAGCCCTGAAAGTTCAAGAATTAAACCATTAAGCTAAAAATTAAAACTATTTGTCAACTAGCGTGTGGCTTTTGCATTCACGTGTTATGTTTTGAAAGAAAAACTATAGATACTTAAAGTGACAGTTTAACTAACATAGCTGGAGTATTAAATGAAATTTAGTACAAAAGAAAATTAATGGAACATTAAAACGGAGCCAACTCGGCAAGCAACATTAACCTTACATTTCATGTTTGTTGTTAAATTTAGCATAGAAAACAAATATATTTACTTAGTGTGAGATATTACAATACGGAAGGATATTCTTTATTGGTTTAATGACCTTATTTCTTTGTGTAAAAAATAGTTATTTATAATACAGGGGCGAAAAGTTAAATTTTTCGATTAGGTAGGTTTTTAGAAGCCGAGGGCCTCCGGCTCGAGGGTAATAAACCGATGAATTCAAAATTTAATCTTTCGCCCGTGTATTATACAATATTTTGTATTCGATTGTTACTGATTATAATAAATTAATAAAATAATATATTATATTTAATTCTAAATTGCAAAAAATATTTCTTTTTACTTATCTAGCAATGATTTAGAGGAAAGGATAGCGTAAGGGCCTTCTGTGTATACAAATTTTTGGTTTCACCATGATTTCAGATATTATCTTTTTTCTTACTCATAATGCTTTCTCTGTCAAATGCGCCATTCTGTAAGCTATTTTTAAATCATAAAACCGTTGTAATTAGTAACTTCTAGGGTCTTTTTGTTTTAGTTGGTAATATATCCAATCCTAATGTGGCAATTTAAATTTCGCGCAATAAATATGACTCAAAATGGATGCCAACTATATTAGTGACTCGCGCAGAATTTTTGCCTTATACTTTTCTCTAAATCATAATGATTTAATCATTGCTATCTGATTATTCATGACAAATTGCTATTCATTCAAACGGCTAAAAAAACATTTTAATAAAAAGGATTAGTTCAACGTCAGTAACCTTTTAAAGAAGAAGAACTGGACAATTTTATTCAAAATGTGGTTTTAAACTGAAAAAAATGCATTAAAAGTTTTTTTTTTGCCCACAAAACATAAACAAAAAATGTCGCTTTTAGAATCAATCGAATAAAAATATGCTTTTTAGTTAAATATTCTACCAATCTATTTTCCAGTCATCGTACAGAGTGATTACCAAGAGTGATTTTGTGCGAATGTCCTTCTTTATTGTATCTATAGATACTTAATATGACATGTTTAACACGCGTTTTATTTATTTATTTATTTGTTTATAATAGTTATTTTTATTCCCTAAAAAAAAAACAATTATTGTTATTCCCTAAAAAAACAATATTAGTTTACTCTATAAAGAACAGGCCTAAAACCAATATTTACATTTAAAATATCCCGAAACTTATAACTTACTTTTATAATATAAATACATATATCAAAAGTTTTGTTGACTTTTCCATATTAAGCTATTAATTACATATAAGTAATATAATACACCTCGTAATACACTAAGAATATAACGGTTACTATTGGCAACGTTGTATTGTCGTTGTACTGTCGTTGTGTTGTGTTGTCAGTATGATATTCACTAGTGGTTATTATCACTGCAAATCTGATATTCTCTCACAAAATTTTATTATTATACAAATTTCAATAATGTTAATCGCAATCTAAGTAAAAAATGTGAATGTCCATCTCTAATAGGCCTAAGATGGAAGTACTTTGGGAACTACTCGCTGGAACCAAACGAGATCATGAACACCCCCCTGAAACCGTACCTGGACTTTATAAAAGAAACAGGGATGATATGAGGAGGTCTGTGCGGTTAACACAAAGGTCCCTAGGGACCAGGTGTTGAGGGCATGAACCCCGCAGTGAATTAAACTAAACTAAAAGTAAAACGCCCCGCTGTTCTTACTTCCCTGTTGTAACGCATCATAACGCTAAGCATACCCCTCCAAGTTTTACTCAAAGCATTCTAGATCAAGAGTCTGAAAATTTTCTAAGTACGATATCTCAATTAATATATCGTAGTTTTTTTCAAACAGACTCACCGACTAAACGACAATTTTTAATTTGTCAAATCAGTATGATATCGAGGGCTTCATAACATAGGAGCGTATTAAAGTATCAATTATACTAACTTTGAACGAAATGAGATATAAACTTTAAATTTGCAATATGTAAATCACACAACAAAAATTATCATTTGCCATATTTTTCAGTTTTTTATTCGGTAAGATAGCGCCAGGGGGCAATGAGGAACAATATTTCAAGGCGTAAGTGAAGCGGACACTCCCTATAAATTGGTTCGAAAGTCAATTAAAGCCGGTGGTTCCCTCTACTACTAGCCCACAAAAGTTCTGGACTTGGGGGATGCTTAATTAAGTAGAATAGTACGAGGTTAAACAAAAATGTAATGTAATGTAATTATAATTAGTCTTAACTTGATAATACACCATATATCAACTATTTGGATCTTTTTGCACAAAATTAATTTTTTTAAAATACTGAAACTTTCATTAATTTTAAAGAAAAAGAAAATCTTCAAAAAATATATTCAAAAATAAACAGTAAGATGGTTAAATAGAGAATTTTAAGCTCTTTAAAATGACGTATTACAAGACCTAGGGTCCCATTTAAAATACTGTCTACCACTGCCCCCCTGGCGCCGCCTTACCGAAAAAAAAATTGAAAAATATGACAAATGATAGTTTTTGATGTGTGATATGCATATTCCAAATATAAAGTTTATATCTCACCCCGTTAAAAAGTTACGGTGGGTAAACCATTTAAAAGAATAACTGTATAATACAATAAAATGCTTAAAAGCATTTCCGATTTTCGATTTTTAAAATTTTTAAACGGGAAAACATAAATTTTGAAAATTTTATTCACCATTTTGATGTTAATGATCTTTAGTTTTGCTCCCTATTGTATATTCTCATCCAATTCCGAATCACACTAAAATCGATTTTAAGTCACTGGAGCAAACTAATAAATTACATCCCCTAATTAGGTAAAATTAAATATTAAACGGTACACAGTGTAAATATTTCGATAAACGACTAATTCAATGCAACTGTTCTTTATTTATGGCATTTTCAAGTAGGAAACGTACATAACCTAAGATATTTATGTTGCAAGGGAATTTGTGCTTCGTGAAACAAGCGACCGAAGGAAATGGAGAATATGCGAGGAAAATTATAGTTTTTGAATACAGGAAAAGCTATTTTCAGTAGTTTCAGACTTATTTTTCAAAATAACGTGACAATATGTTAGGGAGTGCTTCTAAAATAAATTTAAATTTGATAAAAGCTCCTAAAATGGCTCCTTAGAATATCTCTCAAAATACCATTTATGAAAATTAAAAAAAAAACTTAGGCTTTATTTATACATTTTCATTGGTTTTGAATATAAAATTATGCATTTCTTTTTAATAAGTTATACACCATTTTAAAGGGTGCTTCCAATGGAATTTTATTTCGAGAAACGAGCAACCAAATAAAAAAGCGAAGAAACTTTGTCACAATAACATTTTCTGGCTGGTTTTTGACTTATTTTTTAGAAAAATGGTACAACATAAAGATTTCTTTTAAAACATATAAACATGGCTCCTAAAATGGGGCTTAGGGAAGCTATCTCTCAAATTTGAAAAACTTAGGCATTATTTTCACAGTTTTATTTATTGTGAATTAAATAGCATGCATAGCCTGTTCCAGAACTCGCGTACCGAAATTTGAGGGTATATCAAAAACCCTCTGGAAAATATGAAAAAAATTTCAAAAAAAATCCATCTTCGTTCAATTCAAAAATAAGAAAGCTTTAAGTGGACCAATACTGTTGCTGATTATAAATTACCATTAAAGGTTGAATTTGTAGCTATGGAAGCAAATTTAATTATTGCAGGTACATATTCTGTAGGTTGACATGGTGATTAATGTGACATAAATATTTATTAATGTCATAAAAAAATATCAAAACTTTCATGATGTTTACTTCAGAAGAGTATTGCGAAATGCTAATTTTATATGGCGATTGTGGCCGGAGTGCTTCAGCTACATCTGTAGAATATTCTATTCGTTTTCCCAATAGAGAACATCCTAGCAGAAATGTTATTTTAAGATTGGTGCAAAGGGCAAGAAATTCTGGAAATTTAACTCCAAACAAAAAAGAGATTGGAGGCGCTCCGCGAACTGCAAGAACTGTTGATAATGAAGAAGCTGTCATTCAGGCTTTTGAAGAAGAACCTGAAACAAGCCTTAGTATCGTGGCTAGAAATCTTGATATGTCTAAGACCTCTGTTCAACGAATTCTAAAATATCAAAAAATGCTTGACACCGGAGGACTATCCTTTACGAGTCGAATTTTGCACATGGCTGTTGCAGAAACATCAAGAAAATTTTTCATATGTTCATTACTTTGAAATAAATAAATAAAATTCAGTTATTGTATTTTTATTTTATTAATTTGTATTAAGAATTTATAGCCAGTAAATCAATTAAACGATCTGAGTTTCTAATAAAAAAAAACACTACATTCAGCGCGCTGAATGGAGTTGCAGCGGCAGTTTGTTGCTGCCGTCTAAGACGGGTATCATAAAACCACCGCCGGATGGAGTGACCCTATAAAAATAGAATATTTGATAGCCTCTGTCGGTTTTGTCAAAATATAATAACCTAAAAAGATTCTAAAGTTGAAAGTCTTAAACAATGCACGAGTTAACCATTAAAATGCAACCATAGTTACTAATAAGTAGGGAAAACCTAATTTTTAGGTAATTTAACATCAGCAACAGGATTGGTCAGATTAAATAGCTTCCTTTTTAATTAGTAATGAAGATGGATTTTTTTTTAATTTTTTTCATATTTTCCAGAGGGTTTTTAATATACCCTCAAATTTCGGTACGCGAGTTCTGGAACAGGCTGTATATTGTTTATACATACAAGTTGTACAATATTTTAAAGGGTGCTTCCATATTAAAAATAAATATCTATAAGTATATAAGACATTTTCAAGCAAGAAAAGAGTGACCGCAAAAAGGAGTTTTTTTACCCTTTTTCAAACACCTGTAACTTCGATTGGAATTGGTAAAATGTAACGTATAAGTGCCCAAAATTTTTGTGCAAAAAGTAAGATTTATTGTTCTAGAAGCTATATATCCCCTTAAACAAAGGGTTAACTATGGGTACTTGAATTGAATTTTATACTCAAAACTTTCTCACATTTTATTAAACTTAACTGGCTGGATCCCTTTAACTCTATTTTTCTTTAGATACTTTATGATTTACTACTTTTTTTGGTGCTTGGGGGTAGTATAACCCTCTTTGTGGGGGTGGATTTTCATCAAATCCAAGGGTTATATCCCTTTACGTGCTTTTTAGGTTTCATATTACAGAACTTGTTTTTTACATTGATTTGGACTTTTTATTTTTTGACCCCTTTAAAGAAAAATCGAGTTAAAAGGATCCAACCAGTTATGTTTAATAAAATGTGAGAAAGTTTAGAGTATAAAGTTCAATTCAAGTACAGTTGAATCCGAAAAAAAAAACAAGATTGAAAATTAAGTTGCGTAAATTCAATAATTACAATACAAACAAAGCCGTTGTCATGTTGACAATATTTGTCAAAATTACTTATAATAATTATAAAGTAATTAGAAATGCGTTAAGAAATGTTAAGAAATCTCAAATTATTAGTATATTGGAAGCAGGATGTAAGAAAGTGATTCTGGCTAGTGATCTCTCTCTATAGAGACCTTTAATTGTGGCAAGGTTATTTAGTGTTTCGGAGAGTTGTGTTAAGATCATAGAAAAAAGAATAATGGTTAAGATTGAAGAAAAAATAGATGGGGAGGAAAGGGCGTGCAGACTCGGAAAGAAAGAAGATATCAAATGAAATACAGGAGAATACCATTTACAAGAAGCGGTGCATGCTATAAAGAATACAAATTTTCCTGGGTCAAAAACCATCGCCCGTCGCCGCATCGATAGTTCCAAGATTAAAAAAGCGAAAAAAAAAACCTCCGGAAAAACCTTTTTTTAAACGAAAATCATAATTTCCATAAATTATATGTTTGGTTAGTAGAGTTCAATTTTTTATTTTTTCATAAAATTTACTAAATATTGTGTTTTAATTTTTGATTTGATTAATAATTCTACTTAAATGTTTTTTCAGTTTATTATTTGTTATTATTATTTTTTTAATATTCGACATTATTCACATGCATTTTCTGTAATAAACTTTGAAAAATATTACAATTAATTGTCAAATTATTCTAACCTATTTTTTAAACTTACTTAAACTATAAAATAATTAGTAAAATTGACATTTTAGCATATTTAAATCTTGCGTTTTTTGTTTTTCCAACTGTACCCATAGCTAACTCCTTGGTTAAGGGGATGTTTAGCTTCTAGAACAATAAATCTTGCTTTTTGCACAAGTTCATGACCAGACAAAAATTTTGAGCACTTATACGTTACATTTTATCAATTCCAATCGAAGTTACAGGTGTTTGAAAAAGTTTTCACCATTTTAGTATTTAATTTTTAGTCCTCGATCCGTAAAATTTCACCTTCAAATGATTTTTTTCTCGAAAACGGTTAACCATACAGTAATACAACATCTTTTTTAATGTATTTTGGCCTGGGGAATCATATTTCAAAAATACAAAGTAACACAGAAAAAAGTTTGGGACAAAAAACTGATAAGCCCCCCCCCGTTTCACACTCCCCTGGTTAAAATAAGTAAAAGAAACTAACATACGAAGAAGGGCCCTATTAAGATTAGTTCACGTGCAAAACCTCGTTGCTATATCTCAAAGGGTTCCTGAGTTTTTAAATAAAAACCGATCTTTTTAGACTGTTTTAAAGGGGTTTAGCTCCCTTACGACGTATTTTTAAACATATCGCACCCTTGCTTCAAAAATGACACGACTCGAAAAAATAAATTTTTGGTTTGGTTTGGTTTGGTTTGTGCCTCTGTACTTAATGAATGATAACATATACAAACTCCAATTAACTACACCAATTAGTTTATAAGTTACAAATGAAAAATAAAGTTTAGTGCCTTATAAACGGCAAACTATTAAATATTTTTAATTTTCAACAATCTGTGCGAAAGCCACCATATCAATATATCCCCACTGATGATCGCAAAAAAGCGTGAAATATCAGCTATATGACATTGTTGTAGGGATTTTCTCATTGATTGTGAAAATTCTGTAGTAGAGCAGAGCAATTTCTTTATAAATTTTAATAGTTTGCCGTCTATATATAGGCGGCCTTATATATAAGGCACTAAACTTTATTTTTCATTTATAATTTGATTTTCTGTGTCGGTACTAGGTGATATAGATAATTCTTATCAGATTTCAGATCTGCCAACATCTAATATAGTGCTTTTTGTGCAACATTAGATGGTGCCACCAATTTGTACGCTCTCAATACAGATATGCTTATTTTTAATAATTATTTTTAATTTTCAACAATCTGTGCGAAAGCCACTATACTATACCATACCACTGATGATCGCAAAAAAGCGTGAAATAGCAGCTATATGACATTTTGGTAGGGATTTTCTCATTGATTGTGAAAATTCTGTAGTAGAGCAGTGCAATTTGTTTATAGATTTAAATAGTTTGCCGTCTATAAGGTACTAAACTTTATTTTTCATGTATAATTTGATTTTCTGTGTCGGTACTAGGTGCTGGCTTCGAGACAAACTTTTTGTCCTCCTGTGTATCTAGATATAAATAATTCTTATTAGATTCTAGGTCTGCCAACATCTAATATAGTGCTTTTTGTGCAAAATTAGATGGTGCCACCAATTTGTACGCTCTCAATACAGATATGCTTATTTTAAATAAGTATTTTTAATTTTCAACAATCTGTGCGAAAGTCACCATACCATACCATACCACTGATAATCGCAAAAAAGCGTGAAATAGCAGCTATATGACATTTTGGTAGGGATTTTCTCATTGATCGTGAAAATTCTGTATTAGAGCAGTGCAATTTCTTTATAACATACTTTATATTCGAGTTATAAATTGGAGGTTGTATATGTTATCATTCATAGAGGTACAAACCAAACCAAACCAAACCGAAAATTTATTTTTTTGTTGTGTCACTTCGATATGTTTATAGGAACTTTTTGTCATATTTTCTGATATAAAATCAACCCTTATAATTCTTGACCCTATTTCAAATACACCGTGTAAAGCTACTATAGTTGCTGCACCAAGATTAGAATGTGGTCTATGGTTTCCCGAATAACTAGTTGCTTTATACACGTAATGTTTTCTCCATTACCTCTGTGACTCGAGCCAATGTCTACCCAATTAATTCCCAGGTTTTTCCTCGAGAAAATTCATTAGTGAATTTTCATATTCCAATAATTTTAGTTGAAATGAAATCTTCGTAGCATTCAATTATTTGATATGCAATATCTGGCACAAAAAAAGAAAAAAAAAGGGTAGAGAAAGAGAAAGAGGAAGAAAAAAAATTAAAAGTCTTTTTGCTGTTTCAATATAAATTTATACACAGAGAAAAAATATTTTAATATGAAGTATTTGTGATACTTGTTGCCAGTATAAAAATATTTGATATAAAAAAAAACTTTTTTTAAAGAAATTAGTAATTGTTTTAAGTTCAGTTAATACTTGCCTCCAAGAAATTTGGTATTTGTACTATTTTTCATTATTTTTAGTATTTTAAATACTTGGTATATATATATATATATATATATATATATATATATATATATATATATATATATATATCTGCTTGCTATCTGCTATATCTGCTATCAGCTATCTGCTTGCTATATTCTTGCTATCTTCGATTTAAATATCTTTAAAAGTTAGTAGAAGAAATTTTTTAAACCAAACACTTTAACTAGATGCAAGTCTTAACACCTTGGACTAAGATACGTATTCAACTTCAAGCAAAACTATGATTTGAGAATTTAACATGCTTGTAGATATACAAATTTTAAGCCGCTTGATCTGAATATTATGTACTTGTTTTTAGTAATTATTTCCACTGTTAGGCTTGTCCTAACTTTTCAAGAACATTTTTGCATAAATTACTTACTTTTATTTAACTCATTTATTATAGTTACCTACATTATACACGAATTATATGTGACGATTATTTAAAATTATTTCAGTTTAATCCGTTCTTGCACAAAAAAGTGCCTGGCAAAACAATCTTACAAATATTTTTAACGTCTGGTTTACCCATAAAAATTATACCTCTTCTTGTTCGAAAAAATATGATTTGGAGTGAAAGGAAATATAATAAAAAAGGATAGAAATACTTACTATGTGAGCAAACCATCCAGGGTACGTGGTTACTACGAATAGTTAGTGTGACGTCATTGTTTGTTGTAGTTAAGTAATAAAATGTGTATAGTATGCTATTCTTCATACTAGTATGTTATAGTTACGACAATAAAATTTGGTTTAAATTAGATCCACGCACGGTTACAGAAATCGCCAAAAAAAATTTCCAGTTTATTTTTGTATAGATTATAAATTTAATGCAAGGTGCCTTGACATTTTAATAGTGTCAAAACAAATACTGGCATATTGACAAAATATAATTTCAATTATTAATGCTTCTATATTTGAATGAAAACATTAAATGATCAACAATTAACAACTCTGGAGTGGAACTGGAAAATGGCCGATATGTCTCGAATTTAGCTTTAGAGTTTGGTGTAAGTGAAAGAACAACTAAAAGAATTATAACAAAATGGCTGGCTAAAGGACATTATCCAGGGCTGTGGTCTCAGGTAGAAGAAAAGGTAGTGGTGCTGAAGAATGAGCAGCTAGTTAACTATCTAAGAGAAACTCCCCTTAATAATGTAACAGATGCTATGCAACAAAGTAATTTCCCGGCTTCCCACAGAACTGCTCTACGGCGGATCAAAGATTCTGAGCTAAAAATTTGTTATGCGGCTCGCAAGCCATTTCTTTTAAAGAGCAAAGAGTGGCTTTCGCTCTGCAGCATTTAGGAAGAAATTATTTCTTGAATAATGTTGTTTTTTTCAGACAATACGTAATGTACATGCATGTATATTACATCAATAAGGACAGAATTTTTTTATTTTTGAACAAAATTATAAAAATATTAATTTATTATTCCATTAATCTATTTTCTAATCATCGTACAGATTGATATTTGTAGACTGACAGTTTTTGCGAATAAAGTCTAAAAACGTTTTCTTAATCAGCGTGCAGAGTTAGTACTGAAGAGGGCCAGCAGCCCGAAACTGTCAGTCTACCAATATTACTCTGTACGATGGTTAGAAAATATATTGATGGAATAATACATTACATTAAAATTTACAATTTTTTTTTAGTAATTAAATAATATGATACATTTGGTAAAAAAAAGAATAATAATAATAATGATAAATAATGTAAGAGTGTTCATTTTGTAACGATATAAATCGTCACTTTGTAATATAGCAAGGGTTAATTAAACTATTCGTTTACTTACGTTATAATTTATGTTTATTTTGTATATAAATAGTTACGTACGTACAGAACTATTTTGTATCTGGGACTATTTTGTAGCAGGAACTGAATTCTAACCATATGAGTCTCTATTCCATAGTTCTACCTGAAAATAACATAAAGAAAACATAATTAGAATATGATTTTTAATAATAAAGAATCATATGACTTATTTCTCTATAGTGCATTTGTCTATGGACTTACCTGGTTTTTATATGTTTCAGAGTCTATTGAGGGTTGGATTTCACTGGCTTTCATCTGTAGCTTGTTTCTCCTGGAAAGTTTCATATGCTTATTGCTTCGGGATAATCCAGAATTTGTGGAAAATAGTTTGCTGGAACTGCTCACTTAGATTCAGTATTTTGTTTATACTTAGTTCACAGGACACTTAGTATTCTGTTTGTATTTTTATTAGTTTTGCTGATAAACAATAAGTATTGTTTATATTTGTTTCTTAGAGTAATATTTTGAGGTTAGATATCACTAATACGGATTTATTAGGAAACATTCTTTTAATTAGTTATTATTTTTGGTGTCGTTTCAGTTACCTTTATTAGGAATCCTATACGGTAAAACTGTAGTTGATAATGACTTGCATAGATGTCGCTAATAGTTCAGAAATAGGATTTTATTTACCTGAAGGGTTCATACCGGTTGATAAGGTCGATTTTCCTCCTTCTTGAAGCAACTCTGTACAATGGTGGTCTCATTTTGACGAGTGTTTATTTTCTGTAATCATCGAAGTAATCCTTCATGTATTTTTATTTAAAGTTAGTGAAAATGAATATTTAAACAATGCGGAAGATATTATAACTGTTATTTTCTACAATTACGCATTTATAACGTTTCGATGGACATCGAAGACTTAGAATGACACCACCATTATTAATTAATTAATTACCATTAATTAAGCACCATTAAGCACCATTAACCACCATTATTACTACATTACTAGACCATTAATTAATTACCATTAATTACTCACCATTTCTATACCATTAATATGGAATTATATTAATTTAAGTTGAAGTTTATTTTGGTATATTTGATATACAAGTTCTCCGCATGGAGTGATGTTCTGTTGGAACATGGTTCTGTAATTTTTGGCATAGATAAATTCTATATGACCGTCTAGCAGACAATTTTATATTGGACATAATATTCAAAAGTATATTTTATCCCGGACAACATTTTCAATCGTACATTTTATCCTGGAAGATAATTTTTCCAAAGTAGATGGGACAGCCTATATTTTTTTCCTTTCATTTGAGAAATGAATTCATCAGCATAGGGGAGACTTGCACAGATGGAGACGATGGAATTCATACCTCATGGATTTTGCAGAAACCAGCTAAGTACTCATTCTGAAAACTTTTGAAAGCAATATTTCATATTTTTAAATTCTTTTATTTCAATATTCTTATAACTGTAAACTTTAGCAGATCTGATATAGTATTGATTAATACTATATGCCCTTCTGACTTTTGTTCATTTTTAGGTACTTATTTTTTTTAAAACATTTAATCTCATTTATTAATTATTAAATATTATACTTTTGATTAAATGATTTCTAATTTAAGCATGACTTTTATACACTGCAAGAAATGATTGTTGTTTACATACATTTCTTGGTGCTTGCTGAACTTCATGTTTTCTTTATACATTTAAGTCGAATGATTTCTGAATTTAGTAATTTTTATTAAGATTTCTTTAATTATATCTTAATATAATTACACATATTTTTTATATATATTAATACATTACTTGATGTCCTTTCATTAAGTTTATTTATAATAAATTTCTCAAATGAATTATCTTATTTTATTTAAGGGTTATATTTCCTCAAACTGAAAAGCTTAAGTATTTACACTAGGTTGTTACTTACCTAAAGGAGTAAAAGCTAAAGTAACTGGCGCCCCTAACAACATTAATCAATTCTTTCTATTTTTCCCTTGCCCATACCCATTGCTCCGCTGTCAAAACTAGCCGTTGGCAGTGAACGTATTAATTACGGTACACTAATATTGGCTCCCAAGAACGTGGTATTTGGATAGATAGAACACTTGTTTTTTTTTAATTTTACTCCATTTTTCTCAGTGTATTTTTTATAAAAATCTAAAGCTTATTTTTTTCAGTGTAACTTAAAGTTCATTTTGAGAAAAACTACATATAACTGTTGAATAAAATATTTTTTGTTGAAAATTAAGTCAAATTAGAGTTAATCTGATAAGATATATCAGATATGTGTTTTTTATGTTTATTCTGAATTTTATGGAATAACATGGAATAGAGAAATTTTGGCGTGGGTTCAGTTTTTCTAGAAATTATCGTTTATTCAATAGAAATAAATGGATAATAGGGTATTTATTTATGCGAAGGATATGAATAAATATTAGCTAATTTTGTAGTTTTGGAGACTATTTATAATTATTAATTTGTCCAATTGAGATAAATAATAATTTAGTATTTTTTTTGACATATTTGGGAAATTTTCCAAAGTATGCAAAAACTTTGTTGAGCAGTGTACACAAAAAAAAAATAATTTGTGGTACAGTATAAATATTTTATTAATAAAATAAATATTTTGAGTAAATTAAATTTAAATTTTGAAAATAAATATTCAAAATGGAAGATTTAGATAAAATGGAAATTAGATTTTTGACTGCAGAAATGGTAAATTATGAACTTCGTATAAGACATTTAACAGCAAAAAATAATAGAGTATCTAGAATTAAAGTTTTAGGTAGAGCCATAGCTAGGGAAGATCCTAAAGTAAAATATGTAGATCCGACTTTTAATTTTAACAGTGAAGTGGAAAATATTAATAGAATTTTAGATAGTATATCTTCAGAAATTGTAGAATATCATGGTGATTATAGTTTAGCTGATTTAAGAAAATTAAAAACTTATTTAGTACATGTAACAAATCGTCTGCAACGTTTTCCTGAAGTAGAAGAAAATAAAGTTAGACGTATTCAATTTTTAGAAATAACAAAAGCAACTTGTTTAGAAATAGAAGCAGATATTTTAGATCTTTATGAAAAATCTGGTAAAAATTCAGATCTTACTCAAGTAAATAATAATATTTCATTACATAATAGTACACAGTTTAGTCCTAATGTTTCTAGTAAAAAAGATAATGATTATTTAAAATCAGTACCAGTTTATAAATGGAATATTAATTTTGATGGAAAGTCTAATGTTTTAAATTTTATTGAGCAAGTTGAATATATGAAAATAAGTAGAAATGTTACAGACGAAATGTTATTTAAATCTGCATATGACTTATTCAAAGAACCAGCATTGTCATGGTTTCTCTCAATTAAAGATAATTTAAATTCGTGGTCTCAAATAATTCAAGCATTAAAAAAAGATTTTCTTCCAGCTAACATAGATGATAGAACATGGGATGATATCCGTTCTAGATATCAAAATCCCGATGAATCTATCGCAATTTTTATAGGTGCTATGGAAACCTTGTTTAAACGTTTAATTCATGCTGCAAGTTTATATACTAGACTTAAGACGATTAGAGAAAGAATATTACCACATTATTTTACACCATTATCACTTATAGAAATAAATGATTTAGAAGATTTAAAAGACAGTTGTAAAAGAATAGATGAAGCTTATCAATTAAAACAAAAGAGCATAGCAGGTAAAAGTGTGGCAAAAAATAAAGCAGTTAATAAAGTAAATGTCCTAAGTTCGGATATAAGTCAAAATTTTAGTAGTAAATGTAATTGTAGTCATAATACCACAGTGTCCAAACTTACCCCATCTTCCTCTACTCGTCAAAGTTCAGTATGTAATAGTAGTCAAGTTTCTCAAATTAGTCAAAGTACCAATCAAAGCTTTAATAATACACAGAATAGTAGTAATAATAAAAGTAGACAAGTAATTTGTTATAACTGTAACCAACCAAATCATATTTTTAGCAAATGTTTAGCTAAAAGAACAAAGTTTTGTTATAAATGTGGATATAAAGATGTAGTTTTTAAAAATTGCCCTTCCTGTACAAAAAAACTAAATAGGAAAGTGGATGATTTTAGTCGGCATTCACTTAATAAAAAGGCTAAAAATAATAATGACAGTCAGGTAAAAAAGGATAACAAAACTACTTTTTGTAAAAACATTTATTATAATAAAAATAATATCAATTCTTTACAAAAATCAAGTGTAACAGAAACAAATAAACGCTTTTATTTGAATGAATGGAAAGATTGGTTGGATAAAGTTAAAAATTTTTATAAACCGTATAGTTTGTCTGTAATTAATAAAAGTTCTTTTATTAAATTACCTAGAGATAACCGTCCATATATTAAAGTAAATATTTTTGATAAAAATATAACAGCTTTGATTGATACAGGTGCAAATTGTTCAGTGGCTGGTGGTCACGCGATTAAAATTTTAGAAAAATTTAATTTAAAAATTGATAAATGTCTTATACCGCATGTTACTACAGCTGATAAATCTAAACAGTTAGTAACTGGTGTTGTTTATTTACCTATTAAAGTAGATAATGAAGTTAAGATTTTACAAGTCTTGGTTGTTCCTTCTTTGGAAACAAATTTTATTTTTGGTGTGAATTTTTTACAATTGTTTTCTATGACTCTGGATTTTTCTGATGAATCTTGGAATAATAAAATTAATAAATTGAATGTGATCAGTAATAACAGTGATAGTCAGGATATAAATAAAGATAATTCAGTAGGCTTATGTGACTTGACAGACGAACAGAAAAAGATAGCAGATAAATTTGTTAGTTTATTTAAAGAATTATATAGCGAAAAAATAGGTAGAACAAATTTAATAGAACATGATATAGATACAGGAAATAATAAACCTTTTAAAATGCGTCAATATCCTTTGTCACCTTATTTAATAGAAATTTTACATAAAGAGTTAGATAAAATGTTAAAAGATGATATAGTTTCACCATCTTATTCTGATTTTAATTCACCAGTTTTATTAGTAAAAAAAGCTAATGGTACATACCGTTTTTGTTTTGATGGACGTAAATTAAATTCTATTACAAAAGGTGATTCACATCCTTTACCAAGGATAGACTCCATTTTAAGTTTATTAGGCGATGCAAAATATATATCAAGTATAGATTTAAAAAATGCTTTTTGGCAGATTCCACTTACAAAAACTGCTAAAGAAAAAACTGCATTTTCCGTACCTGGTAGGGGACTATTTGAATTTAATGTAATGTGTTATGGACTCAAAAATGGAACACAAAGTCAGCAAAGATTAATGGATAAACTTTTTCCTTTCTCCTTTTATCCAAATATATTTGTTTATATTGACGACATTATAATAGTATCAAAAACTTTTGAGGAACATATTAAATTACTTCAAATAGTACATGAAAAATTAAAATCTGCTAATCTTACAATAAATTTTGAAAAAAGTAATTTTTTTAGAAAATCACTTAAGTATTTAGGTTTTGTAATTGATAATTTTGGTTTAAGAACCGATCCGCAAAAAGTAGAAGCAATAATAAACTATCCTAGACCAACAAATAGTACAGAGATAAAACGATTTTTAGGTGTAGCTTCGTGGTATCGTAGATTTGTTAGGAATTTTTCAACAATTGTTAGTCCATTAAATTCACTTTTAAAGGGCAAAGGTAAAAAACAAGCCATTAGTTGGAATACTGATGCAGAAAAAGCTTTTTTATTGTTGAAGGAATCTTTAATAAATGCTCCGGCTTTAGCAAGTCCCAATTTTTCTTTACCATTTGTTATACAATGTGATGCTTCTTTAGTTGGCCTCGGTTCCATATTAACACAAACGCAAGATGGTCAAGAAAAAGTAATAGCTTATGCTAGTAGAGCTTTAACACGTAGTGAAATAAAATATTCTGTAGGTGAAAAGGAATGTTTAGCTGTTTTGTTTGCTATAGATAGGTTTAGACCATATATTGAAGGTGTTAAATTCACAGTAATTACAGATCATTCTTCTTTAAAATATTTGAGTAATATGAAAGATCCCTCTGGTCGCTTGGCTAGATGGTCATTAAAATTACAGCAATATGATATGGATATTGTATATCGTAGAGGTAAATTAAATGTAGTAGCTGATGGGTTATCCAGAGCTTTTGATAGAATAGAACCAGAAAAATCAATTTTTCCAGATGTAAATTTAATTAATTTTAATGTAAATGATTATAATAGTGATAAATATTATATTCAGTTGAGGGAAAAAATTATTAAGAGTCCAGATTCATATCCGCAATTTAAAGTTATTGATGATAATATTTATAAGTTCATACCGACCAAGACAAAAGTAAAAAGTAATATTATAGAGTGGAAATTGTTAGTGCCTCAAAAATGTCGTAAACAAGTACTAAAAGAATGTCATGACGATGTATTAGCTTCTCATATGGGATTTTTTAAAACTTTTCATAGAATTTCAGAAACATATTTTTGGCCAAAAATGCGTAAAGATATTTTAAAGTATGTAAGATGTTGTAATATTTGTCAATCACAAAAAGTTAGTAATTCTGCACGTTTTGGATTGATGGGTCGTGAAAAAGAAGTAAATTATCCGTGGCAAGTTATTTCATGTGATTTGCAGGGACCATTTCCCAGAAGTTTTAAAGAGATTTTTGTTGATGTAAAGAAATATTTACATGAAGCTTATGAACGTAATAAGCGTACTTATGATTTGCGCAAGCGTGAAGTAAATTTTGATATAGGTGAAAAAGTTTGGAGACGAAACAAAGTACTCTCAGATGCTAGTAAAAGTTTTGCTGCAAAACTTGCTCCAAAGTACATACTTTGCAAAGTTGTTGCGAAAAAGTCAAAGTTAGTGTATATTTTGGAAAATGCAGATGGTCATAGAGGCGACTGGCATGTTAAAGATTTAAAGAAATATTTTGGATCGAATAGTGACATTTCAGTTGGCTAGATTTGATTAAATAAGAATATTTTCTTAGTAGCATTCGGAATGATATTTAAAAAAATATCAATGTATTGAAAATATTTAAAGGGTACCCAAAACTTTTGTATATAGTAGTAAAAAAAATATATAAATATATTTTTTGTAGAAGAGAATTCTGGTGCACACAGTCAAGTCTTATTTCTATTTTTTTATCTTGATAAAACTTAGCTAAAAAGAAAAACAAAATTAATTATGACAAATACCTGATTATGACAATTACCTGTTTATGACACACACCGATAAAGTCCCAAAATTATGTTCTACATAAGAGTAGGCGGATGATACACGTAGTTATCAAGCTTAGCTATTGTTAATTATCAAGTAGTATTTCAAATGATTTACATAAAGTATTGTATTTTATGTTGATTTATTAAATAAAATATAGTATATATTTTAGCTATTTAAGTTAAATAGTTATAGAGTTTGGTATAAAAATATTTTTCGTATATTAAATATTTTTATTATTTTTGGAGGGGGCATGTGTAACGATATAAATCGTCACTTTGTAATATAGCAAGGGTTAATTAAACTATTCGTTTACTTACGTTATAATTTATGTTTATTTTGTATATAAATAGTTACGTACGTACAGAACTATTTTGTATCTGGGACTATTTTGTAGCAGGAACTGAATTCTAACCATATGAGTCTCTATTCCATAGTTGTACCTGAAAATAACATAAAGAAAACATAATTAGAATATGATTTTTAATAATAAAGAATCATATGACTTATTTCTCTATAGTGCATTTGTCTATGGACTTACCTGGTTTTTATATGTTTCAGAGTCTATTGAGGGTTGGATTTCACTGGCTTTCATCTGTAGCTTGTTTCTCCTGGAAAGTTTCATATGCTTATTGCTTCGGGATAATCCAGAATTTGTGGAAAATAGTTTGCTGGAACTGCTCACTTAGATTCAGTATTTTGTTTATACTTAGTTCACAGGACACTTAGTATTCTGTTCGTATTTTTATTAGTTTTGCTGATAAACAATAAGTATTGTTTATATTTGTTTCTTAGAGTAATATTTTGAGGTTAGATATCACTAATACGGATTTATTAGGAAACATTCTTTTAATTAGTTATTATTTTTGGTGTCGTTTCAGTTACCTTTATTAGGAATCCTATACGGTAAAACTGTAGTTGATAATGACTTGCATAGATGTCGCTAATAGTTCAGAAATAGGATTTTATTTACCTGAAGGGTTCATTTTGACGAGTGTTTATTTTCTGTAATCATCGAAGTAATCCTTCATGTATTTTTATTTAAAGTTAGTGAAAATGAATATTTAAACAATGCGGAAGATATTATAACTGTTATTTTCTACAATTACGCATTTATAACGTTTCGATGGACATCGAAGACTTAGAATGACACCACCATTATTAATTAATTAATTACCATTAATTAAGCACCATTAAGCACCATTAACCACCATTATTACTACATTACTAGACCATTAATTAATTACCATTAATTACTCACCATTTCTATACCATTAATATGGAATTATATTAATTTAAGTTGAAGTTTATTTTGGTATATTTGATATACAAGTTCTCCGCATGGAGTGATGTTCTGTTGGAACATGGTTCTGTAATTTTTGGCATAGATAAATTCTATATGACCGTCTAGCAGACAATTTTATATTGGACATAATATTCAAAAGTATATTTTATCCCGGACAACATTTTCAATCGTACATTTTATCCTGGAAGATAATTTTTCCAAAGTAGATGGGACAGCCTATATTTTTTTCCTTTCATTTGAGAAATGAATTCATCAGCATAGGGGAGACTTGCACAGATGGAGACGATGGAATTCATACCTCATGGATTTTGCAGAAACCAGCTAAGTACTCATTCTGAAAACTTTTGAAAGCAATATTTCATATTTTTAAATTCTTTTATTTCAATATTCTTATAACTGTAAACTTTATCAGATCTGATATAGTATTGATTAATACTATATGCCCTTCTGGCTTTTGTTCATTTTTAGGTACTTATTTTTTTTAAAACATTTAATCTCATTTATTAATTATTAAATATTATACTTTTGATTAAATGATTTCTAATTTAAGCATGACTTTTATACACTGCAAGAAATGATTGTTGTTTACATACATTTCTTGGTGCTTGCTGAACTTCATGTTTTCTTTATACATTTAAGTCGAATGATTTCTGAATTTAGTAATTTTTATTAAGATTTCTTTAATTATATCTTAATATAATTACACATATTTTTTATATATATTAATACATTACTTGATGTGCTTTCATTAAGTTTATTTATAATAAATTTCTCAAATGAATTATCTTATTTTATTTAAGGGTTATATTTTCTCAAACTGAAAAGCTTAAGTATTTACACTAGGTTGTTACTTACCTAAAGGAGTAAAAGCTAAAGTAACTGGCGCCCCTAACAACATTAATCAATTCTTTCTATTTTTCCCTTGCCCATACCCATTGCTCCGCTGTCAAAACTAGCCGTTGGCAGTGAACGTATTAATTACGGTACAATTTAACTAAGGACTGCTAGAGTGGTAGAGAAGGGTGTCGTCTCTTTTGGTTATTTGTGTATAGTTTAGTACTATGCTTATCTTATCATTATTTCCCAACGAACTAATAACTCTTCTTTCTAGAATACGCATACCGTTAAAATAAAGTATCGCCAACATCTCGGTTTATTTGTAAACAAATAGTAGGTATATTCAGGCCTGAACAATAACAATTACCAGTAACTGGTATTGTTGTCTCTGTTAGAAAAAAGATGTGCGAGTAAGACAGACGAATGTTTATGTTGCTGACGTTTTTGTCAGTTTTAACGAATGAAATGCCTATTCTAGAGAGAAGAGGTATTAGTTCGTTGATATTTCCTTTGTTTTCACTGAACCAATAGGTTCTATACCAGTTTTCTCATGTAAAAGGTTGTTGGACGGATTGTGTAATGGGTTCATGGGGCTCCACATTCTTGTAATTGCTCTTAAATCCTTTCTTTCTGTTACTTCCATTTTGTTTAGAGTAGTAAGCCTAAGGTTGCATGTGACAGGGACACTGCAGTGTCCCAGTACATGTACTCTAGGAGTGGAGTGTGTTTTAGATTTTTGAAATAATTGTTATTGCATTTTTATGGTAAATTCAGTTATAGTTTGACGCACGGATCTGTGGCTACGGGAAATATGTTTGGAATGTGTGTGCAAGTGGGGGGCCCGTTGTAGGCACGCACACCTTATAGCTCTTGACGGAAAGAAGAGAGCGAGAATGATTTCTCCCCCTTTCGTTCGAGACTTTTTTTCATGCGGAGAACTATAACCTATAAATGTATAATTTGACAACATCATTTAAATAAATCTGCATTATTTGGTTGCTACTGGAGCCACTGGTTTGAACGAAATCGTCGTTTTACTGCAGACATTTCACCATTCTCGCCATTCGGACCAAACCATTGAGAGAGGTTCGAATGAAGGAAATGAAAGGTGTCAAATGTCAAACATTTAATAAAATCTAACTGTTTTCGTGTGTATTCTGTATTAAAATTAAAAATATTGGGGAACTTTCTAATATTAGGTATGGAAAGGACGGAAAGCTTTATTGGTTTAACAAAGAAAGCAAGTACATATACCTATAGGCTTAGTTTACACCATAGGGACCATGTACTGCAGTCCTGACATATATTTTCAGCATAGATAAGATTTTCAGAAATTAGCCAACATATTTGATTATTAAAACAAATATCGTTTTTCTTCTTCTTCATCTTGGCCTTGTTTTGATAATTGACATAATCCATTTTTGTGCTTAGTTTCACTCTCTTCAAAATTTTCCTACTGCAGAATGATGCAGTAAAACGTAACAAATGTCACCTTTTGCATATTTTGAGTTATACCGTCTAACTATTTTTTTTTCAGATCTATACAGGGTGTTATTTAAGTACGTGGCAAAACTTCAAGGGGTGATTCTTTAAGTGATTCTAAGACGAAAAGTTTATATAAAAATAAGTCCCGTAATGCTTCGTTTTCAACATAGAGGGTATCTTCTTTTTTAATAATTTTTTTTTGAAAATATCTTAATAATCCTTTAGCCGAATTTGTTGAAATTTAGCAGTGTTATTTATAGTAGCAAGGAGATAATTTAGAACTAACTATATTAAAATTATTAAATCCAGTGGCGACCCGGAAGGCACCTGAACCAATATTTTTGTCAAAAAAAAATGTGGACTGACTTTTTTGCAATTTTTATATTTTTTTCGCATTAAGCAACTAAGAATACAACTTTTTAATTTTCAGCATTTTTTCGCATCTTGCTTCGTTTAAAAAAAAAATAAAACAAAAATCACTTTATTGCATGTCCATGGATAACAAAAAATAACATTTTTTAATAATTACTAAAATATATATTTTTTTATTCCTTGATTAATTTTTATAATAATTTCTAAGACTAGAATGGACTATTATTATAGAAATTTGATAGTTTGGCAGTTTTAATTTTTTATTATATTATCCCAGGGACATGCAATAAAGTGATTTTTATTTTTTTTTTCAAAAACGAAACAAGATATGAAAAAAATGCTAGATATAAAAAAGTTGTATTTTTAGTTGCGAAAAAAAATTAAAATGCGAAAAAAAATTGCAAAAAAGTCAGTGGCGCACATTTTTTTGTCAAAAATATTGGTTTAGGTGCCTTCCGGGACGCCACTGGACTTAATAATTTTAATCTAGTTAGGGCTAAATTAGCCCCTTACTGCCAAATTTCAATAAAATCAGCTAAAGGATTATTAAGATATTTACGAAAAAACGATTTTTTTAAAAAAGTTTTGACACCCTTATAGACTTTTTGGCTTAGAATCACTCAAAGAATCACCCCTTGAAGATTGGCCACGTACTTAAATAATACCCTGTATAACCTAAAAAAGCCAATTTCAGTGCTTGTGAGATAAACGTAGACTTTAAGCGACAAGGGCCGGCGTGTTTCAATAAACATTTCTGTTAAACTGGTAAAACAGACAATGTTTGACTTAGTGTATCCGTTCAAAATTTTTGACATTGGCCCTTTTAGAACCAAGCCACAGAAATAAAACCTAATTTAAATAGTTGTATTTAAACAGCACAAAATTAGTAAAAAATGACGTTAATAATTTTGACAAGAGGACAATTTTTTTAGCTCCTTCTGTATTAAAAAAAAGTTAACTACACTCCATCGCAGCTGCTAATTTAAAAAAGGCTCTTATATAGTAATTATATATTAATTATAGCAGATCTCAGTTGTATCTTGGCGCTCTACGCGGTTCCCTATATAAATAAGATGCATATGTATTAAAAATAAATAACTATTACACATAACTAATATACTTATTTTACATTGGCAATTAGTGCTACTAAGAATGCCGATGTATTGAAATCTTCGCCGAAAAGTCAAAATCTTTGACCACGTTTTTTTCACATTTCTCGACGTTTTAGACCATTTTAGACCAGTCGAAATCATTAAAAGGTTTTTTTAGAATATCTCACATATTTATAACCCGATTTCAAGAAACTATATTTTAAATAAAAGCTCTTTTTAAGCCCTATAAAAAATGTTATATACAGTTTTTTGCTAGAATATAATATTTTAAAGATACAGAATTTAAAATCAAACAAAACACCTAGTTTGAATTTTCCAAACTAGATGATTCTAGTGTACAATAGTGCCGATGTTTTGACAGGGTGCTTGCAACGTTTCATCTAGTTGTTAAGTTGTATTTCGCTTTCTAGGTATTATTATTATTATTATCGCTTTACAATTTTCGGAACTAGATAGTTTATTATAAATGTTCCTGATAATCAAGTTGATTGTGCAATTTAGTATGCTAACTTTTGCATTGTAAATCCCCGGGCTCATTACTATTCAACTAAGTTCCCATATTACTCACCTTCCAATTGGCACAGGGGATCAACATAGCCATGACAAAGACTCCTAGAAGGGGCCCCGAGGTGGCCGATGTGACCAGCATCGACGATTCGATCACGCCATCTAGAAGGCCGACTCCGAAACTGATTCCCATGATGACCAATCCGTAGACGATGCTGACGATTTTTATGGCTAGCAATTGATGGCTGTCTTTCAGATTTTTAAAGCAAGGAATGGGTTTGATAAAATCCTCGAAAGTGACGGTGGCGAGGGAGTTTAGGTTTGATACGTTCAAACTGAAAATTCAAAACATAGATACAATAATATACACCAGGTGGGCCATATAAGAAGAATCACCTGTTTTTTGGAGTTGTTGTTATCATTAAAGCTATCAAAATTATAAACTAAATTATAAATTATTATCTCCAAAAGTTGAATTTATTGTATTTTAAACATAAATATAGCTGCAATTGTTTCGACATAACAATTGTAGATATAAATATATATACAGGGTGTCTCAACGAAGCCAAGTCGGTCGATATATAGTAAAGTATCAACTTTAAAGAAAAAATTTAATGGGAAAAGTTGTATGGTTTTAAAAAAGGCACATTCTAAAGATATTTTAAAATATACAGGATGATCCTCTTAGGGTGGGTAACATCTGACTTTTTTTTTTAATGTAATGGTATATTTTTTATTATGCCATATTATTACTCATTAAAATGCCTTTATTTTATGGGTTTATTATTTATAGTTTTTGAGATATATTTTTTTTTGATAAAAAATGCGTTTTTAGTGATAAAAAAAAGTCCAAACCTTCTCCCATTTCTTTATTTTTTGTCAAAAATAAAAAAAAAATTGCAACCATCTCTAAAACGCGAGTCCGTTAATGACCTGACTCCATGATGTATTGGTTTTGGCGCTATCCATAGGCTCGCATAACAAGCAAAGTACATAAGAATGCCATGCCGTGATTGGCTTGATGTGCCGTCATGTATCTTGTAAGCCAATCACGGTATCGCATTCTTATGTACTATGCTTGTTATGCGAGCCTGTGGATATGCACTGAGCTATGTCTTATGATTATGCGAGCCTGTGGATAGCGCCAAAACCAATACATCATGAAGTCAACTTATTAACGGACTCGAGTTTTAGAGATCGTTCTCGTTAGCATTAAGTAAAAGTTAGTTATTTTTTTGTATAAATTATTTAAAAAAAAAATATTATTCTAGTGTAAAAATGATTTTAAAAAAATCCAGAGCCTTCATATTAAAAAAAAACATATAAAATTCTTGAAATTGACAACTTTATTTTTTTAAACTCAATTATTTTAAAAACCGCTAAAGGGATCTATAAAGTATCTGATATCATTTTATGCAGAATTTCATTCTACATTTAAGGAGTGAATAAAAAATTTAGCACTCTATTTAAAAAAATTGAGTTTTTTTATCCAAATATTTAAATATTTATTTTGAACGCCCTGTATAAAATATTTTATTTTTTGCACATAAAGTAATCAGATAAACCCTTTTAAGATAACCTTGCAATTTTATTAAATTTTGACAAAAAATAAAGAAATTGGGGAAGGTTTTATCTTATCACTAAAAATGCTTTTTTTCACAAAGAAAAATTATATCTTAAAAACTATAAATAATAGACCCATACAATATGATATCAAAATAAAGGAATTTTAATGAGACATAAGATGGCATAATAAAAATATACCATTCCATTAAAAAAAAAAAAAAATAAGTCAGATGTTACTCACCCTAAGATGCCTTTATTTTATGGGTTTATTATTTATAGTTTTTGAGATATATTTTTTTTTGATAAAAAATGCGTTTTTAGTGATAAAAAAAAGTCCAAACCTTCTCCCATTTCTTTATTTTTTGTCAAAAATAAAAAAAAAATTGCAACCATCTCTAAAACGCGAGTCCGTTAATGACCTGACTCCATGATGTATTGGTTTTGGCGCTATCCATAGGCTCGCATAACAAGCAAAGTACATAAGAATGCCATGCCGTGATTGGCTTGATGTGCCGTCATGTATCTTGTAAGCCAATCACGGTATCGCATTCTTATGTACTATGCTTGTTATGCGAGCCTGTGGATATGCACTGAGCTATGTCTTATGATTATGCGAGCCTGTGGATAGCACCAAAACCAATACATCATGAAGTCAACTTATTAACGGACTCGAGTTTTAGAGATCGTTCTCGTTAGCATTAAGTAAAAGTTAGTTATTTTTTTGTATAAATTATTTGAAAAAAAAATATTATCCTAGTGTAAAAATGATTTTAAAAAAATCCAGAGCCTTCATATTAAAAAAAATATATAAAATTCTTGAAATTGACAACTTTATTTTTTTAAACTAAATTATTTTAAAAACCGCTAAAGGGATCTATAAAGTATCTGATATCATTTTATGCAGAATTTCATTCTACATTTAAGGAGTGAATAAAAAATATAGCACTCTATTTAAAAAAATTGAGTTTTTTTATCCAAATATTTAAATATTTATTTTGAACGCCCTGTATAAAATATTTTATTTTTTGCACATAAAGTAATCAGATAAACCCTTTTAAGATAACCTTGCAATTTTATTAAATTTTGACAAAAAATAAAGAAATTGGGGAAGGTTTTATCTTATCACTAAAAATGCTTTTTTTCACAAAGAAAAATTATATCTTAAAAACTATAAATAATAGACCCATACAATATGATATCAAAATAAAGGAATTTTAATGAGACATAAGGTGGCATAATAAAAATATACCATTCCATTAAAAAAAAAAAAAATAAGTCAGATGTTACTCACCCTAAGAGTACCATCTTGTAAATTTTAAAATATTTTTAAAATGTGCCCTTTTTAAAATCATACAACTTTTCCTATCAAAGTTTTACTCTAAAGTGGATACTTTACTATATATCGACCGACTCGGCCTCGTTGAGACTCCCTGTATATACAATAAAATACAATAAATTCAACTTTTGGAGAGATAAAAATTTCTCTCTTAACTCCAATATGGGTAAGGGTCAAAAATTTCTTAATTTTGTCAAAATTATGTTCTATAAAACTAACTTAAACTTGACTTTT
>OY294044.1:97241121-97327364 GCA_958510825.1 Brachypterus glaber
AATTGAATCGCTTCTTTTGCGTGCGATTTTATTTTCAAATTAAAAAAGCTATAGCTTCGTGATTAATTTCTTTTAAAATGTGTCTGTTTTGAAAATAATACTTCTGAAACCGTTTTATGAATATTATGAATATTGAAATTGATTTTACAATTGAAATTTTGTGTTTTTAATTGATTTTAGTGGATGAATACAGATTTATCAGTTAACATATATTTTGAGGTCATGTTATAGAAGAAATTTTTATTTTGTATGAAATGATTATAATAACTGTATCTGTATCGAAAAGAACAGTTAGTTCAAGACCAAAAGTGACCAAAAGGTCATATTTCTTTATAAATATTACAGTAAAGGTAAAGCATCTTCTTTTAAAAAGCTTAAAAATAACAAGTGTTAGTTAGTGGGCAAAAAAAACTTTTTGGCCCTAAATAACATGAAATGAAAAAACATGAACAAAAATTGTCGCTTTTGGAATCAATCGAATAAAAAAATATGTATTTCATTAACCACTTATTTATTGCTAAATGGCTAATCCAGGTCATGTAGTGCGAAGTAAAGGTATTGACGCCAACAGTTGGCCTCAATACCTTTACTTTACCAGTTACTGGAGAGTTATGTTATAGAGTTGTAACAAAGTAAGCTTGTAGAATAGTATATGTTATAGATTAGGGTTGTTAGAGAGTAGGGATGTTGAGAGTAGGGATCATGGTCTGACAAAAACCTAAACAAAAGCTTTTAGAGATTTCAGGTATCAGTTTCATTTATCTATAAACTTACAAAGTAAATTAAGTTAAGATTCTTAACATAAGAATATAATATAAGCTTAGCTTTCTATTTCAGAATGTGAGATTTTGTATCTTTAATAATAACATGATATACCAATATTTATCTAATTAGTGATTCTATCGTAATTAAGTACCTTCTTATTTAATCTTATACTAAAGCAAACTTAAAAAAAAATTTAATGTATGTAGGTATTTTAGAATATACCTACTAGTAGCTACTATAAAAAGGAAATAAAGTTGATTAGTGCAAGGAATCGAGAATGAAAAAGTTTTTTTACCTTTCACATTTCTATATAAAGTAAGTGATATATGAAGACATCGAAGAAACATCTAAGAAAGTCAGATAAGTATTAAGTAGTAATTAGATTCTTATATTAACATTTGTATTCATATGATATATGATATTGTGATAATATTATGTAATATTATTACTGGTGGCACGCTACCCAAATAGCAACTATACAGCTATTTGTATTTGATACGCCTCCAAATAATAGTGTGTGGTTCTAAATTAATGTTTTAGATAATTAATGTTTTTGGCTTTAATTGGGACCAACGCGCTCTTACAAGCCCCTTAAAAGAATAAGATACTCCTTATAATAATAATATAAATGGTTTAATTCAAAATGTAATGTAATTTCATATTGTTAGACAAAAATGGGGGTGGGAGGTGCTATTTGAAAATCAGAGGTCGGGGGTGGTTACAAGGGAGTGAGTAAACAATGGGTGGGGCTTAACGACGCTACTTTTTACAGAAAATTTACCTTTTCAAATAACAGAGATATAACTTGTCAAGAACCTGGTGGGATACCCGGTATCGTGAACGGATGGATCGTTTTGAAAAAAAAATTAGTGAGAGTACTTGGGTACCATAGTGGTACCACTATGCCAAGTTTGGTTAAAATCTAAGACATCGAGGTCAAACCAAGTATGTTAGCGTGATATATCAAAGAGCTCATATAACAAATTTCAAAAAGAAAAAAAAAAAAAAGTTATCATGTCATTTAAAAGTTCTTCTAGAACACCGTATATAGCTTCATACTTGAAAATACATACAAAAATAAATAAAAAATGGAGTGTATAACTTTTGATTTAAATATATTTCAGTGTATCAATTTATTACTGTTTTTAAGCTTGCTACGACCAAAATATGGCTCGTAGTAGTATGAACTTCGTTTATATCGATATGTTACATTGCTCTTTGATACTGCGAAAACTTTATGTGTTTCTATAACTTACTTTGTTACTTTTTTTTGGGAATCCATGCTGCAGTAACGTTGCACGAAGTTCTGTTGACAGCCGAATATTGATAGCGACATGAATAGTTGTCCTATAAGCGCCGATGTAGTAGTTACTCTGATAGTGGGGTCCAAATCAAATCTAAAAATAAAAAATTTCGAATGTTAACAAAAAGAAATGTTCTATTCTATTCTATTCTATTTTAATCTATTCTATTCTATATTGGTTTGGACTTTGTTCTTTCAAATAACACTGGCCTGCAAATGCTGGGTCCAAAAAACCTGTCTGATTTAATAACTCTTTTTAGTATTTTTTGGAGTGCTGATTACCAGGGTCAGTCCGGGCCCCGGTGAAACTTTTTACCCGGACCCCCCACTTTTCTAAAACATAATTGCCCTGCGCTGCAGCGCTGGGCCGTGGCCAAGGCACTTGTAAGGTGGGGGGCTGAAGTGGCGCCTCTATTCATTACCTAAGTTAGCGCCGCATGCAAAATTTTTTACGAATGTTAATTTCTAACTTTTTTTTATTTCAAATTTTAAACACAAGTTTTACAATCTTATAATAAACCAAAACATATTAATTTTAAAACTGTTTCTTCTATAAAAATGCAAGCTCTGCAGAGCTCTGGCGGCGCAGGCAATTATTTAAAATATTTTAATTTAAAGTTTTATTAACTGAAATAAAAAAAATAAGAAAAACATAAAAAAGCCGTAGGACTAGTGCTATCTAGGGCTTCAGGCAAAAATGGCTAAATTTTGCGTTACGTAATACTTGAACGTTCCCTATATGTAAATGGTATATACCATTTACTGTGAATAATATATAATGGAATGTGTAGCATGGAAAAAATGATAATAAATTTTATGTGTAATTTTATTTTTCGTTTTAGGTGGTTTTTAAATCTTTCTTCTACTGGGAATACTAAAATCTTAAAATAAAACAAAACATATTAATTTTAAAACTGTTTTTTTCCATAAAAATGCAAGCTCTGCAGAGCTCTGGCGGCGCAGGTAATTATTTAAAATATTTTACGCAAAAGTTTTACAAACTGAAATAAAAAAAATAAGAAAAACGTAAAAAAGCTATCTAGCGCCTCAGGCGAAAATGGCTAAATTTTGCGTTACGTAATACTTGAACGTTGCCTATATGTAAATGGTATATACCATTTACTGTGAATAATATATAATGGAATGTGTAGCATGGAAAAAATGATAATAAATTTTATGTGTAATTTTATTTTTCGTTTTAGGTGGTTTTTAAATCTTTCTTCTACTGGGAATACTAAAATCTTAAAATAAAACAAAACATATTAATTTTAAAACTGTTTTTTCCATAAAAAGGCAAGCTCTGCAGAGCTCTGGCGGCGCAGGTAATTATTTAAAATATTTTACGCAAAAGTTTTACAAACTGAAATAAAAAAAATAAGAAAAACGTAAAAAAGCTATCTAGCGCTTCAGGCGAAAATGGCTAAATTTTGCGTTACGTAATACTTGAACGTTCCCTATATGTAAATGGTATATACCTTTTACTGTGAATAATATATAATGGAATGTGTAGCATGGAAAAAATGATAATAAATTTTATGTGTAATTTTATTTTTCGTTTTAGGTGGTTTTTAAATCTTTCTTCTACTGGGAATACTAAAATCGTAAAATAAAACAAAACATATTAATTTTAAAACTGTTTTTTCCATAAAAAGGCAAGCTCTGCAGAGCTCTGGCGGCGCAGGTAATTATTTAAAATATTTTACGCAAAAGTTTTACAAACTGAAATAAAAAAAATAAGAAAAACGTAAAAAAGCTATTTAACGCCTCAGGCGAAAATGGCTAAATTTTGCGTTACGTAATACTTGAACGTTCCCTATATGTAAATGGTATATACCTTTTACTGTGAATAATATATAATGGAATGTGTAGCATGGAAAAAATGATAATAAATTTTTTGTGTAATTTTATTTTTCTTTTTAGGTGGTTTTTAAATCTTTCTTCTACTAGGAATACTAAAAAAGTTATGTCCAAAAAATGGAAAAAAAAGGTAATAAATTTTTTTATATAATTTTAGTTTACCTTTTAGGATTGTTTTATATGGTGTAGAATCGCCCTGCAGTATTAAAATTTTAAGTGGTGCATTTTTTAGTTCCTATTAATGCTTATAACGTGAAATTACCTCTTTAATTGCAGTTTTCTCGAAAACGCTTGGCCCTACGGTGTTACATAAAGAGTATTTTTTTATGTATTTTTATTTAAAAATTATTTTATTGAGAAAATGTCAAAAAATCTACAGATAAAAAATGTTTGTTGCAAAAAGTGGCATTGGCCCTCCATTTTACAGATCAAAAGTTTTTTACAATATACACGTTTTTTATCAAATTCTGAACTACTTTCTTTCATTTTCTGTATAAAAAATAAGTAAAAATTAAAGGAATTAGATTTATATGCTTATGAATTTAAAACGGCTGCTTGTTTTTTTTTCTAATACATGATAATTAAAGCTTAAGTATATAGCATATTATGTCTAAACAAAATAAAATAAAAATGCCCTTATGTAAAACATAGGTTTATTCATCTAAATAAAACAAAATAATAAGATGACGACAAGAAACACAAATTGATACTGGGAACCTCCAATTGTTAACATCATAGTGTTCATTAATATGTATTTTCATAAGGTCTTCCAATTTTTTAGTTATCCTAAAATGGACTTCTTTACATTTTTTTAATGAAATTTTCACGCCGCAGGCAGCACAAACTTTTTTTCTATTATTTTCGTGGTCGCTCATTATCTAAGATAAATTTAAAAGTTATCAGTATAGAAGCAATTATTTATTTTATATAACCGTAATATAAATTCTTTTTGGTAAAATATCACTCTTAAATCAGATATATAATTATTAAGTTCAAAATACTTACATATATGTAAATAATACTGAAGGTAAAAAGTAAAAGCCTTCATCAAAATTCAACATTTATTAAGGACAGAAATTTTTAATTTTAAACAAAATTATAAAAATATTAATTTATTATTCCATCAATCTACCAATATCACTCTGTACAATGATTAGAAAATAGATTGATGGAATAATAAATTAACATTTATTGTTATAACATTATTTCTGACAAATAAGTCAATTTATAACAAGCTAGTAATAGGTAGGTTAATAGTATTATTAACATTCTCAAGTATTCGGTAAAAATTATTAACGCGCCTCTGTGTTGGACAAATCCATCAAATCTGAAACATCTGTAATGACACTGATTAACAAAAAAAAGTATTTTAATAAAAACGCGATTTCAAGGGTATTTAAATATGTATTTAGATTTACCAAAAGAAAAAAAAATTCAAGATATTCCTTTGGAACTATACAGAACGAGAATCGGACTACAATTTAAGCCAAGAAAGTTATTTTATCGTCTTATAACAAAATGTCTAGGCTACATTAAAACATGCGAAAAAATATTTTTTGTGATTTTTATAAGCTTTTTTCTCAAAAATGGAAAAAGATAGAGAGTAACTTAAAACATATTCGGAATCAGCACGAGAAATACTACCAAAATCAAGCAACATAATGTACACTTTAAGTTTGTATTGACCATGAACTCTGCAGACGGTTATTTAACATTATTTTCCAAAAACAAGTTTTTGGGATTTGGCTGTCGATGGTTCTATAACAAGTGAACTTTCTACTACCATGTTCCATGGTCAGATTTTTTTGCCACGTTAGTTCAACCCATTGATCATTCAAGAGTACCGTGTAGGAGGGTCGTAGCTCCCTTAGGGCTAATTTCCGGACAAATCTTTATAGGAACATTTTTTATATTTTTGGACCAAGAATTACCCCTTAAAATCAAACATCCTGAAGTTTGGCCACTTACTTTATTAACACACTGTACGCACATTAATCCTTTAATAAAGAAGTTTTTTATCCATAGCAGAATTAGATTAAAAGAATTAGAATCAGCTTAACCGCTTTTTCCACTTGCCGCCTTAAATGTATATTGTAAGGGACGCTTTAGGCCTTTTTGGTATTGTTTGGTATATTTAAACTGGGATTAAATAATAAAATTAAAAATATTAAATTTATTTTATTTAAATTTTAAACATACGGATTTTTTATATTTAATCCAATAAAAGTTAATATTCAACGAACTAACAACTCTTCTCTCTAGAATACGTATACCGTTAATATAAAGTATCGCCAACATCTCGGTTTGTTTGTAAACAAATAGTAGGTATATTCAGGCTTGTACAATAATAATTACCAGTAACTGTTATTGTTGTCTCTGTTAGAAAAAAGCTGTGCGAGTAAGACAGACAAATGTATATGTTGGCTACGTTTTTGTCAGTTTTTACAAATGAAATGCCTATTCTAGGGAGAAGAGTTATTAGTTCGTTGTTAATATTATGCATTGCATGCACCATATTACCATCTGTTTTCAGCATATATAAATATTAAATATTTTATTAATATTTAAATTAAAAATAATATTCCTTGATTATTACAATAAATAAAAATGACAAACGGAAATTAAGTTATTTAAATATTGTTTATGAAATAATAAAACTGAAATTATCTGTTTGATAATATTGTTAGTTTAAAAATTTAATGCCTAGAATAATTATTTTTTAATATTTTTATATATCACAAGGTAAATATAATAAAATAATTTTATGACAATAGATTTTAAATTTTTATTATTTTTTTTTTTCGACCGGAAAACGTAAATTTAATTTAATGGAATTCAAATTGCATATTAAAATCAACAAACAATTATAGTTGGTTGGTTTAAATATTCTATATTCTTCGGGTATATTGTAATTCTACCTACATCACAAAATATGAATAAAAGTTCCTATAAACATATGTGTTAAAATAGGTGGTATAGTCCGGTCGCGTTAAGAGTGGTACACTGACGTCATAAAATTAATGACGTCGGTGCGCACAATATTATAGGCGGAGTAAACGGATTTATTCCAGTGGCGTGTAAAAAAATTAATTGTAATTATTACTATAAATATTTGTAAAAAAACGCCGTACGCACATGGAAACATCAACACGCGACCGTTGCTAAGAAAAATGCGCCGTTGCTAGGGAGCGTGTATGTAAACAATCTGTTTTGGCTCACTGAGCATGTTGTGTTTAGTGTCGTCATTGTACCTTTCTTAACGCGACTTGACTCTAATGGAGCTCGGTCCCTTTATAAGGGTCTAAAAAATTCGGTTTTTATTTAATAACTCAGAAACCCTTTGAGCTATAGCAACGAAGTTTTTCATATGATCCAAGCTTAATAGGGTCCTTATGTCATTTTCATGTAGTTATTTTACTATACTTTTATTAGTTTTTTGCCCCAAACTTTTCTATGTAACCTTTTATATGGATTTATTATTAGAATAGTATTCCTTAGGTAAACATACATAAAAAAGTTATTCTTGTTCACGGAAAGAAATTAGTGGGCTCTGCGCTATACATTATAAGATATTTGGTAACAGTGGCAAATTATAGTGATTTAAGCTATAGATTATAAGGGACACAATAACTAATAATGTTAAAAATAAATTGGAAACGATTATATATATTACAGACACGATTATATTTATTACAGGCACTATTATAAATTTACAGAAATTTTATTATATTATAAAAATTATTAGCACGGACAATAATTAAATCTATTTAAGCTATAAATGCCATACTATTTGTTATATTTTATTATTCACTAAACAATTAAAGTATTTCATATAAATTTTTACACTGACTGCCATAATTGTAAGAGAAAGCCTTGTATTTATATAATAAGCGATTATAATTTGCTTGGTATGTGTGTTATAGCGCTCCTAGCTATAATTTTTTTTCCGTGTTGAAATACCGAAAATACGGATTAATCGCAAAGTTCATTTAAAGGTAAAATTTTATGTTTTGAGGACCAAAAATTAAGAACTAAAATACTAAAAACTAAAATTTTTATGATGCGGGGTGATTTTTTTCTTAGTTTTTGATGTACCTACATTTACCTGCATCATTAAAATTTTGGTGCTTAATTTTTAATCTACGAAATATTGCACGAAATCACGGTTAATCCTACAGTACTACAAGGAGTACCTTTTTTAAGTATGATATTTTTGCTCGAGGATAACTATTCTAATAATAAATTCACAAAAAAAAGTACACAGAAAAAAGTTTGTGGCAAAAAACTAATAAGGCCACCCAGTTTAGCACGACCCTGGTTAAAATAACTCCATGAATATGACATAAAATAATAGTCCCTATTAAGCTTAGATCATATGGAAAACCTCGTTGCTATAGCTTAAAGGGTTCCTGAGTTAACAAATAAAAACCGAATATTTTAGCCCTTATAAATGCGCTATTGAAAATGCACCATTTATACAAAATTAGTTTATTAGCCTCTTCTCTAAAACTTATTTTGGAAATCGGTTTAGCACGCCCCTATTTTAAATTTAGAAAAATTAGGTAGCAAATTAAACTATACAATTTTGACACTTATACACTTGAGAACAAAAAAATTGATCCACCTAAAAAATTGACTGACTCTTTTTTTGTTTTAAAGCTTAAACATTCTATACTTTTGTTTTTACTTAGAATTATTAAGAAAAGTATTTTTGTATTAACAGCCAGAAAAAATGTACAATTATGATTTTTGCCCCATCTTCTAGGACTTGCATGGTACGCCACTGCGACTGTTTATTAAATTGTTAATGTCTATCTTATTTTCGCAATTTTAATAAATATTTCCTTTTTTGTTTTTTTTATATTTTTACTTCTGGTTTAGGAGATACCAGGATTTTCCTGAATGTTGTAATTTTTTCAGTTAACTTAAAAAGTACTACATGAATTTGATTGATGCTGTGCTTTACTTTTGAAGCTTAACCGAGTTACGTTTTTCTTCTAATCAAGTTTATCAAAAACATAAAATGGTTTTGATAAACCTGAGTAAAAAAAATAGGGTCACTCCATCCTGCGGCGGCTCTGCGAAATCACCGTTGAGCCACCGTCAGACGGCAATAGAAAGTTTATCCGGGATGAAAAAACTCTAGGAGAAGAACTAAAAAAATTGAACTTTTAATAATTTAAATAAATGGCTCGTTGTTATTGTCTATTATTAGTCTTAGTATGAACCATAGAATATATAAATAAATATTATTTCTTATTGTTTTTCGTAGAAATAAACCATAAAGTTAGGTTATTTTATTCGCAAACCACAGATGTTTAACAGACAAGGCGATAGTTTCGCCATCTATGAGCTATAACCAAAAGCCAAAAAACAGGTTAGGTATGAATTCATATCTAACCTAGGTTAAAAAAGTAAAGCTTTTTTAACTTTTAAAGAAACAGACAAAAATGATATATTTTGCCACTTTGTATAATGCATGTAAAGAACATTTTTCTGTATGCTTGTGAATAAATTACTGTTTTTCTTTGGCAACAGCATTTTCGACTTTTAGTTTGATCAACTGAATAAGTGCTAATATTTTGATCAGTTTATTTTCATTTGCGGTATCATTTTAAAACACAACAGTAATCCAAAGAGAAATGAATAAGAATTATTTATAAGCCGAAAACAATAGTTTTTGAAAATTTGCATAAAGTGAAAACTGCAGCAAACAATATTTTCTTCATCGAGTTAGATAGGAAAACGGACAAAATCTTAATGTTCTAGAATTAAGTAGGGTAAAGGCTGCATTTATCGGACAGTTTTCCATTGTTTGATCAATTTATTTATTTAGCGTATGGAAAATTAAAAGTACTCAATTAATTTTACAGAGAAATATTTAAATTATGTTGTTTGTTTATGTTCTAAATCGATTAGTAAGACCATGTTTTAGGGGTCAAGTCAAAGCAAGGAGATTTTTTGTTACGGGAATGAATCAAGATTTTACAGGTTTAGGTGTCTCCCAAGACGATTTCCAAGAATCTTTAATATTAAAGTCATTATTTACTAAATTTCTTGCTGTAATGAAATGAAGGGTTCTTCGTAGCTTGTCTAAAGCAACAAACGAGTTAAACGGTAGCCATATTTAAAAGTTCATATTTTTTTTACGATATGTACTATTCTATCAATCGCCGCAATAGTACATATGACGTGTAACCTATCGATAAAATTTTATAGCGCAGAGTAAGAGTCATATGTTGAATTGCGGCGAATAATCGATTTATATGGTATCGTAAAATTTTTGTGAACTTTTTAATATGGCCGCAGTTAATAGTAGTTTTCGTAACGAGTAAGCTACTTTAGTCCTTAGTGCACAGGAATGAAGTTCATTCGAGTGCACTAAGGACTTATCGCAAACGAGTTGCGAACAACATTTTTCGTTTGATCTACAGTCTAGACTCTTTAAAAATGTATATTTTAAAGAATTACCTGTATTTAATTTTGACATTTCAAACTTTTATAAACGTCAAACCACTTTTGTCAAAATCAAAGCTATGTGTACTCGTTTGGATAAATGAGTGTGCATAGTTGTCATTTCATTCAAATATGCACTATGGACTCGTGCGATAGAAATATATCCAAACAGGATATATGGTGAATATGCATTTTTCTTTATTTCGTGTACACTAGGTCGTACGAAATAGTTATTTATGGTACTAGTGGCTAAAGTAAGATATTGCCCATGAGAAAATTAACCTGCGAGGCGTTAGCCAATTAAAAATTTTAATGACATTTACAAGAAAATAATTTGACAAGTGACAGTTGAGTGGGTAAAATAAATAATTATCCACTCAATAAAGTAAAAGCCACGCGGGGGTTATTATTGAGTTTATCTATTTAAAATAAAGCTGGTAATTGTCTTATTATCTGTATGTATTGGATAAAATATATTTTTGCTTTTATATGTTATAATTTAAAAAAATAAATAGTTCTTGACGTTTCATGAGCTTTTAAATCTTCTGGTGTGATAACGGAAAAACTAGGCCTCCTACTAATAATTTTACGTACAGACAAATAAAAAAATAAAGTTCTATGAATCAAGTTCATATAATATAAGTATATATTTTTTTTTTAAGAAAAAGTAAAAATATGTTTTACCCCAAGCGCCGATATAGGAGGGCAATTATCCCTCCCCTTAAGAGACCGAGCCTTTACCCTAGATAATTCTAGTCAATAACATTTGATAAGGGACCTATTATTTAGCTTGAAGTCTTAGGTCAAAACGTTTTCGAGTTATTGTGGTTACAAATTTCCTTAAGCCAAGAAGCCAAAAAAAGTAAAACCCTTTTCGCTAACGTGGGACTGTTTAATATAATCTATATATTACTTCTCCCTATATAGTTATAGTATTACGTAACGCAAATTCATACCAAAATTCATACACTTCATACCCCGGTTCTCGCGTTATTATAGATTATAGAGATTTCATATTTTGGCTACCCCCCCTAATAGGGGGTGTGTTAGGGGGGTAGCCAAAATATGAAATCTGTACAGCCTTGAATAACGCGAGAACCGAGGTATTAAGTGTATGAATTTTGGTACATTTTGCGTTACGTAATAGTTGAACGTTCCCTATGTATATAGGAAAAAGTAATATTTATGTGGCCCATTTCTAAACTCGAATTAGGCGACTGTCTTTTACAGAAACGCTATTCCGTAATATTTTGCGGCAAGTAGAAAAGTTTTCCCAAATTCAATGTTGTAACTTTTAATTGTTTTAATTTGTTACTCGAATCGGCGTTGGGTATATTTTAAGAGTCAGTGTTGGTAAAACTGTGCTGTGCCACGCTCTTTTAATAAACTTTTCGGGCCAAAAACTTGACGAAACGGGACTTTAATGAAGACGCATTTTAATAATGGATTTGGATATTATTGCATAATCAGCTTCAACGAATCGTATTCCTTCGATAGATTTTCCCATAGGCGGAGAAAAGAACAGTTAATCTTAAAGAAACCAAAATATTTTTTACTTTTTTAAGACTATTATAACCTTATAATCACACGAATTTGGCGTGTTCTTGTAGGTCCCTAAGAGGTTAGTACTTTTTTTTTCTTAGGGGGCGGCAACAGGAAAAATGAATATGGCTTGAAGTTTAATTTTCTATAAAGTTTTATTTTTAGGTTAATTCTTGCCTTGTTACAATTATGGCTTAGTTACTTTCAGTACACTGAGAATTCGGTGTCGTAGTAAATACTAATATTGCGCATTTGAAACCCCAGGCAACATTTTTTATTAATTACAAGTTGTTTTACTGTAACAACTTGTAATTAATAACAAATGTTGTCTGGGGTTCCAAATAAGCAAAAACGTTCAGTATTTACTACGGTAACGGAATTCTCAGTGTAAAAAGGAGACGATTTGACTATAAATTGAATCAAAATATCATTTTTTCTTTGAATTTCAAACATATCGAAAATTGTAATGACAACCCAATACAAGATTCCCCAAATTTTTACAGCACGTTTTTAGTGCGCTGGTACTTTAGAAAACTGGCCACAAGTGGCTGGTTTTCTAAACCTCGTGCGCTAAAAACGTATGTTATGAAACTAGCAAACTTGGAAAACAGCCGCCCCGTTATTGTACTAAAAAACATCAAATAAAAAAATTGTAAGTAACAATTTGTAAGATTTATTTTTTTGCAAATTTGGCGAAGGCGCATGTATTAAAACGTAACAACTGAGAAAATAACTATGCCCAGTTTGGGATATGAGTGAACAGCCGTGAATCGTATATTGATCACTCAAACGAAGATTTTAATTTTACCTTTTAAGTCTACTACCACTACACGGTAAAAATAAATTACATTAAATTACATAGTCCGTAAATGGAATATGTTGCCATAGACCGGAATGGTAAAAATTACATAGTCTGTAATGGTAATGTTTTGCATATACCGGAACAGTAAAAATTACATAGTCCATAATACTTAGAAAATGTTTGTTCCAAATTACAAGTCTCTGTGTCAAAGCTTTTTTGAAATATCGTAGCGTAAAGTTCATTTGGTTTAATAAACCAAACGATTTGCACAGTTAATACGAGTATCACTGTTTACATCTTTTCTTTAAAGTTCTATTGGTTGATAAAGATCGTAATTTATAATGAATGTAAATTTTAAGCGACAAATAAAGCATTTAAATATCGTACATAAATAATATTTACCTTTTTTACACTTTTAACACTTTAACCTAGCAGCATGCGTCGCTATCTCTCTAACAACAACAACATTAAACGGTCCGTCTCATGGTTATTGTCCAAAGCGCACGCGCGTCGTAAAATAACATAGCCCGACATTGTAAAATCATGTAAAAATATGTAAATCAATGTTAATATATTTTTTTACATTATTTTACATTCTTTTACATTCTTTTACATTATTTTACATCATTTTACATTATTTTACATTCTTTTACATAAATTAATTGATTCCAACTTTTAATTTTTAAATTGAACCCTATATATTTGTTTACATTTTTGGATTTGCCTTTAAATTCTATTTTTATTGATATAACACACATCAATATTTGCATTAAAAATGGCGCCACGGGAGCCGTTTTTTATGAAAACAACATGGCGGTCCTATGACGTCCATACTGGAATATTTCTGAAACTGGACAAATCTTTTAGTAGTAGGCTAAGAATTTACTGTTAATGTGAAACTGATTTTCTTTTGTTTTTATAAAAATGGCGCCATTTAATTTTTGTTTTAAACCATCAACTTTAAAGCTAGTTTATGCCTTATTTTCAAATGGATGAATCAAGTGAACCCAAGGGCGCAAGCTTAGAGGGTTTAGAGGGGCGCCGCCGAGGGGCGTTTTTTTCAAAATCTGTTCCAGATATGAGGACCTTTTTTGTTCTTTTAGTCAAAAAATTTTTTTCGACGAGAGAGATTTTTTTTTCAGAGGTGAGGACCTTTTTTTTTTGTTTACTCATCAAAAAAATATCAAATGTTTTCTTTTTTTGTAAATTTTTCTGTGCCAGGGGCGCCAAGCCGGAAGCTTGCTTCAGAGGGCTAAAATGCAAAGGCCGGCCCTGATTATAAGAGTAAACTTTAGGCGGCTCTCACTTCCACAGGACTTATTTTAAGGAACTGTGCTCATGATATATTTTGATGATCTTTGATTCTGTGCAATATTAGCACGTTCCCAAGACTTCACCAATAGCCTAGATTCCATAGTTCTTTCAGAATGTGTTTCCGGATCAAAATTAATTATACCATGTGTTTGAGATTATACAATACAAAGAAAACAAAGACAAAATGATTAGATCAAGGCTAACTTGATTGTAGTGGGGAGATGGCCGATGCGCTGTTTCATTAAAAAAAATCACGTCAGCCTTGATCTTTGTTTTCTCCGTTTTTTATAATTTCAAACAGGCTGTATGCTAAATTTTTATATTCGAGCGACACTAGAAGAAAATAAGTTAATCACTTTGACCGCCATTCGCCGTAAATAATCTTGGAAAATTTGCAACTGAATGTAAAATAGTAGGAAAGAGGCATGGCGAAAACCAAATCGGTCTATACTTTTCGAGGTTGTTGGTATTTCATTTTTAGGAAAATTAAAAAGCTTTCATATTTTATCAATTATTGCGGTTTCTCCAAGTTTTATGGCATACCTATACAGACAGGTCCAGGCAACGGTGTTCAAGAAATTCGCGGATGAAATTGCGTTACGTAAAATTCATTGCGCGAGGCACATAGATTTTGTAAAATATTGAATTCGTCTTAAGCGACTTGCAAAACCCCAATGTTCCAAATGATAACACTGTATAACACTGATAACATTGATAACTTATTAGGTCAATAAAAAAATGTAATTGAAAAAATATAAGTAGGTAAGTAGGGGTGGTTCTAAGGGAGGAGACAGACAAAAGTCCAGGCAACGGTGTTCAAGAAATTCGCGGACGAAATTGCGTTACGTAAAATTAATTGCGCGAGGCACATAGATTTTGTAAAATATTGAATTCGTCTTAAGCGACTTGCAAAACCCCAATGTTCCAAATGATAACACTGTATAACACTGATAACATTGATAACTTATTAGGTTAATAAAAAAATGTAATTGAAAAAATATAAGTAGGTAAGTAGGGGTGGTTCTAAGGGAGGAGACAGAATTTTTTAAATATTAAATTTTCAGCAAGAAAAATCCCAGGTACATAAAAAATATGTAAAAAGGGGTGGTTCTTCCCCATTAAGGGTACGGATAGATTTTTTTAAATATCACAAATTCATTTTTAGCGAGTCTCAAAACCCCCAAATACCATTTTTTGTAAGTATTAAACAAACTGTACTTTTTGTACTTTTTGTACACCGTTGCCTGGACCTGTCTGTATAAAATTTTAAGTATCGTTTTAAAGGGTAGATCCGGTATATCCAAATTTTCGTAATATAAAGTACACATAAACATTTAAATCAACTTATTTAACTTTTCTACGCCCCTGCTTTTCAATATTATTTCTTTCCTTATGTTTTACGCAATTAGAGGAAACAAAAGTTTTTCTGATATTCTAAGAATTTAATTTACGTACAACAAAATATGTTTATTATTACAGTATCGTATTGAATGGAATCGAGCCCTTGTTCATTTTCTCCGTATAAGCTAATTTAATTTTAAACAAGCCTTAAAGGTACATAATGCTTCGCATTCTATAGTTTACTCCTTCAGGGGCGTCTTAACAGCACGGGCATGTCCAGCTCCTGTCCAGGGCAGCTGTTTTTAAGGGGCAGCCAAATGGTTAAACCATGGTTTAACCATTTGCCTTGCAAGGGGCGACTATGGCCATTTTTTTATTTTTTTTTAGTCATCAACATTTCTTCCAGGGGTAAAGCTTTTTTTTAGAGATGAGGACCTTTTTTTTGTCATCGAAAATTCTACCAGGGGTAATGATTGTTTTCAGAGGTGATGACCCTCGATTTTTTTCAGTGCGGACTACAGGAGGCGGCCGTTTTTAAGTTTACCCGGAGCGGCCAAAAGTCCAGGGACGCCCCTGTTCTTCTCGCATTTTTCCCTGGTGAACCTTTAACTTAATTTAAATATTTGAATATTAGCAACATACAGGATACACAGTGCTGATGATTCCCAAAAAGGGTGAAATGGTACTATTCACTGTTTCCTATCCATTTTATTTTAACGACAGATATATAACTTTCTTATATATATTTTTCGGTTATTAACCGACAAACGTGTAGTATATATTTTTATAGACTGACAATTCTTAACTAATTTAACTCTGCTTAACTGGCTAAAGGTTCATATAATGGTTTAGGTCCGTGGCATTTTGAATGCACGTTACTGTACACCCTAAATTGTGGCGATTTGCCTTTTGGGAACAAATGAACAGATAAAAGTGACCACATCAATAGATGTCACCATTCTTTTATATCTATCTAACGTTAATTTGAATATTAGCAACATACAGGATACACAGTGCTGATGATTCCCAAAAAGTATGAAATGGTACTATTCACTGTTTCCTGCCCATTTGATTTTAACGACAGATAGATAACTTTCTTATATATATATATGTATATATATATATATATATATATATATATATATATATATATATATATATATATTTTTTTTTTTTTTTTTTCGGTTATTAACCGACAAACGTGCAGTATATATTTTTATAGACTGTCAATTCTTAACTTAATTAATTTAATTATATTCAAATATTTTTAATTTGTAAGTGGTACACTTTAACTTTTTCACTTTTAAAGTTTTTTTTTTAATTTGGTACAATTAAATTTTAACCAAGAAAAATTTCCTGAGAAAATGACGTTGTAGTAATTTTCCATTTATAATTTTTTTGTCCTCTATACTTTTTTTTTTGTTTTTGGGGGATTTTATAAAAAAATTAAGTTGACCGTTGATTTTCTTCCACTATTTTCAATTTTTTTTAATGTATAGCCCCCGGGAGCCCCATAACTTTCTTAGTTTTGGAAGGATTCTTTACAGTTTTATTAAAGCCCGTGGCCTTAACGAGATTTCTTTTTTCTAAAAACTAAAGTCGATCACATTAGTCTTTCTTGAGTTATCGTGCGAACAAGAAAATGTGACATATGGTCAAACGGACAGACGAACGGACATTTTTAAACAACTTTTAGAATTTTATATAAGCGCTTTTTGTTTTTTTTTAATTTTGAACAAAAATGTTCTTTTTTCGGGGTCCAAAATATAAAGGTATAATACTGTTCTGCTGTGAAGCTACGAGGAGTAAAATAATTCTTAAAGATTTGCCTGCATTATGATTAATTCCCAAGGAATTTGTGGGTTTTAAATAAAATAGGCAACATTTTATTAAAATTTGTGGGATTTTAAAGGAAATGTCCCACAAAAGATATATGGGTTTTGAATTGAATTTGATTCAGTGCACCACATTTAGTAGTTTTAGTAATATTAAAAAAAATTGCGTTTGAAGGAACCTGTTTATGGAATATGGAGACAAAATTATGTGTCAAACTTTAAAATGATCATAACCCGTGCCGAAAATCCGCCAAAGTTGCCCTCAGCATTAAAATTTACGAATTTCTACAATGAATGTGACTCAAACGGTAAACGAACATTTTAAAAATGTATCATATCGAACTAAATTTATTTTTTGATTTTATGAATTCTTATATTTATTTATAATATTAAAAGGATTTAAATACATCAAAATGAACTAAGCGCCAAAAAAGAGCTTCTAGATAAGCCACTTTGAGGAGCCCTTATTTGGCGCTTAGCTCGTTTTGTTTTAGTTAAATCATTTTAGTATTATTAACTACTATTAGAATGCCTTTAAAAAAAATAAATTCTGTCTGGTTTGATACATTTTAAAATGTTTGTTTAACGTTTGACTCACATATATGGTAGAAATTCATTTAGATGTTTTAGGGGCAACTTTGTCGGATTAAATAAAATAAATTAGAATCTTTTGATTATTTTCAAAAGATTACATGGCCGTTTAATTTTTTACTTATAGAAACATTACAGAAAATTTTCAGATTTTTTACGATTTATGGATAATTTAACGAATTTTAGGGGCACAATTAGGACCTTTAGAGAAGTTTTACATCTCTCATATATTCAGAACTTTCTAGTTACACCTAAATGAAAATTTAACCCTATTAGGGTATATAATACATATTATAATATTAATTTTTTGCATTTATTATTTTCAATCCTGAATAATATTTATAGATACATGTTACTATAAACCTCAAAAAAGCGTATATTTAACACGTTAACTAAGATAGCGGCCTGTAGGGACCGCTTGTGATAATTTCGCCGGACCAATGGACCGATAAAACAATTGAATTTGGCGTATAGTGGAGGTGCTAGGGCTTACTAGGGACCGTTTTAGATATTTTATATTTTAATTTCGCCGGACCAATGGACCCATAAAACAATTGAATTTGGCGTATAGTGGAGGTGCTAGGGCTTACTGTAATAGACAAACATAGTAATTTTTGCCTCGTTATTTTTTTTTAATTTTATTATTATATAATATATAATTATTCACAGCGCCAGCGCTAGAATAATATTATACGGTAGTTTCGAATTAAAAAAAAAAATCAAAAATCGTCCTAGACAAAAGATTCTTGGATATAAATTAGTTGCATGAAAAAATAAGCAACTTTTTTTTTCAAATGTCCGTCTGCCCGTCCGTCCGTCCGTCTGTCTGATGTCAAGATTTTTGTTGACACGATAACTCAAGAACGAATAATCCGATCGATTTTCAGGAAAAATCAAGTTCTATGAGGGGAAGATCCCTATTTGAAAGTAATTCCCCCAAAAACAAAAAAGTTATGGGAGGTTAAACTTAAAAAAAAAAATCGAAAAATGCTGAAAGAAAATTCCGATTAACGTAATTACATATAGGATCACATTCAAACTATGAAACGCTAACTTGAAAAATGGGTCTTGCATATTAGGGTGCATTGGAAACTTTAAATTAAAAAAAAATCGCTTAAATGACCTGAAGTAGTAAAACCCCTTGGGGACTCGACTACAGTAGTCCTAAATTAACGACTGACGTTGACAGATCTCTTGCCTAAATTTTCTATCGCACAAAATCAATCCAGGTCTAGCGTACTCTGCTTCCTAAGCTAATGCATTTTGCCCCTTGAAAACCAAAGCAAAAAGCGATATGAGGTGAATTACGATACGCCACTTCAAGTTGCAAATGATATCAATAGAAATTATAAAATGACGTTGATCATAAGCAGATTATAAACAAGCTGTGAAGATATATAATGCTTCGCATTCCATAGAATATTCGTCGCAGTTTCGAGTAATTTTTTTTCCTGGGGATGTTTTACTGGGATATTTTTAATTTTTAAGTGCCTCTCCTTAAAACTTTTTTTTTAATTGATTTTTTTCTTTGGTGCAATTGACTTTTAATAAAGGATTTTTTTCCTGAAAAAATGACGTTGATCACTTCCCTTCTATTTTTTATTTTTTTATAGATTTATCCCCCTATATTTTTTTTTGGGGGAATTTTTTCAAATTTAGTACGATTGATATTATTTTTCCTGTAAAAATTAAATTGACCGGGGATGTTCCTCCACTAATTTCGATTTTTTTAGGCTCCCTAACTTTTTTATTTTGGGGGGTTTCTTTTCAATATTAATAGGCTTCGTGTATTTACCGAGACTAATTTTTCATGAACATTTAAAGTCGATCGGATTATTATTTCTTGAGTTATCGCGCGGAAACAGACGAACATATTAACAGACGGACAGACGAACAGACAAACAGACGACCAGACAGACGGACAGACAAATGGACGGATATATTTAAAAGTTATTTATAATTGCAAATAATGCACTTTTGTTCAATTTTTTTTATTTTGGACAAATTTTTTATTTTTTTGCGGTCCAAAGTAAACGTATAATACTCCTCTCCAGTGAAGCTGCGAGAAATACATAATAATAATAATCAATTATAATATAATATAATAATAATAATAATAATAATAATAAATATGCTCGTTTGTCAATACGATTTGACGTTATAAATGTATCTAATAAATAAAATTAGATTATGCGGTAGACGTATTATAATTTCTCTATCCAATTATTGAATAAATTATGTAACATATTCGATAAATATAAATAAATCATTAATTTAATCATATATATTGTAATTTCGACCATATAGGTAAAATAATAATTAGTAAACCAAACCTAATCCTCCCAAAGGATTAATATTATTTAGAATTAATTTTACGCTATTACTATTGTTCCGATTTGGGATCCATATATCACTGAAGATATACCAGCCTTTTTACTATATTTTAAGACCGCCTTTAGTAATATTCCATATTTATATCGTTTATTTTTAAAACGTACTAATGTAGTAGTAGTCTACATTACATTACATACAGTAGTCTACACCTACAGAAACTTTAGGAACATTTAAAGAATTAAAAATTTTAAATTCTTTAAACTTTCCTAAAGTTTTGGTAGGTGGACTTACGCAGGTTTTTGTGTGTTTGTCCTTGCAAGGCCATTAAGAAATTCTTTGCGGGACAAGACTGATTTGCAAACGGAGTACGAGGCTCGTTAAAAAGGGCGAGTGCAGCTAAGAAAAGGTTTTAGCCATAACGTACGCAATGTTTTTTAGATGAACAAAAAAATTTTCCTTTCTTAAAAAATAATGAAAAAATAAATATTTTTTTGTGGCTTAAATCAACATATTTTTTTTCCAAAACGTCAACAAACATCAAATTAATCAAAGAGAAAAATGACGTCTTACTGTCTGACTCGAGGTCTGACTGTCTGTCTTTATCCAGTGGATAATATCCACGATAGCTTAAGAACACTTTGGACTAAAACCTTGTTTGGTATGCAGATGTATTTTTATATCTTCGATAAGTTCGTATTAGAGCAAAATCGGTTGAGGGGAGGGGGCAAAAGGGGGGTTGAAATCTTTATTTTGGCCATAACTTCTTTGATATTTACAATAAAAGAAAAAATTAAAAACCCCCTAGTAGATAAATAAAAATTACACGAAAAATATTTTTTTTAAGACCCCACCCTGTTCCCCAAAATGTGAAAAGTTTTGAAAACGAGGGACAAGGCTTGCAAAAAAGGCGAGTCTAGCAAAGAAATAGTTTCGACAATGGCACACACAGTGTTATTAGACGCCCACTTTAAAAATAAGGCGTTTATTTTTTGAACGTAGCTTTTTTTTTTCATTAATTTTTAATGCAAAGCAAACTAGTATTTTCGTTTGGTTTGTTTGCGTTAAAGAAAAACAGGGAATAAGATTCTAAAATCCCTGCTATTAGCAGGATTAAATCCTGCAGATTAGTTTGTAAATGATTAAAAAACCTAATCTATTAATATACAATTACAGTCCAAGAAACGAAGATTTATTTATTTTTGGTTGAAGTTTACATTAATGGTAAATGTTTTTTTTTATGTTAATTAGGCAAAAAACTAGAAACATTATACAATTAACATAAGTAGTTTTTTTTTAACTGCACCACACTAAAAATAATTGATCGAAAAAAGAACAATTTGTACGTTTCATATGTGTACATTTGTTTCCTTCAGGCGCCTAAATGGGCTGCTGTTATTAATTACTGTAAAAAAAAAGTGTTTATTTACATGCTCAGAGGTAATATGTTACCAAGCAGGTGCACGTAAAATTTACGAGACTTTATTTGTAATTTTACAATTTTTTAGGAATATTACGTACATGTACATGTAAGAGAGCTACGTCCCTTTGAAAGGGGACAAAAAATTTAATAACTCAGGAACCCTTTAAGATATGATAGCGAGGTTTTGCATGTGAACTAATAAGGCCCATTATTGTATATTATTTTCATGTATTTAATGTCCAAAACTTTTTTCTGTGTAACTTTCTTGTGATTTAATTTTTGGAATACTTAAAAAAGGTACACTTATTGCAATCCTGTAGATTAACTGTTTTCGAGAAAAAACAATTTGAAGGTGAAATTTCACGGTTCGAGGACGAAAAATTAAATACTAAAATGTTGAAAAACAAAATTTCAATGATACCAGTGGAATGTACATAAAAAAAAACTAAGAAAAATCCTCATATACAGGTACTTCCAAAAATCAATCCTAAGGGAGCTATGGTTTCCTAAAAATGCACCATTTTTAAAATAGTAGCTTTAAAACGATTTTTCGACCTACATGTATAAAACTTTTTTTTCTTGGTTTTTGATATAGAATAACCCTGCATCATTAAAATTTTCGTTTTCAACATTTTAGTATTTAATTTTTCGTCCTCAAACCGTGAAATTTCACCTTTAAATTATTTTTCATCGAAAACGGTTAATCCTACAGTATTACAACAAGAGTACCTTTTTTATGTATTTTGACCTGAGGAGTCATATTCCAAAAATAAAATTACAAAAAAGTTATACAGAAAAAAGTTTCGGACAAAAAACTGATAAAGCTCCCCCGTTTCGCACAGCCAGGGTTAAAATAAGTACATGCAAATAACATACAAAGAGGGGCCTAATTAAAATTAGTACACTTGCGAAACCTCGTTACTACAACTCAAAGGGTTCCTAAATTATTAAATAAAAACCCATTTTTTATCCCCTTTGAAAGGGGTGTAGATCTCTTTTTAGACATATGTTTATAGGATTTTTTTTTCATATTTTATGATGTAGAATCACCCCTTAAAATATCGGACCCTATTTCAAATACAGCGGGTATTATAAAATTCCATCTTTCGACATTAGAGCTATAAATACGGCAAAAGCTCGTCGAGCGCGCGCATATATTTAGTGGGATCTATTCTGTGATACAGCACCAACTAAATATCAAAATCCAATAACAACAGTCGGTTTACTTAAAAAATGACGGGAGAGCCTATAAGTGGCCAACACTAGTTTTAACCAGGTTGCCAAGTTTATCCCCGTATATGATTTAAATCGATATAAAAATAAAATAATCGATAAAGAACTTAAAGAATTGTATAGACTATTTTACAAACTTATAATAGACCAATCAAATCCCTTTATTTTTTTAATTTCGACTAATCAGATTCGAAGTACACTGATAATTTTACTTGTGAAATTATCAAAATCACGGACTTTTTAATAAATTTTTTCAAAATATAAAGGCCAAGTTAATTTAGGAAAAAATACCTTCCTCTAAGAATTCGACAAGTGTAAATTAATTTTTCTTAGTTAATGCGAACAATTAATAAGCTTATTTCAGTCACTTTTCACATTAAATATTAAATTTTAAGAGTAATTTATCTTGAAAACCACAAATCAGCTTTTGACAGGAGCTCTTTCGTCTGTGTCAGAGTTTATAGCAATTGTTTTTAGCGCGCGCTTTTTAAAAATTTTAAAAGATTGGCTTGATACCCAAAACTTAATAACTTAACACAAAAAAATGCACGTAATAAACATTTGTTTAAAAAATGCTTTTTATTGCTAGATGGTTTGTAAAATAGTCAAGTCAAATACCACTTGAGGCAGTGAAATTTTCTCGAGTTTTTAATAACAATAAATATACTCAAAAAATTACTGAGCAAAATTGTTTTATGGTACCATAATAAAATTATCGAAAATTTAATTTGGACTTTTGTGGTATTACTGTTAAAAATTTAAAACTAAACAATAAAATTCAAATAAAAATTTAAAAAAAATACCTAAATAACAAAAAGCATCGTCATAGGTTACAATGCATTGAAACGTTAATAAGATTACTACTTTACCCTTACTTTGTTGTTCCGCGTTGTGGCGCTGCAAACGACTAGTGTTCGTTTTGTCCATTTTTATTAGCACGGTTTTTATACATTGCGGGCAAGGACAACTACGAAAATCAAATCCTTTCCATATCTCTATATCGACAGCGTGCAATAGGTTCTTGAAACCAATAACTGCTTCCTTTTTTGGACTGTTGATAGGTTTATCCAGTCTCTGCTTTTAGCAGTAGATGTCGCTAGCTGTTTTTACTATTCCTTACAACGATTTTTAAACTCCATATAGAGATATATGGAAAGGATTTGATTTTCGTAGTTGTCTTTACTAGCGATATGTGGCTCTGAAGAGTGATAAAAAGCACGAAATCGATCAGTCACTTCGGAGGGACGAGTGCGTTAATCAAACAAAAGTCATTTTAAGGAAAAGTAAAATATTTTATATAAACTAAAAATGTTTATCTCTCTAAAATTACCTACTAACTTAAGTTTTTTGACCCCCTAGCTTCGCCTTACCGACAAAAAATAAAAAAAAGACTGCAAATGATAGTTTTTGTTTTGTGATATAGGTATACATTCTTTTAAATTTTATATCGGGAAAAGTTATGGGGCTTGTACCATTTTAAAGAATAACTGTGTACAGTATTTAGTTTTTCCAAATTGTTACTTACTGGAGGAAGTTTAGTCGGTTGCTATCGTAGTTTCTTTTAAATACTTCACCAAATCCGCCAACCTCGATACATCCCTGGATGATTATGGCGACGCTCACGACGATCATGGTTAATCCCTGCATTACATCGGCTAAAATGGCCGCCTTTAAACCGCCCTGGAAATAAAAAGAAAAATATACATTAAAAAAAGGTAAAAAAAAAAAATTTAATTATAATTATAATCCTTCACTTAAAAACGTATAAATTTGCAGAAAATAGTTAAAGAACGATAAAGTTCTGATATTTTTAGCATTTGTTTTATTTATTTTTTTAATTTTTTGAATTCAGAACAAACTTAGACTACAGCCGAAAATGATTGTTTTTCTACGACTTGTTTAGAATGTAGGCATTTGCATATAATTCCATTCTAGCTCCTAGATACGGTGTCACTATACCATATTAAGTGTTAGAATAAGCAAATGTGGTGCCATCTCTTGTCTATAAACTTTAAGAAAACTGTAGCAAAATTAGCAAAAATATATACATTTTACCATGACATATTAAATAATTTAAAGTTTTGCTTTAAAATTACATATCAGTTTTTCTTAATATTTGAGCAGTTTTTAATCAATTTAGTTTTAAAAAATAAAACTGCTTCATCTATTGTTAACCTCTTCAATACCAAGTTTGCCATATATGAGTCCAAACGAAAAGGATTTAAAAAAAAAACTATGTACAGTGGATAGAATTTTTTTATTATCAGATTTAGTTTCATCGACCCCAAAAAGTCCTATATACCAATTTTCACGAAACCAATGTAAATAATTAAAATTAATACTCCCCGCCTGCGGGGGTGGAGTTAGAATTATTTTATTATCAGAAGCGACCTCAAAAACCCCTATATGCCAATTTTTATGAAAATATTGTAAAAAACTATTTTTCTCCAGCCCTCTCCCTTAGGATAGAGTTAGAATTTTTTTACTATCAGATTCATATTAAGCGACCTCAAAAACCCCTATATACCAACTTCTAAAATATGAAAAAAAAAAACTAAATTATAAATACTTTTTTTTTGGCAAGACCTGGTACTCAAGTGGTTAATGAATTAAACAACAACAATCTGACATAACCTTCAATTTTTGAATTATAATTTGTAAATACGTGGAAAATTTTAATACAAATCTTTTTTAAATATTTATTTGATTAAAATTATATAATAATATTAGGTGCTTTATTTAAAAATATGTCCTTTTCCGCAGTTTAAAGCCGTCCAGTGTTTCATTTTTGTAGTCGAAGAAAAAGCATAGTCTATAACACGAATGGAATATTCACTCCGCGTCGCCAGCAGGGACGTTTCTAATGGGGGGTGATCCAGTCGACTGACTTTTTCGGCAAATTTAAGAGAAGTCAAGGTGTTTCTTTGGTAAATTCGGAAAATTTTAGGCGAGTGGGCAACATTTTGAATTTCCTCCTTTTATTAGTATATATATCAAAATTTTTGCCAGGGGTAAATTTTTTTTGGGGAACAATGCTGGTAGTCGGAAAATCTTACTGCCATACCTTATCACAACAAAAAACTCGACTTATTTGGACTTTTTGCTGGCTTGTATGACAAACTTTCTGCTCGCGCGGAATATTGTCTATTCCATATTAGTTATAGAATATACTATTTCGGTCTTATTTAATTGAAATGTTTAGATTTGATATTAATTGAGTATTCCGACACAAAAAGACAAATTGGTCATGCCTTTCATATGTCTACACAGTCTGATTTAGAGGAATGATTTAATAGTGAACCAGTGCAGAAACATTAATTATTAACAGGCAATCAACATCGCACTATCCGCACAGGGAATATAGCGGAGGCCATATTCCTAGCTAAACACAATCTGTCCTACTGCCTAACAGCGAGTAGAACATACATATACTTGACAAGGCTTAAAATCGCTTATTGTAAGTAAACTTTGTTTCCCCTAAAAGAGTACCAGTTAACAGTTCTTTTTAAGATACCAAAAAACAATACTTTGGGTCTACTTCTAGATGAAAATTTAAATAGTATTTTTATTCAGAAGAGTTTAATTAAAAAATTAAGCTGTAAGCATGCGAGTTTTAAAATCGTATTTTAACTTTAAAACCTTTGTCATTATTAAATTAGGGTATACTTTCTGCGATCAAAACACACTTAGTCCAGTCAAACAACGAGAAATTCCTATGTTAAATTGCAATAAATGTACACGGCTGATATTTTAAAGGGTAGTAGTGGATAGTAACAGAACACTCTTGTTAGTTTTTGACCGGGTGATTTGTGTAAGGTTGTCCGCTATCTTGAATTTTAGGGGTGAGTGCTTTTATCTCGCTAAATATGCATCTTACTATAAAAACGCATATAACCAATTTTGTTAGGGAAAAAATTCCAACAATTTTTGTTTGGATCATTTTTTTGATATATTAATAACAGTCGAGTTATAAATATTCAGAAATGGCCATGTTGGGGGTGAAATTGGTTTTTTAGATTTTTTAGCCAAATTATTCATTGGACTTTTTCTTGAAATTCTCTATAGGTTTTATACATTATGCATTTTTATAAGTATTTTGTTACGGTTACAGTGGGCGCTGAAAGTCGAGTTGAGCCTTCTATTACCGTACCAAAGTATCTATGAAAGTTTATATTATATGAAACTTATGGAGAATTTCAAGAGCTACAAGTTTGCTTATAACCATCCGATAAATAATTTGGCTGAAAAATGGAAAAAAAAATTTCACCTCCAACTATTTTTGAATTAACTCGATTGTTATTAATATATTAAAAAATGATATAAACAAAAATTGTTGGAAAGGAGGATATCGTTTTAGGGGGGTATTTTGGGCCACATCAAAAGTGTTTGTTTTTAGGTATAAAATGATAAGAAATAAAGAATTAATTAATTTAAACTGTTTATTTAGTAGTAATTGTTAAAACAAAAATTAATAAAATTAATTAAAAATGTACATCTTGGCAATATTGCTTTTTATTACGAGACAAAGTGAACTAGTCAAGTTTTTTTGAGATGACTTAAGTCAAGCCGTTTTGTCATGACTTAAATAAAAACTAATTGTCAAGTAAATTTTTTTAAAATGGCACCAATAAAGTGTTTTGGATGCGATGGGTACATTAATAAAAAGAGTACCGCAAAGCCAGCTCAGAATGTACAATACCGGACATTTCTTATAAATCGTCATATAGAAAGAGAAGTACCTTGGGTAGAACCAGGTCCTAACTCTCGAATCTGTGTAATGTGTTACAGAAGAAACTAGAGCATCTAATCGCGCCTATACACTACATAATTTTCCTTAAGGAGTTCTCATATTAATGAATTTTGTTTCCAATTTCTTCATGAAAAAAACGTTGAATTTAAATCAGTTTTAACTTTTAAACCCATATTAAAACTAAATAAACACCAACCTCAAAGTCTACGGACGGAGAATATTTTATTTATTTATTTAAAGTTTTTCAGGACCTACCCTGTTGAAAATGCCGGGTCTACGCGGGTATAAATGGTGCACAAACCGGACTTGAGCGGATGAAGTTCGCTAAAGTCCGGTTTGTGAACCATTTATACCCGCCCAGACCCGTTATTTTCAATAGGGTACACAGATATTTTATACTATTTATGATAAAAATACTACACTGATAACTTTACAAATAATTTTTAATGCAACAAATCAAACCATTATAATTGTTCTTTCATAAAAAGAATAGATCAGTACTGCAGTGTTATATACAATCATTCCATGCAGAAAGTAATCTATTTTGATCCAATTTACCTGGTCGGAGAGTTTCTTCCTTATTAAATAACTGTTATATATTGTATACTGTACATATGTAGTATAATACATAATAAATTCTTTAAATCAGTTTCTATTTATATAAAACTATTTTATTTTATTTAACAATTTACTGACACAAGTTATTTGTGATGTCAAAAATGACGAGGGGAACAAAATTATTTATACTACTTAATAATATGCCCTGTTGACAGATTGATTTTTTCTTTTTGAAAAAGTCATTAAATGTCACCAAAATTCACCTATTCGGGAGCTACTTTGAAGGTGTTCCGGAATGGTTTGGGAGCTAAAAATTTGGCAAATTAAGTCTTTTTCAAAGACCTGTACAAAATCTTATGAACGACGGCCGATGGCTCAAAACCCAATATCCTCCTTTCCTCCTTAACAAAATTGGTTATATGCATTTTTATCGTAAGATATACATTAATAATAATAATAATAATAATAATAATAATAATATGTCTTTATTGCCCAACAGTACAAGACCTTACAGGACATTCTAATATACAAAAAGAAAAAAAAAACTATTCTATAAAACTAACAATAGATTGTAAAGTTGAAAAATTTATATCACAATGTAAAGAAATTAAATTAAAATTATTGCACATTACATAAACTGGAGTTTTATACATAATGTTGGTATTAGCCCTAGCAACACAGAAAGTTTGGGTAATACGCGTAGAATTGGGTACTAGAAAATTAATTTGCTCTAGTAGAGGATTGCAGTCAATTTTGTTACGTAGTAACTTATATAAGAAACTCATCCCTAAAATTTAAGATAGCGGACATCCTTTACGCAAATCACCCGGTGAAAAACTAAGTGTTCTGTTACCATCCAACCTTTAAAATATCAGCCCGTGTACATTTATTGCAATTTACATTTATTATTTGACTGGACTAACTTTATATTAAACCTAAATAAAACTTCTTATAGATTAGGCACATATCTTTAAAAAATAAGTTTCAAATACAGATAAACTACAGTATAGTATAGTTAAATTTTTTATTTTTCATCATATGCAAAAACCATAGGTTGAATGTGCCCCAAAATTTTTGCTTGAGGCACATTCAGCCTCAGGTGTACTTTTTCCACATAAAAATTATTTCAGGCAATCTTTCTTGTTTTAAGGTTAAAATAACATCATGATATGATATCATATTATCAAATTATTATAATTTTATAAAATAGTCACCCTTGTATCGTTAGGAATATACTAAATACACAGACTCCACCAAAAAAATAAAAAGTACTATTTTTTTTGTTTTACTCAGACACTATCTGACTATATTACTCATGAAAAGAGATTTGGTAAAAAAGAGTTTTATGTGGCTTATTTAGTCGCTTAACCCTTTCGAGACTAACGGTACGCATATGTACCACCTATTAAAATTGACAAATGATACATGGCTGTACTCATATGTAAAAATATACAGGGTGTTAAATTTAAAAATCAAAACTTGAGGTCATATTAGGCAAAACCGAAAGTGACCCAATTTGTTTTAAAATGTAAAAAAAAGAATTTTCTTTAATTACTTAAATTCTCTAAATTTCATTTTAATAAGTTATAGGGGGTGCCACAAAATAGTGGTCACCCGGTATATAAATATATATATATATATATATATATATATATATATATATATACATATATCATTCTCTGTTCGTGGTTCCAATGTCTATCAGCAGTCCAGTTTCAAAACCGATATTATTATTTACAGGTATAAAATACCACCATACCATATAAAGAGACTGGTGGTCATAGACAAAATAAACAAATAGATTGATTTTTGACCGTCTGGCCATACTTCTGCGTCCCGACTAAATGCATCCTCCATTTTGATTCCAATTGTCCAACATAAAGTAAAAAAATATATATTTTATGTTAGTAACATAGTGTTGCGTTAGATAGGAATATTTTCTTTGCTAGATATGTGTCTTTTCATTTCACTTCAGTAGTCAGTAAAAGTTTCTTTTTGTCGTTATTTTGTTGCAACAGTTTGTTATATATGTAAAAACTAAATCAATATGTTATACTACACAGATATTTATTTGTTTTTACCAGTAATTTAAATATAAAAATATAATTTTTCGCACACACCTCTAACATATTCGTGCAACAAGTTAACATAACCTAATTTATGTATGTTTTGAGTTTGTTTTCGAGGTTTTTCTGTTATTTTCTCTACGCGTTTGGTGTTTTGTGCTAGAAGGGTGAACATTTTATTTTATTATAGACTATATAATAGCGTTTTTGAACTTTTAAAGTCTTTCTGTGTTTTTTTATATTTTATAGTGCTTTTTCAAAGAACTAGTAAAGTCTTTGCAATGAAGTGTTTTATAAAAAGTTGTAGAAACATAAAACGACTGCTACCTGCAGACAGCAGTATCATATTTTTTAGGTAAGTTTGATTTTTTTAATATAACGTAAGAAAAAAATAAAATTTTATATACCTAATGCTTATTAAAAACAATTAACTGCCTGTGATACAGGATAAAATGTAGGTAATTTTTATTGTTTTTCTTTTTGTGAGAATTGTGATGCACACAAAGTAGTAATTTTTACTTAAGTTTTTCTTTTGGGGTATGTTCAAGATAAAAACATTAAAAAGTAAGGTTATGTCGTTTATTTATTTACATTTTACCCACTAATTTAAATTTCCCGGCTGATTTCTGACGTAACTTCCGATCAAAATGGAGGACTCGTAAATTTGTATATAACCTTGAGATGACAGCTCATCTATGTTCTTTGTCTATGCTGGTGGTACATATTTATACCACTACCCCACCCCATCCTAAAAAAAAATTGTCATGCAGACAGCCTCAAAAGTGTTCATTGTATCCAAAAATATCAACAAAAAAAATAAAAAAAGAGTAATACTTTCTTAAAAAAAATCTTCTCCAAAGGTTTAATTAAAATAGTTATGGAAGTTAGAGCGACTGGTAGAAAGTGCCTCTTGGTTGAACTATCCCCCATTTTGTCTAATCCCAAAACTGAAACCTCTTCTAATGAGCGGGCCATAAACGCCTAAATATTGAAATGATGCGTAAAGATAAATTGAAAGTTTCTGGAGTTACTTCAGTCGCTTTTGACGGTCCTCCTATTTCATGTTTAGGGCATTACACTTAGTCAACTAACAAGTAACAAGTTTATGTAAAACTAAGTTGGTAAACATGTTTTATTAAACTCATGCTATAACTTGAGAGCCTTAATGTGAGGTTTTCTGTCAAGGCAAGGAGTTGAAACAATAAAATCTGGTAATAGTATATTGTTTTACAAAGACGAAAAGTGATGCTTTTTTTACTAGTCTGTAGAACGCGAAGCGAAGTCCGGAAACTACAGACGAGTGAAACATACCATTTTTTCTTCAAGCATCATATATATAAATATATTTTTAAATTTTAATTTTTGAATTTAATTTATTCACTAATAAAGTATTTTTTTTTATTAAAATAGGCCAATAAAACCCTTTCGAAATAAACTTAAACCTTCCTTAGACCATTTTAAATTTTTTTCGTAGGCTAAATCGTACACTTTTCGCGATTTCGATGGTAACTTGTCTAATGTAGCATTTGCAATTTCGGAGAGATTTGTAGGTGTATAAACCATATATTCTTCTGCAATCATTTTAATCAATTTCACACAAGGTTTTTGCACAGTATCTCGAGTCAACCACCTGTTTACATAATAAACAAACAAGTTTGAAGTATGGCTGTCATGAAAGTCAAAGAGTACTGCCGCCAGTGGTGGTTTTACTAACTAACTTTTTTTACGGCGTTCAATAATGAACTCATATGTTCACTGTAAAAAATAGATTACTTCTAACTAGTGTGTTCAGTTATAAAATACACATACACATACACAATACAACATTTTAGTACGCTTGAAGAAAAAAATTGTTATTTGTTAATTGGTAACTATGCTTTGGCATTAGATGTCACAAATTACATAAACGCACACTCTCAAAGAAAATGTTTACTAAATGGATTCCATTTATTTAAAACTCCATTTAATAACAGAATAAAGAAAAATTATTAATAATCCAAAGGGAACGTTCAAGTATTACGTAACGCTCCTGAGGAGTGTTACGCCCATGTTAATGGTATAGGAAAATATGAATATCAAATATGCGTTACGTAATACTCGAACGTTCCCCAACTGGAGAACAAAAAAAGTTCAAAAGTATACGAGGTATGACAAATCTATTTTTGCATACAGCACTGTAAAAATAATAATAAAAATTTATTTTGACTAAAACTATAAGAGAAACTTGGCATATTCAGAATAGGAAAAAAACACGTTTGCGAGTTTTCCATTTCCCTAGATTTTAATTAATGTCTCCACTCTTATTCTTGATAGAAAACGTCACATTAAGGCACCCTAGCTACAACGGCTTTATTATGATTTTCTACTCACAACGTCTGCCATAAAAATGTTTTGCAACTAACTTAGGCAACATTTTTGCCTATCTCTAAATTAGAGCCTCGAATATTTAATAAATAGGGTACGGTTTAATCGTACTACCTTACTTCTCTTTTATATATCAGTAATTAATGATTGTACTTAATACTAATAACTATTATATTTAAATTTTCCTAATATTATTTATTTTGTAAGTCTTGGGTATTGGAAACGTGTATTTAAAGTTTACAGTTTAAAACAAAATATGGTTTGCCGACAAACCATAATTTCTTTTTTTTACTACTAGCTTTAGAACATACCATTAATTATCATGTTTTCAGACCCTGAAATCAATTTTCTTCACCTATAGCAATAATAAATTTTTCTCTCCTAATAGGAGTAAATTTTATAAACAATTGATTCCTGTCACTTTAGATGTTTCAGTTCTTTGTGCAATTTTTACTAATTAAACCCAAGAAAATAGCTTTCTATTTATTAAATATAATTAATTATAATTATTACCAATTAATACAATCAATAATTAGCTAAATATTATGAAAAAAAAAATAAATAAATAAAAAACTAAATTTTTAAACGTCAAGGTTACTTGATTTTTATGAACATTTCAAGAAATATCATTTCTGTTAATAATTTATTTTTATGTATTATTTGAATGAAAATAGTTAAATAGTGCTAGTAGTGAAAAAACTAATATATAAACCACAGTAGAGAAGACGATTGTAGCCTCGCACTCTTAAATCTCTCGCTGCTACCCAGCTCGAGATTTAATACGCTCGACTATAAAAAATGTCTTCTCTAGCTTTAGAACATACCATTATTTATCATGTTTTCAGACTGAAATTAATTTTCTTCACCTATAGCAATAATAATTTTTTCTCCCCTAGTAGGAGTAAATTTAATAAACAATTGATATCTGCTACTTGATTTTCCTTGAACTGCAAAGACATGTCATTGCTTCTAATTTTTAATGAACAAAATGCAACAATATTTTGCCATTGGAATAAGCATGGCAAATATTATAAATGAATTAATTATAACAGAATATAACATATTATTCAGTACATAAACAACTTTTTTTCACACATTTTAGAAATTTCAAAATGCCACCCACTAGCGCACTAGAACTGTCAACTTTCAGTGAATAAATCAATTTATTCATTTGTTTTCAGAAATGGCGATTTCAAAGGCTACTTGTTTTTACGCGGTTAATTAAGATCCAGTAAAATTTTTTAGTTATTATTGATATAAAAACGTTAAATAATAAGAAGAAAAAGTCCAAACCACGGTAGAGAAGACTATTATAGCACTCGCACTCCTAAATCCCTCGCTGCTATGCAGCTCGGGATTTAATACGATGGGCTATAAAAAATATCTTCTCTACCTTGGTATATAATTACTATTATACACTAGTTTTCAGTACCCAGACTCACAAAATAACTAATAACTATTGGTATTGTAATCGGTTTTTAAACTAGAACCACTTAATCACGTCTTTAGACTTTGAGAATTAAAATAGAAAAATATAAAAAAATTCTTTTACTGTACTTGATTTGCTTTCCATCAATGGGTAGAAAACAAAACCTAATATTTTTTACTAAAAATTCTTTCAGTATTCTTTTCACATCCAGATTTCATTAATACATAAAATAAATTTTCTTAGCCTTATTTTAAAAGACATATGTATACATATGAATAGTGTTTCGCATTTTATAGTATACTCTTAATAGATAGAAAAAAAGTGAATTTTTATTTTAAAATGACGATGATTTCTTTCCGAATGTAATATATGACTTTAAAAACAGCCATTTTCTAAATGTTATACGAGATGACATTACTGGCAGGCCGACTTTGTAGAATTCTATCAATTGTATACCGCGTGTTTGAGATTATACAAAACGGAGAAAACAAAGATCAAGGCTGATTTTTTTTAAATGAAACAGCGCATTTTTTTATCTTTGTTTTCTCCTTTTTGTATAATCTTAAACACACGGTATGTGACTAATACTGCTAAAATATAAACGCGCGGCGTACCATCGTGGCCAATAAATAAACTTCGCTACACCAACAAATTATATATATATATATATATATATATATATATATATATATATATATATATATATATATATATAATATATTATATATTATATTAAAAACAACTTTAAATTTTACAGGCATATGTAACTTCTTATAAATTATTTTAAAAACAGTCAAAATAACATAAATAAATTTCCGAAGAAACCTCTTAAATCTGTTAATTGTTATTATGTAACTAAATAGTTCTGTATTTTTCAGAATGACAGTATCCCTAAGAGTATTAAAAAATGACAGCAAGTTTAACCATATTTTTTAGGACTAATACGATTTAAGCAACATTAATTTTAATTATTTGGTTTTTCGCAAGGTTTTTTGCTGTAGCGAAATTTAATGGCTGTGATTGCTGCCAGTAGTGTTATCTTGTAAAATTTTTGTGAACTTATAAATATGGTGCCACTGAAGTCGTATATGCGACCCCTTTCAGTGGAATCACAATTTTCTTATACACCCTGTATTCTAGTGCCTTAGTAAAAAGTGGCTCTAATGTTAATTTGTGAATATAGTTATTATGTAGTTAATATGGTAATTCGTATCCTATCATTTGTTCGCTGCGAGCGCAGAATAGAGCTCGACTGCAATATTTAAAAACACAGTAACAGTTTTTTTTTAATTTAAAGTTACATTTTAAAGAGCGGTCCTAAAATATTAATGTTACCTTAAAATTATAGTTATTTATGTACTAGTGGGTAAAGTAAGATATTGCTCACTTGAAAATTAACCAAACGAGGCGTCAGCCAAGCAGGTTAATTTTCGAGAGGGCAATATCGGTTTACCCATGAGTGCCATACAAGGTTTTATCCAATAAATAGCTTAGGAATTCATTTTATTAAAAATTTTAATGGTATTTACAAGAAAATAATTTGACAAGTGACAGTTGAGTGGGTAAAATAAATAATTATCCACTCAATAAAGTAAAAGCCACGCGGGGGTTATTATTGAGTTTATCTTTTTAAAATAAAGCTGGTAATTGTCTTATTATCTGTATGTATTGGATAAATAAATTTTTAGTTAATATCACTTTCCAATACTTTATTATTGCATCTGTTTAAGCAAAATTTATTAAGTTAAATATAATTAATAAATGAACTATATTTTATGGGTAAAAGGAGTGTATCGGATTTTGGGCCTAGCACACAAAACAATAAAAATAGGAACAGACTATTTGTACGTCAGACGTACGCGAAGCTAAGTATACAGGGTGATTCAGAAAGAAGGTAAAAAAATTTAAGAGGTGATTCTAGGTCCAAAAATATGAAAAAAGTTCCCATAAAGGTTGGTCCGGAAATGAGCTCAAAGGAAGCTACGACCCTCCTAAGGGTACATCTGAAAAGCAGTTTTTTTAAATATCTCTGGAACCACATGAGCTACAGTAACGATTTTTTCCACATGCCTTAACATTGATAAAGGCTATTCTTTCATATAATTTTTACTTGATAATTTTAACCACGACGTGCATGATGGGGGGCGATGTCACTTTTTTCACCAAACTTTTTTGTCCGTAGATTTTTTGACATTTTCTCAACGAAATATGATTCTTTAGTTAAAAATACATAAAAAGTGTACTATTTATGTAACACCGTATGGCCATCCGTTTTTGAGAAAATTGAAATTAAAGCGGCAATTTCACATGAGCTCCCAAATTAGAACTAAAAAATTCACCGATAAAAATTTTAATACTGCAGGTTTATTCTACATTAAAAAGTGTAAAAATAAGCTCCTCTACATCTAGGTTTCTAAATCAGTTTTAAGGGTACTACAGCCTCTTAAATTATAACACTTTTTAAGGGACCGTACACTGATAATAATAATAGCGTTATTAATACAACAACATATTATTATATATGCGCCAACTACAAATTGTACTAAAGTATAGTACTAACTAGGACATAAGATAACACTTGTTGTATTTATTACAATTTTATGTTGTTTACCTCTTAATTCTACAACTGTTTGTTGTATCGTATAACATATTTATGTTCTAGCATATTACAATTTTTTTATATTTTATTTATATGTATTATCTTTAACATATCCGAAATTCATTTGAATGGGTTTAGTACAAGGGGTTTAAAAAGTTAAAAACTACCCCAGATTCAAGCTTTGTTGTGCGAATAAAGTAGTATACTGCTAACTTAAGACCTAGATCTAGTGTCCCTAAGGACCACCCCTAACTTTGTTTTTCTACTACCTAATTAAATGTTAGCTTACATATTATGAACCGTTGTCAAGGCTTGTTTACCTTGGCAACCAATGAAATCAGTAAACTCATTTATTATTGACCGTTGTTAAGCATTGTTTATTGACGTGACGTGAACTGTCTGTGTTCTCGACTGATTTTTTGCGTCGACTCCGTCTCAGCAAAAAAACTTTAGTCTCGAACACTAAAGACTTAGTTGGCATACTAGCTGCATAATATATTAATTTTTAAATAGCATTATAGTGATTATTGAAGGAAACTAAATTCTTAATTTAAATATTACTTTATACTTCCCTCTAGGGCAAGTACCTTAAAACAAAAGAAATAGGTGATAAAAAAATCAAATCCTGGTATTTTTTTTTTAATTTTTTAAATGGGAAAGCATTAAAATAATATTAACAGTTATTTATCACAAGGACGAAAACTAAGATTTTTTGTTCCGAATAAAACGAAAACAAAGAAAATGGTTTGGTCCGTGTGTCATATACTATTTTTTATTCGATTAAATTAAATTAAAAAAGAATATCATAATTTATTTGAAAAAAAGTTTGAACGAAATGTCAAATTTTGAAGTAAATGTCAAATTCCCTTAATGACATCAATGACAATGGCAAAGTTACTGGGCTCGCAGATTTCAACCAAAAAATCGTAGTTTTCGTTATCGCATCATAAATAATTATTTATTTTATATTGTTTTTTAATAAGCTTTTATCTTTTTTTCTTACAGTACCTATAAAAAAATGGTGATTGTGTTATTTCAAAAATGGCCTATTTTGTGTTGACAAAAAATATATTTCACTTTTTTCTAAGGTTATAAAAGTCAAAACTAGGCATGACTTTTTATAAGTTGGTCTTGGTACCCTTATATGCTGTACCAAATTTAAAATTGATCCCACAAATAAAGACCGAGATTTTGTTTTTACTTAGATGTTTAACAATAAAATTTCACCCTTATAGGGGTAGTTGGGGGCTGTAATTTTGTTGGTATATTATCAATGATAAAGTATACCCATTAAGCATAGTTGCAGTTCATTTCATGCGGGGGCACTTTTTACATGCTTATCCCGCTATGCCTTTTTCTTGAGAACGGTGGGCCCTACTAGTAGGGTATACTGCGTTACATAAGGAGTACGTTTTTTATTTATTTTTAATTAAAGAATTATATTATATTGAGAAAATGTCAAAAAATCTACGGATAAAAAAGTTTGGGGCAAAAAAGTGACATCGCCCCCCCATTTGACATGTCCCTGGTTAAAATTACCAATAAAAAAATACATAAAAGGATAGCCTTTATAAATCTTAAGGCATGTGCAAAAAATCCTTACTGTAGTTCATATGGTTCCAGAGATATTAAATAAAAACTAGGGGGGTCGTAGCTCCCGAAGCGATCATTTCCAGACCAACCTCTATAGGAACTTCTTTTCTTATTTTTGGACCTAGAATTACATCTTAAGATTTTGTACCTTAGGGAACGTTCAAGTATTACGTAACGCAAATTGTACCAAAATTCATACACTTCATACCCCGGTTCCCGCGTTATTAAACGCTGTAGAGATTTTATATTTTGGCTACCCCCCCCCTAACACTCCCCCTATTAGGGAGGGGGGGGGGGTTAGCCAAAACATGAAATCTCTACAGCCCTTAATAAAGCGAGAAACGCCGAATTTTGGTACAGTTTGCGTTACGTAATACTTGAACGTTCCCTAACAAACAATTTACCTATTTCATTTAATTTGCATATTATATTTTAATACTTTAAATATATATTTTTTAATTTTATTTATACGCCTGTAACTTTAAATGGCTGGCAATCTAGTTTAGCGCCGATGGAATTTTTTTTTGAAATTTCAAGGTCACGTATTTTTCAAACAGCCCTGAATTTAAAAAGCAAATTATTTTATGAAACACTCTTTACAAGATTTTTTTAATTACAATTTTTTTATACATTTGATTGTGGCTAAATATTTTGGCTGGCGCAGGGGCTTTTTACAGCGCCGCCGACAAAAAAATAGTAATCTGAAGGTTAAAATAACTTTAGAATGAGTTTTAATTTTATTTTACTTGCTTGGATGTCTGATCTCGTAGATTTTTTTATTATATACGGTTAAAAGTGCATAGGTAGGCGGCCTAAAAAGCGCTAGGGGGGGGGGGCTCAACCGAAACGCCAGGGGCTCAAACCAAGGCCAGGTGGGCTTAGCCCCCTAGTTACGACTCTGGGTAGCTACTCCCTCCATTAGCATCAGAAACACCAAACATGCGAAAAAACTGACTTAAACCAAAGAGGTACATAGGTTATGTTACGTCGGACGTTTAAATGGCCAGTTCGTAAAAATTATACAAAACTAGCTGTGAAGATATGTGACGTTACTCATTCCATTATAGCATTCTCCCAAATAAAGTAAATTAAAACTATTTTAAACGCAAAATAAATCATAAAACAAAACATTAAGTTAAAAAAAAAAATTGGAAAATCATTTTTTTTTTTAATTATTCAAAAAAGAAAAAATATATTTATTTTAATTTTTTTTTTGAATTTTCTTTTAAATATAAAAGAAAATAAAAAATTCAAAATTTTTCTTTTTTCGAAGGAAAAACAATTGAATATTTTTTTTTTGAAAACGATATTTTTTTTTTTTAAGTTTAACCCCCATAACTATTTTTTTGAGGGGGTTATTTTAAAAAACTCGTGGATCCTCATAGAATTTGATGTTTCCTGAAAATTTCAAGTCGATCGGATTATTTTTAAAAAACGTGACATCGGACGGACAGACGGACAGATATTTTCAAAGTTTCTCATTTTTTTATGAAACACATTTGTATCCAAGAATTTTTTGTCCAGGGCGTTTTTAGCGATTTTGGACTTTTACCTTGTAATACTATTCTAGCGTGCTGTGAATATTATAATAATAGAGCAAATAGCTCATTTTAAATGGTGGATCTGTTGCTGTAGATACTAAGTGTTTTTCTTCCTTAGTATTAAATGGTGTATTTTTAATATTAGGGTATCCATTTATCGTTATTAATACTTTTATATTTAAAATCTAGTTATATATAGTTAAAAAAATGGTTACTTTGTTTTTACATGTTACAGCCTTGCTGCGAAGAGCGTAAAAAGACAAAAAAAAAGGACAGAAACTTACCAATATCGAGAAAATAATACTGATAAGTGTGATTCCGCAGATTGAAGCCCAATGTGGAATTCCAATAACTGCCTTCAGAGCGACGCAAGGGGTGAACACTGTAACCCCCTGATTTAGGAGTTGTCTTATAACGTAGGTCCCGGATGCCAGACATCTGACAAGTCGAGATTTAAATCGCAGATCCAGATATTGATAAACGGAGGTTATACCCAGACTGAAGTAAACTGGAACGAAGATGAAACAGACGATGGGGTAGGCTAGCACCATACCGTAGAGGGTTTCCCACATAGTGCTGCCCCGGTAGAACAGTTCTGATGGATAACCTGAAAATTAACATTATACACTGAAGAAAAATATATAAAATTCATACATCAAGATTCCAGAAAATAAACCTTTTACATAATCTGGAAATTCATCCATGTTTTGTTAAAAATAATATGTGACTCCTTATAGTGAAGTTAAATGTTAACTAGGTTAAAATTTATTTTATTTTAGTCAAACTTCACGTGTGATAAAATTGTTTATTACTGCAGTTTCGTTAACTATTTACGTTAACATCATTAGATACTACTAATATTATAAAAACATTTTAAAAGTTAGAATTTACATTAAAAATTAAAAAATTACACAATTTAAAAACAATTTAAACTAGTAATAAAGAAATTAAAAATGACATTGGAGAATGTCAAACAGGGACATTGACTTTAACATAAATAACACAGGCCGAAGATAAAGAATAGTCAATTACTCTTAACCAGACTATATGTTTTGAGAAAATTTGTAGTTTGGAACAAAACGGTTTTTTGGCCCGCTAACTAAAACCTAAAAAAGTTTTACCTTTACTGTAATATGACCTGAAATATGACTTTTGGTCAATTTTGTTCTTGCACTATATACTTTTTGATAAGATAAGAAGTATTATAATAATTTCATATAAATAAAAATTTCTTCTATAACATAACCTAAAAACATATGGTTAACCGGTTAATCATCATTTATCCACTAAAATGAATCACAAATACAAAATTTTAATTGTAAAATCAATTTCAATATTTATAATATTTATACAACGGTTTCAGAAGTATTAATATTTTCATAACAAACACATTTTAAGACAAATTAATCAAAACACTAAGATAATTTGAAAATGAAACAGCACGCAAAAGAAACGATTCAATTTTTTTTAGCGATTTGATTGGATAGTAATTTGTCATGGAAAACTAGATAGGTTATAAGACAGTAAAAAGAAATATTTTTTGCAATTTAAATTTAAATATATTTTAATAATTTAGTATAATTAGTAACAATCGAATAAAAAATACTGTAGATATACGCGAGAAAAGTTAAATTTTGATTTCGTAGGTTTATTACTCTCGGAACGGAGACCCTCGGCTTCTAAAAAGTTACTGAATCGAAAATTTAACATTTTGCCCTTGTATTATAAATAACCATTATTTCGTATTTTTTTCCGCTGAATGAAAAAACTCACTAAATGCATAACTTTTTTAAAAATTAAAAAATGACTGATGATCAATTTCTTTGAATTTAAAAAGGAAAAATCTATCCACCATTTTAAATTCGCAATTTTGAATTTAGGAAATTTGAGTATTGACCCACATTAAAAGTCCAAAAAACGACCCTATACCAAATTTTAGCAAAATCAGACATTAAAAACAAAATTGGACCACCCTAATTTCGTTTTTTTTTTTAGATTTTTTAATTATATGCTATTTAAAATCACCCTAGTCAAAAATGGCCTTAAAAAATATAGATTTTTGTCACTTTTTTATTTCTGGGCCCCTCGTTTTAAACATCTCTCTAATATGTGTTGCGATAAGAAAAAATCATGGAAGAAAACATTATTAGCGCAAAAGAAGAAGTACAATCAAGTATAAACTCCAAAAAAGCAAATTTGATGCAGTTCTGTGTTATTTGCCGTAATTTGGTAAAAGTAATAATTATTTGTTGTTGTTTAAAGCTGCCAAAACAGCTAAAGTTCTGTCAATGATTGCTACATTTTTGATTGTGATTTTAAAATCAGTTTTATCTGTGTATGATAATTGTGGTATTCTCTTCAAACAGAGAAATAAGCATTAAATTTTATTACATTTAGGTATAATAAAATTAATTTATGTGAAATAATTATATTATCTATCAATATTTTAACAATTATGTAAATAAATGCAATTATTCAAATAACATATTATTAGGTACAATATGTATTATGTATACATTGTACACAAATTGTTATATCAAGCGTAAAGAGATAAAATTTTATTGAAAATAAAAGAAATGTATATTTTACATAATTTCCATCAAATATAAAAATCTGCAAAATTATCAAAACTTTTATTGATCGATCTGCATTTTATATGCCTTCTAGTCCAGTCAAATGATAGGTTGTAAAAAATGCACACGGGCTAATGTTTTAATGGGTATAAAAGAGAAAAAGTTGCAAGTAGCTTGTAAAACAAGTTTACACTACGATATTTCAAAAACGCTTTTAGCCAGTGACTTGAAATTTGGATAGTACCTACCTAATATTTGGAAGTGTAAGCCAGAAGTGTGTCTAAAGCTTGTATATCCGCGAACATATTAAAAGCCTTTTCGGATTGCTTAACAAAGTTGCGGTTATGGTTATGATTGGTAATTTATTGGTTCAAATTATTTACCAATACTTCCGAATGTCTTGGTTACGATGACAGTTCCTGTGGTAAACATATCCTATAATAGTCGGAGAGCTGGTGACCATTTTTATTTCATTATTTGCTCCCGGCTATATTTTACACTCAGAGAAAAATCGTTGTAAAATGAAACATAAGACATATGATTTAAAAGAAAACCAATATGTTGTTGCTCCGACAGGGATTTTTGTTAATTCAAAAAGACATTTTTTAATTTTATAAGCCATTGTAAAAATAAAAATATTCATTGTAATTTGAATAATGTTTCCTTTTAAATAATTTAAACTTGTAAATGATTTAAATACAAAAACTGTTTATTTTAAAAATAAATCTTTTAATGTATTGATAAACACTATGAAGGGAACGTTCAAGTATTACGTAACGCAAAATGTACCAATATTCATACACTTCATACCTCGGTTCTCGGGTTATTCAAGGCTGTAGAGATTTCATATTATGGCCCACCCCCCCTAACACACTCCATATTATGGATTATGGGGGGTAGCCAAAATATGAAATCTCTATAATCTATAATAACGCGAGAACCGGGGTATAAAGTGTATGAATTTTGGTACAATTTGCGTTACGTAATACTTGAACGTTCCCAAAGGGAAATATTATAATTTTATTAAGAAAACATTAAAATAAGAAAGTAAGGGACAATACTTTCACTTTTTAAAAAGTGAAAAACGTTTTGGTGTAACAATTATTTTTTTAAATTAATATTATTCATAAATAAAACGTTTTTACTTTTTATAATATTTTAAAAGGCAATTTTTTTAAATTAAAATAATTTCTTAATGATTTTACAAGATGGGATTTTTCTGAGTATATATGTCTTAAAGTACATTCAGATTAAGCTATTTTCAAATTGCTAGACTCCGGATCCGGTTCCTTTGGGTGCTGGAAGCTTCAAAAGCTATGGCAATGAGCTACCAAAAAAAATCTATTTTTAACTTTCCGAGTCATATACATTTCTTTTAATACATTCAAATTAAGCTATTTTTATAGTTATACAAAATAATTCTGGGGCCAAGGCGTAAGAATAGTCTTTAAAAATTGCCTTTGCATTAGGTAATTTTAAAGAAATGAGAATTTATAAAACGAAAATTTGATTAAATGAAAATTATTTCGAGTTTTTAGTGTTGACATATGTCAGATATAGTTTTTAAAGTCTTTTTTTCACTACTAGCTTTAGAACATACCATTATTTATCATGTTTTCAGACTGTGAAATCAATTTTCTTCACCTATACCAATAATAATTTTTTATCTCCTAGTAGGAGTAAATTTTATAAACAATTGATTTCTGTCACTTTAGATGTTTCAATTCTTTGTGCAATTTTTACTAATTAAACTCAAAAAATAGCTTTGAATAACTTTTTACCAATTAATACAATCAATAATTAGCTAAATATTATGAAAAAAAAAATAAATAAATAAACTAAATTTTTAAACGTTGTAAAGTATTTATTTGAGCAAATGTCATTGATCAAGCCTTGCAAGGCTACTTGATTTTTATGAAAGTTTTAAGAAATATTTCTGTTAATAATTTATTTTAATATTTGAATAAAAATAGTTAAATAGGGCTATTAGTTAAAAAACTAATATATACCTTCTCGAGGCTTCTAGCATCCAAAGGAACCCGATCCAGGACCTGGCAATTTGCAAATAGCCTAATTTGAATGTACTTTAAGACATATATAAAATACAGCTGGAGCAAATAATGAAATAAAAATGATCAGCAGCTCTGAGACTATAAGAAGTGTATGTTTTTGTCCTGTCAAGATAGATTTTGGTCAAAATACAATAATTTCGTTATAATTTGTAAATAGTAATAGTAGGATGTAAAAAACAGTAGTTTATATTGCGAATATTTAAATATGAGAAAGAAAGAAGATATTAGAAAAATATGCAATAATAATCAAACGCTATAACCGCTTTCAAAGCATAGTTACAGATTTTACTACCAATTGGTTCACGTAACAAAAGAATTCCGAAATCAAACGGTTAATACCAAGCGTATGAACAATACTTTGGTAAGTAAAACGAAAAGGCTTTAAGTATGTTTTGGTTGATTAAAGTTAAATACTTTACCTAGACCAATAGGCTTAAATAATAATAGTTATTTATAATACAAGGACGAAAAGTTATTTTTTTTTGTTTGAGTAGGTTTTTAGAAGCCGAGGACATTCGGCCCGAGGTATTACCCTACGAACCTACGAAATCAAAATTTAACTTTGTGTGTTTGTTATACAATATTTTTTATTCCAAGGTTACTAATAAATTAATAATATATATTTAATTCTAAATTGCAAAAAATATTTCTTTTTACTATATAATACTACTGTATTATTACCTATCTAGTTATTCATGACAAACTGTTATCCAATCAAATAAAAAAAAAACAATTGAATCGTTTCTGCTGTATGCCGTTTTATTTTCAAATTAGCTTAGTGTTTTGATTATTTTGGGTTTGTTTTGAAAATATTAATACTTTTGAAACCGTTCTATAATTATATTTATCAACGGACGTAAATAATAGGCCTATTAATCACGGGTCTGTAAAAATAAATCGTTTAAAATTTAAAACGACCATGGATAAAGTACTCGCGTATAATAGCTATTAATCATTCGGGTGATTAAGTCACTCGGCTTTCAGCTCGTGTCCCAAAATTCACCCTCATTGATTAATAGCAATTATTATACGCTCATTGAATAATATACTATTAAATAAGTATTATAAAGATTTAAATTGAATTTACAATTAAAATTTTGTGTTTGTGATTTATTTTAGTGGATGAATCCGAAATAACCAATTTTTTGAGGTTATTTTATAGAAGAAATTTTTATTTATATCAAATGGCTGTAATACGACTTGTACATATCTGGTCAAAAAGAACATGGTACAAATCCAAAAGTCCAAACAAAAGGTCATATTTCTTTAAATATTACAGTAAAGGTAAAGCATCTTATTTAAAAAAAGCATAAACATGGGCCGCTAGGCCCAAAAAACCTTTTGTTACCACCTTAGGGGTCGAATTTAGAAAAATCGCTTCTTAGTGATGCTTATGATGCAAAAAGGAACAAACTTTACAAATTTCAAGTTTCTAGGTCAAGGGGTTTAGGTTGGGCGTTGATTTTGTCAGTCAGTCAGAACAAAGCTACTATTCTAGCTTATATTGTAGTAGGAGATATTGGCCAAAAATGTCAGTTAGGAGGTATTGCATGTCCATGAACGTTATTACCTATAAGTTTATAACCGATTCAATCAAATTGTTATTTTCATTGTTTAGCTAAAAATTTTTCAGACACAACAAATTTTTTGGCTCCTATAAAACATAGAAATAAGTAAAAAAATCCATAACATAAAAATATTACCTACAATTAAATTGGCACGGATTTTGGCAACTATAATAGTATATTAAAGTAGTACTTTCATAACATACGTTTTTATCGCACGAGTACAAGGTTAGAAAACGAGCCGCTTGCTGTGAATTTTTTAAAGTTACTAGTGCGCTAAAAACGTGTTATGCAAAGCGTGCTTTATACAATTTTTTACATTTTGCTTTAAGATTAAAAAAAAACTTACATTAAATTGATGACTGATTTAGGGATTTTTGTTTCGGGTTGTCATTAGAGTTTTTGCCATATTAAAGGCCTATCCAGAAGCTTGTATAAGAACATAAAACATAAGAATGCGATAATATTTTGATATATTTTAGTCATGTCTTGTCTTTTTCACTGCAAGTAACCAAGACAGAATTTTAACACGGTAAAAAATAGCCTAAACACAAAATTTTGTAGAAAATAAACTTTTAAGGCGACGTTAAAATTTGCACGGAAAAATAAAAAAAGTACAGACCTCTTATGGGCCTATATGATCACACAAAATGCGTGTGATTATGAGCTTATAAGAGTCGCAAAATAGAAAAATATGATAATAGGGAACTCCAGAATTTTTTTTGACGACCATAGGGAAAATAAAAAAATCCTCTTTTAAAACGGTTTCTCACACTTTAAATTTGATGTTTTTTGAGCCGATACATTTAGAATACAAAATATAGCTATACCGAGAGCTATACGCTATTTATTTATTTTTAAATTTAAATATCTCGGGAACGGAAGAACCTATTCAGATTTTGTTTTCGGTCAGTATATTTAATTAATGTTACCTACAATTTAAAAACATACAGCCTGTTCCAGAACTCGCTTACAGAAATTTTAGGGTATATTAAAAACCCTCTGGAAAATATGAAAAAAATGTCAAAAAATCCATCTTCGTTCAATTCAAAAATAAGAAAGCTTTAAGTGGACCAATACTGTTGCTGATATTAAATTACCTTTAAAAGTTGAATTTGTGGCTATGGAAGCAAATTTAATTATAGCAGGTACATATTCTGTAGGTTGACATGTTGATTAATGTGACATAAATATTTACAATGCACACGTCAATAATTAAAATGCAACCATAGTTACTCATAAGTAGGGAAAAACTAATTTGTAGGTAATTTAACATCAGCAACAGGATTGGTCAGAATAAATAGCTTTCTTTTTAATTAGTATTGAAGATGGATTTTTTTTGATTTTTTTTAAAATATTTTCCAGAGGGTTTTTAATATACCCTCAAATTTCTGTAAGCGAGTTCTGGAACAGGCTGTATAAAGGGCATAAACGAAAATCACATTCTCATTATCTACTTTTTTTATTGGATCGTTCTTCTTTGGGACATAACACTATTATCTGAGCTTGTCCTCGAAAAATTGCCCTATCTAGAAGAGCAAGGAATTTCAATCAATTTAAGATACCTAAGATGCTTTCCAAGGGTAGAATTTTAAATTAATTTAAAAATTTAAAATTCAAAAAACATAGTACACTCTAAAAAAAAATGAAAAAAATATCACAAACGATTTAATTTTTTGTATCATAATTTCGGATTTCAGCCAATAAAATACAAGGCGTAACCATAACGACAGTGTATTTTCGCCATCGAATGAACTAATTTGAATAATATTATACAAATAGAAAATACCACATCTCTAGCATTTTGAAATCATAATAACAAAATATCAATTAAAAGAGTAATTTAGGATAATTATCATATCTTGGCTTACATTGATAGAATTATAACGTTATTAATACAATAACATAGTGTTATATATGCGTTATATAAATTGTACTATAGTATAGTACTAACTATGACATAAGATAACATTTGTTGTTGTATTTATTACAATTTTATGTTGTTTACCTCTTAGTTCTACTAACTGGTTGTTGTATCGTATAAATATATTACAACAACATGCCTATCAGTGTGTTTTTATTCAATATTAATAATATTATATTCTTTTTTACTCAAAAAATTAAAATTAAACATCAATTAATGTGTCAAAATAAATTAATATCAAATTATTAAATAAATTAATTATTTTTAAAGATTTAAATTGTTTAAAAATTGTTTCAAAAAATAGTCCTGCATACGACATACGGAAACACGTTGTTGAAAAATTACTATACATATATGAGTTAATTACTTTTAATACGAGTATGGAAAATTAACCGCAATCTTTTTATAGTGTAATTAACTACTAACAAAATCATTTGCTATAGTCATATCTGCTCTAAGTTCATATTTTCAGTAATCGAGTAATTTTCAAGAGCCTGTACTGCCCTCCTAAAGAGGAACGCGGCATGTACACCTGACACGTACGGTTTTCGAGCTTAGTATTATTTTACTACGGAGAATAACGGTATATACTAATCGTAAGGAAATCTGCGGTAAGTGCATCGAAGATGTTACTTGCCGCGTTCTTTTTATGTGAATTTTAGTTTTGAAAAGAGAAACAGGATAAAGCAAATACAAAAGAAAGCAAAATTATGGGTATTTTAGTGACAGAGACAAAATTAATAGAAAGATAGATACATTTATTGTTTCTAAAGAAATATACATTTCTTATAAGAAGACAAAATTAATATTATATAATATTGATCAATCAACAAATAAAAAAAAAGAAATAAAAATATATATTGTTTAATATTATACTACTATTGTTTAATACTATTGTTCTTACTATTGTTTAATAGTATAGGTACTACTATATAGTAGGATACTATATAGTATCTACTAATATCTGTTTGAATATAATTAAATAATAATATAATATAACAACTGCTGCCAACAAAATAATACTTTCCCTTATAGGCCTAGGCTTATTAAAACCAAAAATGAAAAAAAAAAATTGAAAAAAAATTAAAAAATTGGAAAAAATTTAAATACCAAAAAGCATAAACATAGTTAGTTTAGATATAATTTCGTTTATTAAAAAATTAAAATCCATGCCAAACTTTTAAATAGAAAGAACGCGGCAGGTAACTTCTTCGGTGTACTTACCGCTGATTTCCTTAGGATTGGTACTTACCGTTATTCACCGTAGTAAAATAATACTAACCTCGAAAACCGTATGTGTCAGGTGTACATGCCGCGTTCCTCTTTAGGAGAACAGTGTAGTCCAGACTCTGGAAATGGTCCCTTTTCTTCCAGACGGACATACATTAAAAAAATAGTTTTCAAACTTTCCCATTTGCATGCTTTCAATTACTTACCCAAAAACGATCTAACTCCGAGTGTCCCTCTGGCTATACTTAACATCATAGCAGCCATGGAAACTTTCCCAGCCGCGAAAACATAGTCCGCTTTTGTTTTTTCCTTCGGCCCGAAAAACCGCGAATAAACTGCCACGAAAGTACTTGCTATCACAAATATTATAAACACTAAATAGTCCCAAATCATACTGTTCGCTTCCTTGGACATTTTCGGTCCGGTTCTTAAAACACTTATCACAAAAATTTAGTCACTGAAACAAAAAGAAATACAAAATTAATAAGGGTAAACAGAGTGAAATTACTATAGGTAAAGCTAAGCAAAATAGTTTTTTCGTAGCCGGTCATATTCGGTAATATTGTTTTTTTATATTTTTGCTAGATTCTCATTATTACGACCCTCCTACTATACCACACTCACACTCGTCCATGAATAGTATATTATGCACCTAGTAATATATTTTTTTAATATTTTTTGCTAGATTCTCATTATTACGACCCTCCTACTATACCACGCTCACACTCGTCAATGAATAGTATATTATGCACCTAGTATGCGAATTAAGTCTTTAGTGTTCGAGACAGAAGTTTTTTTACTGAGACGGAGTTGAGGCAAAAAATCAGTCGAGAACACTTAAGACAGTTCGCATACGTGGTGCATATACTATTTTTTCTACTAGCTAGTAACTCCAAATATCAGTTAAAAATAAAGTTTAAAAAATATTTTGACATAGCTGTCAGTTTGACAAATAAGTTGAAAAAAGTTAGTAGTTATCTCAAAAATTTTTCATTATTGACCGTCGTCAATAAACAATGGTCAAACGGTCAATAATAAATGAGTTCACTGATTTTATTGGTTGCCAAGGTAAACAAGTCTTGACAAAGGTAGATAATATGTAATATTAGGTAGTAGAAAAATATGTTTTTTTTGTTTTTGTTTTTGTTTAAGCTTACTCATGCTTTATGCATAAGTAAATAAGTTAACTTTTATGTTTAATTAGTTTTTATTTTAATAATTATCACTGTTCGTACGGAAGTATTCATTTACCGATGCACGCAAAAATTAAATTTTAAAAAATTAAATTTTTAATATGAATAAACATTTAAAACTATATTTTACTGACGATAAGGTCAGGTCGAAGCACAATGGGCCAGAAATTAAAAAAAGTTGACAAAACTCTCAATTTTTGTGTACTTATATTTTCGATACGGCTGATTTTGAATATGACAGTAAAAAATCTGAAAAAAAAATCCGCGCCACTAGGGTGGAGCATATTTCATTTTATACTTCCGATTTTGAGGAAATTTGGTATGGGTGCCTCATATTAGGTCCTTTATATGAAACAATAACTAAAAGTTTAAAATTCAATATATACAAAAAGTTAGTGTGGTTCGACTCTTAAGATTTTGTAGTATTTGATCTAAATTTGGCTTGGTAATTAAATTTACATTATTTATTACTAACAGCTGTTTTTTCAGATTTTTAACTTTAATCAGCGGCATTGAAAAAATTAGTTTACAAAAATTCAGAGTTTTGTCAATTGTTTTTTATTTCTGGCTTACTGTGTTATTGCAAGAGCTTAAAACATGAAAAAAAAAACAATATTATTTTTGTTTTCATTTTTTTGTTTATTTTTTTGTTCCATGTAACTATTTCTTGATAAAAAAAATTGTTTAGAATGATAATAAAAAAATAAATAAATAAAAATAACTCACTATGTGAGTAAGAGTGATATGACTACATTTTTTTACTTTTTGCTAAGAATTTTTCATTTTAGTGAATTGCGAATGTTTTTTTTATAACTTAGACTCTAAGTTAGAGGTCTAATATAGTCAAATTAAAGTCGCAAGCAAGTTGCAAAACAACTTTACACTACGACATTTCGAGAACGCTTTGAAGTATAAACTTGAAATTTGAAACAAATTTTCTCTACTACTTTGTTCCAAATTTCAAATCTCTGGATCAAAGCGTAGTGTAAAGTTGTTTTGCATTTTGCTTGCGACTTTAATTTGATTTAATTACTCACTGCGAGTTTTTCGTCTAAAGCCCGCGGTACAGAATAAAATGTGTGTAGTTTAATGAAAATGTTAGCAGATAAGAAAAATTAACATATATGTTAAAAATATAATAAAATTAACATATATGTTAAAAAAATAAATTTATCTATTTTTTTAATTATCTAATTTCAAATTCACACAAACAAGTAACTATTAAGTAAATAAAGTGCAAGGATTCACCGCACTAACTGTCTTTCTTAACCTTGAAACCTATTAGATACTTTAATGGCATATGGCATAAGAACTATACATAAATAAGTCTTGACATCTACTCCAAACTGACTCTGAATTACTAAATTAGTTAAGAAATATTTTAATCGGACTAAATTTGTTTTTAAATTTTCCTCATAAATAGATAAGTCATTCATTATCTACTATAAATTACAATTTTCTTATCTCGGAAAAATCCAGGTATATATGTTTATAATATAAACTTTTAAACTTGTTGATTATTGAAAATAAAAAAAAACGATTTAGGTATAGAAAAGATGCCTAATTTCGGATGGTTTCCTGATTTCGGATAGTAGTGTATCTGATACTATCTGCAGAGGTAAGCAGAAACCTAGTTTTATGTGAAGCCAAAAGCCAATACTAAAGCCGTCTTGTAATATGGCAACGATAGAGCTTTTCCGCGTTAAATGGCAGCACAAATCGTTTAAATTGCAAATGGCAACATTATGTCTCCTATAGTATTCGTAAAAAATTGCTTTATGAATAAATTTGAGATTAAAATACTTCTTATTTGCAGAAGAAAATTTTGAGGAATCACAAGAAACATAAGCCCATTGCTTATGTTTCCAGATCTACTTTGAAAAAAAATCGGCCAATATTTATTTTTTTTTTGCTCCAAACTGGTTTATATCGGCATAAAATGTCATAAAACGCAAAAATATGAAAACAAAAATTGAACTTTTTACGCGAATACAATTATTGTACAAGGATTTCCCAAAATTTTTAAAAATTTTAAAATGGGTAAGCAAAATAAGTCTCAAATATACAGAGCGGTCCAAAAGTCACCCCCCCTCTTAACTTTTGAACCAGTTGAGATATCGACTTCAAATTTGGAACTTTTAAATAAGACAAACTATCTTTTAGCATATATTTAATACTTTCAGCTCTTAAAATGTGGGCAGGGGGGCATGGGGGCACATTTTTTTTAAATAGAAAGGGGGGTCCTGTAATACATTATTTTAAAGCTTATAAAATTCTCCATTTAACTCCATATTTTTAAATAAAAAAAATTGGGTTTAAAGTGGGGTTGAAAATGGGTATTAATGTCAAAATTCCTCTAAAAAAACAAATAATCTTTTAAAAATGCCTAATTTCATCATAAAAAAATGTTAATTATACTTTTAAACTAATTTTAGTTGACATAAATAAAAATTTATAAAAAAAAAACTTAAAAAATCGAATGTTTTAGCACAAAAAATTGAAAAATCAAAACCTTAAAAAACATTTTTAAAAAAATTAAAAATGTTAATTTAAATAGGCAATTTTATAAGCTTTAAAATGATGTATCACACGACCCCCCTTTCCATTTAAAAAAATGTCCCCCCATCCCCCCTGCCACATTTTAAGAGCGAGCTGAAATATCTAATATATGCTAAAAGATAGTTTAAGTTGTCTTATTTAAGAGTTCTAAATTTGAAGTCGATATCTCAACTCGTTCAAAAGTTAAAAGGGGGGGGGTGACTTTTGGACCCCACTGTATATTTTGCTTTTAAAAAACTCGTGCATCCACATGTGATGTGACATGGTTGCCAGTTCAGAATCCTTATAAAAACTTATTGTGTGTAGTAAATGAACAACATTTAATCATTTAATTTAATATAGATACCGTTAAAACTGGTCAGACGTATTTTTTTTATAAAACATTATTACGCACTAAACGATGAATATTCATAAAAAAATCACTGCAAATGCATGCCAACATATTTTAAAGTGGTTTATGGTTCCATATAAAAATTTTATTTCTATTTTTATTGACCAAAAAAAATAAATAAAAAATATTGTCATGAAATATGATACATTTTTTTATAGGCTATAAGTATGGCAATATTATTTGTATATAGAATTGTCAGTAAACAGATTGTCCGACGCCACGAAAGAAATTTGATATCAATCTGGAACCTACCAATACGATTCTTATACAGATCATCCATCCGTTTTGTATACACTCCAAACTAGAATTTGTATTCTCTTGTGGCCTTGCTTGCTAAGCAATGCTTAGCCCAATTATGTTATATTTTTTCATGAGATTAATTTACAACTTAAAACTTTCTTCTCCATTAATTAATTATGGGAACTGTCGGTCATCTTGGATTAAAGGGGTGAGTGCGCTAAATATGCATCTTACGATAAAAATGCACATTACCAATTTTTTTAAGAAGGAAATTTTCAACAATTTTAGTTTGGATATTTGTTTTATATATTAATAACAATTGAGTTATAAATATTTAAAAAAGGCTATGTTGGGGTGAAATTGTTTTTTTTTTATTTTTCAGCCAAATTATTCGTCGAAGGATAAAAGTGGTTATGATCAAACTAGTAACTCTTGAAATTATCTACAAGTCTTATATATTATAAATTTTCAAGTATTGTGGGGGGCTGAAAGTCGAGTTGCGCCCTCCGTAACCGTACAAAAATACATGATGAAAATTCATAATGTATATAACTTATAGAGAATTTCAAGAGCTGCAAATTTGCTTATATCCTTCGATAAATAAATAATTTGACTAAAAAATTCAAAAAACCATTTCACCTCCAACATGGCTATTTTTGAATCGATTGTTATTAATATAAAAATAAATTATTCTAATAAAAATGCTTGAAAATTTTCTCCTTAACAAAATTGGTAATATGCATTTTTATCGCAAGATGCATATCTAGCTAGATAAACTTTAATTCAAAGGTTTTAACTTGTAATTTTTTTTTCTTTCTTATATAGAATTTGATCAAAAGTAATTGGGCTATGCTGGACTAATGTCGGATCAATCGTTCCGATTTTGGGTCGCCAGTTGCGACTTTTTATGAACATGATTAAATTGTTTGCGGGAGTGTGCAGGGGATACAAATTCTACTTCCAACTACTTACAAAAATGATAAATTATCTGTATAAAGAATTCGAATTCCGCGTCTTTCCATCCCCACAGGTGTAAAATGGAGGGGCGTTGACACTTTTTTACCCAAAACTTTTATGCCTGTAGTTTTTTTTTACATTTTTTTCGGTAAATTATGATTCTTTGATTAAAAATATATAAAAATATCTTAGTATAACACCGTAAGATCAACCGTTTTCGAGAAAATTGCAGTTAGAGAGATAATTTCACGTTCTGAGGAGGAAAAATAGGAATTAACAACTGCGCCAATAAAATTTTTAATAACACCGTCACACAAAAAAAGGGTCCGTCTTTGTATGTATTTTGGAGTGCTGAAGCCGAATTTGAAGTCAAAATAGCACCTCATCTGATTAGTTTTGGAGGACATTATTTTCGGGTTTATAAATAGAATTTTTTTCGAGGTTATCTCCAAAACTAATCAGGTAAGGTGCTATTTTGACCTCAGTTTCGGATTCAGCGCCTCAAAGTATACAAAAGTCCAAACAATGGTCTCCGAAAAAAATCCGTACATTTTGTGTTCGTAATCCAGGGCTATTCTACATCAAAAACTTAAAAATTACATTCACCTGGAGTTCTAACTCAAATATTTGAGGTGCTGGATTTTTTCTAAGGTGAGACTCTACGCCCTCGAATTGGTTAGAAAAAATTACTTTGAGATCAGGGCAAACAAGTTGCGATTTGTTGCCTTGTGTTATTGGCAATAGATTGCATTGACCTACCTTAAGAAAAACTATTCTGGAAATTATAAGGCAATGCACTTTAAACTTTAAGAAAAAGCGAGAAAAACTATTTAGAAATCACAATATTATTTAAAATCGTCACTTTCAATAATATTATTTAAATAAGGAAGGAAATGTTGTTACTTCATATTTATACATTAAAATTTTATTTTATATTGTCACTTATCTGTTTCCAAATATTGTAGTGGTATTAATTTTTTAGACGAAAAAGATTTAGTTAAACTTAAACAAACAAAGTTTTGACGCTCTTTTATTATAAAAAGCATGTTTTTTGTATAATTTATTTGAATAATGGCACGCGGAGTCCTCAGGATTGTATATGGAAAAATTTTACGTAAACTAGGTTATTTGTAGGTTTTTGTGCAAAAATTGAATAAATCCAAGAATAAAATTATCATAGAAAAAAGGCCCTGGATCTTAATGTAATTATTTAGTCTTATTTACAAATTACATTACATTACATGTTTGTTTAACCTCGTACTATTCTACTTAATTAAGCATCCCCTAAGTCCAAGACTTGTGTAGGCTAGTAGTAGAGGGAACCACTGGCTTATACTGACTTTCGAACCAGTTTCTAGGGAGTGTCCGTTTCACTTATCGCCTTCGCCAAATTTCAATTTTTAATTAACTGAAAAAGTCAAATAGGTGCCAGTGAGGATCGAACTCACGATAGTAGACTTGCTATGCATACGCGCTAGCCACTACGCTATGCCTCCCATTGAATGTATTTAGAGTATTTCTGGGACCTGACCCAGCCGGTAGTTTATACCATATTCGACTGTTTTTAAAAAGCGTTTTTGCTTTGGGAACATTTTAAATTATTTTTCATTTCTGGAATAGTGGTGAGTCTTATTTATTATTCTAATAATGAACTCCTGTCCATCCTTGGACAATTTTCTTGTACTAGTTCTAAAATTTTTTTATAATATTTTTAGATTTCGAAGAGATTTGTTGAATTTCAGTTGGATTTTGGTTGGGAGGTAACAGGAATTTTGAGGAGATTAACCCTGCGTATGTATATATAAAAAAAATAGTTTTAAATTTAAAGTATTTAATATTTTTTAGTACTTTTCGAGAAAATTGTGAAATGTTAATATGCTTCCAATTGTCCAAGGATGGATAGAAGTTAATTATTACAAAATAAACAAGACTCACAACCATTGCAGAATACTGGTAAATTACATTCAAAACGCTGCTTGAACTGGTTTCGATTCTTCTTTTTTTTCCTTTGCTTTCTCTCCTTCTTCGTCTTCTTTTTTCTTCTTCTTCTTCTTCCTCCACTTCCTCTTCTTCTTCTTCTTTTTCTTCTTCTTCTTCTTCTTCTTCTTCTTCTTCTTCTTCTTCTTCTTCTTCTTCTTCTTCTTCTTCTTCTTCTTCTTCTTCTTCTTTCTTTCTTTCCCTATTTGGTTATTATACGTTTTTACCAATTTTATTTGACGATAACTAGTTTTGATCTTAATAAATCTATTCAACAATGCAGATTAAGAACGAAACCGCTTCTATGCTCTACAAGATCTTAAGATTCAAACCAAACTTAGGCCGTGGCCGACTATACGCTGACTTAAAATAATTTTTTTCTTAAAGTTTACTCTGCAATTTTTCAAAAATTCAAAATTTGTGTTTTTTTTTAATTCGAATTATTTTCATTCGACATTTACTTAAAATTATGACTTCATGTGCTGGCTAGCTAGATATCTCAGCAAAAACAACCAGGACATTTTTAACACTGGTAGCAAAAAAGTTCTGAGAATACCCTAAGTATATTCTAGGAATGTTCTTTCTTTTATAATGTACTAAAAATATTCTTTGAATAAATAATATTAACTATGAAGAATATTGTGTTAGTACTTGTTTGTTTCTTTAAATAAAACTACTTATACAGTTTTTGTACCAACTTATCGTCGCCGGCTTAATTGTATATGTCATATAAGATATATGTTAATACATTTAGGAAAAAATCCGACTACTTAACAGCAGTCTAAATAAAAATGCATCATGCACTAGCATACTGATTAAAAAATTAGCGGGTGTTCATGCGACTGCTTTTACAATTTGGCATCCAGAAAAAGTTACATAAGCTAAAATTTATGTCAGTTAATATGCGCCCAAAAAGCGATACGTGTGCCCAAACAATCGTTTTCTATTAATATTTCAACAACGTATATTGATATAGGTATTATACGTATGTCAATAATAATATTATTGATCTAGGTATTAGAGATTATGCAATGCATGTAAATTAGTATTAATGTACTTAACTTACTACTTATAGCTAATTATTTCAATCATAGCTATTAAATATTTTGTACTCTGCATTTATATCTATATGTTTTAACAAGCCGTGGAGATATGTAGCAGTAGCGGAGAAGATTTTATGAGGGAGGGGGGGTGAAGGTAAAAAAAACAACTTTTTTTAACCTAAAAATACAACTTTTTTCATCGAGAAAAAAAGGTCCTTTTCGTGAAATATAAAACTTTTGCTGTATTTTGAATCCCTGCAAAATACGACTTTTGTATTTTGAATTCATAAAAACAAACAAAGTTGTTTTGGATCAATGAAATATACAACTTTTCAAGATGGGTGACGCTCCCCCCATGCCCCCCATAGATACGGCCCTGATGCTACGTATTTCATTATATGCTATTCACAGTAGATGCTATTTTGCATTCCCAAATAACGCAAGTGAAAACTCTCGTGAAAACTATTTAAAATACAAAATAAAATATTACTGCCAACAAGAGAATAATTCCCCTGTAGGGGGCCTTATTTAAGGCATATCCACAAGCTAACATAATAACATAGTACATAAGAATGCGGTACCGTGATTGGCTTACAAGATACATGGCGGCCAATCACGGCATCGCATTCTTATGTACTATGTTGTTATGAGAGCCTGTGGACATGCCCTTAATTTAGCGAACTGGCTATTTAAATGTCTGACATAACATAACCTAATTCTTTGGTTTAGGTCGGTTTTTTCGCCTGTTTGGTGTTTCTGCTAATGCTAATGGGGGGGGGGGGCGTAGACCTCCTATCTAAACGGGGAGAATGCAATTCTGAGAAAAAATATATCTACCTTAAAAGCGTTAAAAACCCTAAAGATCGGCAAATAAAAGTTTTGGATGTACATTCAGGTTCGTGTACGTCGGACGTAGAAATATCATGTTACTTAATTCAAACAAAAAAACCGCTTAACTTTTTTGTTTTTGAAGGGATTACTTTCAAAACCAATTTATATTTATATATATATATTTCCATCAGAGAACTTGATTTTTCCTGATAATTTCGGGTGACACATATCTCTACTCATCACATCGCTACTCACGCACACCTCTACTCACACACATCTCTACTCACACAAATCTTTACTAACACACATCTCTACTCACACACATCTCTACTCATTGTCATATATTTTGACATTTATTTAATTAGAACTAGGATACCATGGTCGAACAAAGCACTAATCCAAATTAATTTAATATTTTTTTCTGTAATTCAGCTTATAAGTTTGTTTATTGCAACCAAAATTTATTATAAGGTTTATTACTACTAATAGTAACATGGAATTAGGTAAAATTTGTTTCCAATAAATAAACTCATTAGATAATCTACGAAAAAAATATTAAATAAAATTTAGTTAGTGCTTTGTTCTGCCATGGTATCCTAGTTTTAATTAAATAAATGTAAATGAAAAGTATATGACAATGAGTAGAGATGTGTTTGAGTAGAGTTTTGTGTGAGTAGAGATGAGTTTGAGTAGATATGTGTGTGTGAGTAGAGATGTGCGTAAGTAGAGATGTGTGTCACCCAAAATTTCAAGTCGATCGGATTATTCGTTCTTGAGTTATCATGTTCACAAAAAACATGACATCGGACGGACAGACGGACAGACAGAAGGGCATTTTTAAATTTTCTTATTATTTCAGGCGGTTTTTGGTGATTTTGAAAAATTCGAAACTTCCGTATAATACTATTCTAGCGCTACGCGCTGTGGATAGTATAATAGTTGGAAGCTTGACAATAATTTTCAAGGCTAAGTACAAGATTTTTGGCAGAATATTGTATATTTTATGAGTAGGATTTAAAAATATAAAAATAAAAAATAAACGTACGTCTTAGAATATTGAATATGTTTAATTAGGCCAGTTGTAATAGCCATTTTTAAGCTAATCTTAAGGACCAAACTTTTTAAAAAACTTTTTTCGTAAAATTTAAGGAAAGTTTTACCTTAACCCTTTGTTGGAGGACGATACTCTGAAGTACCGGTTTTTTGTTAAATCATATAAATTCCCTATTACCTTGAAAGCTTGACGGTCCTCTCAAGTCCTCTTTGAATAGTAGATATAACCTATACACAGCACACGGTTCACCTGGGCGATTTTAAATAAAAATTTCGTGGACCCCTACATTTTTTGGACTAAAACATAACTGATGACATCAGAAATCAATTCCCATTTGAAAGAAAAACGTAAAAGATACACTTTTTTAGACAGATAAAAAAACGTTTTTTTGAGTAATGATTGAAGGTGAAATTTCACTGTTCGAGGACGAAAAATTAAATACTAAACTGTCGAAAACCAAAATTTTAATGATGCAATGTTATTCTACATCAAAAGCTAAGAAAAAAAGTTTCCATACATGTAGGTCGAAAAAACGCTTTTAAAACTACCATAGCCCTTTAAAAATGGTGCATATTTAGGAGACCATAGCTCCATTAGGATTCATTTTTGGAAGTACCTGTATATGAGGTTTTTTTCTTAGTTTTTAATGTACATTCGCCCTGCATCATTAAAATTTTGGTTTTCAACATTTTAGTATTTAATTTTTCGTCCTCGAACCGTGGAATTTTACCTTCAAATGAATTTTTCTCGAAAACGATTAATCCTACAGTATTACAACAAGAGTACCTTTTTTATGTATTTTTATCTGGGGAATCATATTTCAAAAATAAAATTGTAAAAAAGTTACACAGAAAAAAGTTTGGGACAAAAAACTGATAAGCCCCCCCCCCCCCCGTTTCGCACACCCCTGGTTTAAATAAGTACGTGAAAATTACATACAAAGATGGGCCTTATTAGGATTAATTCACGTGCAAAACCTCGTTAATATATCTAAAAGGGTTCCTGAGTTATTAAATAAAAACCGATTTTTTTAGCCACTTTCAAAGGGGCGTAGCTCCCTTATGACGCATTTTTAGACATATGTTTATAGGAACTTTTTGTCATTTTTTATGATGTAAAACCATCTGTTAAAATTTCCGACCCTATTTCAAATACACCGTGTATATACATGTTAACCTACATGACTATACAGAAAACATAATTTTTTTCCTCAAGTTGAGTAAAAAAAATTAATTTCGATTAGAAACCGGGTGGATTTTCTGTTTTTTGCCTAAAACTATTTTGGGTGTACTTTTTTTTTATTTTTTGGTTGGAGTACTTTTTTATGTAAAAATACACAAAAAAGTTTCTGTGGTTTAACATTGCAGGTTTAAGAAGAACCAAAAATAAAAAAATTAAAAAATATAAAGCAAAAAACAAATATTTTAGTAATGAGTGGTTATTTAACATTAAAAACATAGAAAAAGTTTATATGCACCTTGGTCAAAAAATTATTCCTAAGGAAGTTATGTCCTTTTAAATATGCCCATTTTCAATAAAATTTCGCAAAATCTTCAAATAATTGGCGATTTTTTTATGTTCTAACTTAAGGAAAGGGGAAATATATTTTTTTTAGTTTTCCCACAATTAGTATTGTTTCTAAATATTACCAAAGAAACCCTCCAAAATTTCCTTAATTTTAAATACAATCACTTTTTATCCGAAAAACAGGTACCGATATTTTTCAAAGTTTGAGTCCTTTAAACATTAATCGATTTGGCTCATTTTTAAGTGGCCACAGTTTTTTACTAAGGAGCAACTTTTGAGCCAGAGAGCGTTTTCCATTTCGCAAATCGGAATTTTTTGACACACCCTAAAAAACGTTTTTTTATCTTTCTAAAAAAGTGTATCTTTTACGATTTTCTTTCAAATGGAAATTGATTTCTTATGTTATCAGGTATGTTTTAGTCCAAAAAATGTAGGGGTCCACAAAATTTTTATTTAAAATCGCCCAGGTGAACCGTGAGCAAGAGGGCAACACTATACAACACATTATTTGCTCCCGGCTATATTTTATAAATAAATAAATAATTTTATACATAAAAAGGCTTAAAGTACATTCAAATTAAGCTATTTTTAAATTGCTAGACTCCGGATCCGGTTTCTTTGGGTGCTAGAATCTCCAAAAGCTATGGCAATAAGCTTCAGCCCATTCATGGGGTGAAGCGGATCAACCTTTAATAAAGAAAAACTGAAAGAAATGATGAGCTAAATTTTTCTTAAAATGTTCAACGTATAGCTAGCTAATTAGGTTATAAAATTTATTTTTTCCCATTTTTTGTTCAGTAGATACATTTAAATAATTAAAGAAAACTGACATTTTTGATCCGCTTCACCCCAGATTACGGTACTCTTGTCTAAAATAGTACCTATGTCCGAAATGCCAATTACGTTATCAATACATTATACACGGAAAAAAAACTTAAAAATTAATTACTTAATACATAAAAAAAAAATTACGTTGGCGATAAAGTCTAAATATTGAGTTAGATCAAAAGAAATTATAGAATTTAGTTAATAAAGAAGTACCTACTTTTCTTTCTTTGTTTTTAATAGGAAGCACAAGGATACCAAACCAAAAATTTCATAAGAAAAGCTGTATTGATTGGCTTATATAATTTAATTAATATTCATTAAAATAAGGTACTATTAAAATTACTATTTGTAGATTGTTTATCAATGGAAAATTAATTAATGTTAATAGCTTTTATGATACTATTATAATATTATTATAAAATTATTATAATAAATATATTGAATTTAAAACAAGTTAAATCCACTTATAATTTGAAAACAAAATGAAAGAATTAATATAAAAACCGCAAATAAAAATAAACTTAAATAAAACAAATAAATACAAGGAAAAAATGAATCTAAAATAATATATAATTATCTTATTTTACTTATTAGGTAATTTCACTATTATATTACATTATATGTTTGTTTAACCTCTTACTATTTTATTTAATTAAGAATCCCTAAGTTCAGGACTTGTGTGTACTTGACCACGTTTAATTCATGAATTTGTCTAAATTTTAAAACAACAAAATGAACTCATTGTAAAATAATGTAAAAGACTTAGGCGGTTATGTTATTTAAGGGTTCCAAACTTTAAGTTGATATCTTGAGGCGTTAAAAAGTTAAAGGAGGCGGACTTTAAATACGCACTTTATAACAAAATTAGTGCTAGTATGAATTTGGCATGCACGGAAATTATAGTACACATACACACATAGGGGTGAACCTCATTGGCGTAGTCGGTAAAAAACCGATGACTTTGTCTGATAAATAGATACACATTTACTGCTTAAGAATAAACTAACTTTAGTTTATTTTTAACCCTATTTTTATATTAGTAGATGTTTATTGGAAAAAAAAATTATTTGGGAAGGTCAATCAACCTGACTCAAATTGATATTCAAACTATTTTTTAAACTCGTAACGTTTCGAGGGTAGTTTTTCCTCGTCATCAAACCTTTTTTATAAGAAAAACATATGAAAAATATATAAAATCAAGTTATTACATAACAAACATTAAAAACATTATTTTTGTTTTATTATAACAAAAAATAATAAAACGAAATAAAAAAACTACTTGTAGTCACACAAATTTAAACCAAGTTAAAGGCAGTAACTTGGGTTACTGGGTTAATTAAATTTCTTTATAAATACAAAATACAATGAGAGAAAAAAAATACTATGATAAGGAAATGAATAACAAAATTAAAATTAGAAAAAGTGACTGGCCAGTTATTATTTAAACCGAGTAAAAAAAAACTTGTTTTAACCTTATTTACTTTAAAAGATTTTTTATTTTTGATGCTTTTTATGTCATCAGGAATTAAGTTAAAAAGTTTGGGACCGTCATAAAGGCAATTTTTCCGCAAACCCGATTTTTTAAATGGTACAATAAATAATCTATTATTAACACTACTAGTTAAATAGTTATGTGATGGTATAAAGAACCTATCAGGATTGCAAGAAGTCCACAAGACAGCCTGGTATTGATATAGTTTTTTTTATTGGAAGAATTTGAAGTTCTGTATATAATAATTCAGTTGAGTACCTTCCGTTTTTCTTGTGTAAAACTTTAATTATTGAGTTCTGTGTAGTTTCTATATATTTTCAAGCATTATCAACAGCTCCGCCCCATTTAACAATACAGTATCTTAGCAAGGATTCAGTTAGCGCAGTATACACAGCGAGTAATAATAATACGATAATACTTCAAATTCTATAATTTAAACGAGATGAAACGTTGCAAGCACCCTGTCAAAACATCGGCATTATTGTACACTAGAGCCATCTAGTTTGCAAATTTCATTGTTTGATTTTAAATTCTGTATCTTTAAAACATTATATTCTAGCAAAAAACTGTATATAACGGTTTTTATAGGGCTTAAAAAGAGCTTTTATTTAAAATATAATTTTTTGAAATCGGGTTACAAATATGTGAGATATGCTAAAAAAACCTTTTACTGCTTTAAACGCCAATATCTCGAAAACAATGCGTTTTAGGAAAACGTTGTTTATAACATTTTTTAACCAATTTAAAATTATCTTTTATATAAGTGCTAAATTAACCAAATACAATAATAATTGCCTTAATTATAAACAAAAAACGCTAAAAATAGGAGTTTTACCCTATTTTTACCCCCTTACCCCCAATCGATATCTCATGTAGAAATGGAGTTAGAGAGTTTACACCCAGAGAGACAGACGGGCGCAATTTTTTTTTACTGATTTCGACTCAGAATGGTCTAAAACGTCGAGAAATGTGAAAAAAACGTGGTCAAAGATTTTGACTTTTCGGCGACGATTTCAATACATCGGCACTCTTAGTAGGACTAAGTGCCGATGTAAAATGCTGTATTAAAACATTTACGCCTTATTTCAAGAAAATTAATTTTAACTTTTAATTTTAACGCGACTGTTTATAATTTACGTTACAATTGGAAACATCTAAGGGAATTGTGAAAACGAAAATAAAGTCAAACCAAATGAAATAATTGTCAAACAACTAAAATTCGATAAATCTTTGTCCAATTAACGATATAATTAAAGATTTAGATTGGCCTTATCTAGGTAGTAATTTACCAGTTTGATTTAAAAGAAATTAAAGAAACACGATTCACTCCGACCCCAATTTTCTTTATTGAATTTAAACACGCCGGTCACTTTTAAATTCCCTTAAGTTAATCAAAGATAATTATGAAATATTCATTAAAAGAGTATATTATAAATATCTAAGCATTTGATCTCTTTATGACTCGTTATTTAAATGGTTTTTAAAAATTTCCATTTGACCCGAATGTATACGAATAAGATTATTCGTAGTACATATATTCACTATATCCGTTGGAATACCGTGAACGTTATGTTATCAAAGTAAATACGATATATTGTATTTATTTAGTGTTAACTTTGTTACGAAATTTAAATTCGTCAAATAGATTTATGGAATTCTTACAAACCCTGCGGCGCCAGAGCTATTAAAATATAATATTTATTATTTTCGGAGACTCAAAATCAAATTTAGTTAAAAGTCCAGGATCTAGATATGCTTATGTTTCCAATTTTGTGCTGGCACAAATTTTGTTTATAAACACTTAGAAGGTGTCAAAGTAAGCATTTTCCACTCAGGTGATAATGATGAATCATCGCTTGAGTGTAAAACATACGTTGACACCTTCAAAGAATTTATAAATAAAAGTTGTGCCAATGAAAAAGTTAACACAAAAGCGATTTATATTCTGGACTATTATAGAGGGTGGTTAGGCTGTCTCAGATAAAATATACTCCATTTAATGAGAAAATAGGACACGTAAACTAAATAGCACTCTGGCATTAATTTCTTAAAACTTAATAGACAATATTTATATAGAATATGCTAAAAAAATCATTCACTAAGTCTTAAGAAATAAATGGCAATTACCCCACAGAGTGCTATCTAGTTTACGCCCTGTGACCTTAGAGTGGTATTGTTTCATTAAATGGAGTATAAGTTCTATATAAGTTTAAGTGTCTAAGTAAGGTGGAATTACAGTACCTATCCGTACCCTTGTTTTGTATTTACTCAAGTTGCTGACCTAGGCAATGGATAATAGCGTTACGCAGTCTCCCTTTCCCCTCATAATGAATCGTAACGCTAAGCACTGGGGGGGGGGGGGGGGGGGGGGGGGCAGGTGCGTTGCTTATTTGAAGTATGACCCCTAATTTGCTATTTTCTAACAGTAAATCTGGCCCTGACAGGATAAGATTTATTGCCGATATAACTCCTTCTTTGCTTAAAAATTTGGTTACTTAATATATTATTTTTTATTTTTTTTGTCTTTAAAAAAATTTTTTTTTTCGAAAAAGAGAATAAAAAAACGTTAAAAAATGTTTTAGTTCTTGTTTATTTAAAAAAAAATAATTAAATAGATATTTTTAGGAAAATGCAATATACCATTTGGCTCATTCCACGCAAATTTTTGGTATACTTGCTCTACGTATGCTTAATAAGAACTTATATAATTTTCAGATCTTTGATTTTTTTAATAAAAAGATATAATAATCTGTAGATCTTTCTCTAATTATGTGCCAAAATTCATAATGGGACGACCATGGGATTGGTTTTTGTAAAATATTAAAGATATAAATTTCATTTTTTATTCCATCAATCTATTTTCTAATCATCGTACAGAGTGATATTGGTAGACTGACTCTTGGTACTGAAGAGGGCCAGCAGCCCGAAACTGTCAGTCTACCAATATCACTCTGTACGATGATTAGAAAATAGATTGATGGAATAATAAATTAATATTTTTATAATTTTGTTTAAAATTAAAAATTTCAGTCCTTACTAATTTTACGTCTAACCACCCGTTAGTGGTACTATGTGCTTGAGACACACAAGTCTTCAACTTGCTACCATTCAAAGTCTCCAGATTAGGAGAGGTATGAGTAGTTGTCTACATCTAGAAATAGATGGCGCACAAGTCTACATCAATCTAATGGCTATATTCCTTTTGCGAGTAAAGTCTAAAAACGTTTTCTTAATCAGCGTGCAGAGTTGACTCTTGGTACTGAAGAGGGCCAGCAGCCCGAAACTGTCAGTCTACCAATATCACTCTGCACGATGATTAGAAAATAGATTGATGGAATAATAAATTAATCTTTTTATAATTTTGTTTAAAATTAAAAATTTCTGTCCTTATATAAATTTCAGTTAAAATTTCATTTCCCAACGACTTTTTAAAGAGTTTAATAATACTACCCTGTATTTTTGAATACTAAATGCTGATATATTTAATAACTATTTTATATTTATCTGGAGCATTTTCTACTAAGTCTGGTATACATATATACTAGCAGTGGACCTGTTATTCGCACGGAAATTTAGTTTTAGGTATTATTCAAACTAACATCAGTTCTTTTAACGAAATAATAAGATACTTACATAATATGTTTTGGAAAACCTTAAATTAAGTTTATATACATATGTACTAGCTGTGATACCCAATCTTTTCATGGAAAATCTAATTTAAATTTTACTTTCCTTTTCTGCGTTAGTATTTTTTTTTATTTTATTTTTTTATTTTCTTGTCGTTTAATATAAAAAAAACAATAGTTTACTAATAGAAATCTGTGCGTCGGTCAATATTTATATCTGTCTGTCCAAGAAAATTTGTGATCACCATAACTTGAGAACGCTTTGAGCTAAATACTTCAAATTTTAAATATAGGTTCCTTATTCAAACAGGATTTTTTTGACCCCCTGCCTCCACCTCAACATTTACCAAAAACAATTCCAGCTGAAAACGTTTGGGCTCATTCCATGGCAAATGAAACACAAAATATTCAATTTTAAACACAGACTTCTTCGATTTGTCTGATTTTTGGCTTATATAGCATACGTACGTATGCATGCTTAATGAGAATTTGCCTTTTTTAGATTCTTTTGACATTAAACAATGTTTAGTAAACATAGTAGGCTTTACAAAATATGGCTAGTTATAATTAATAGCTTATTTAAACAAATTATAGAATATTATGAATGTCTAAAACATTCTGTAAAATGCAAAAATAATACCTTACCTAATTTTAATAAAAATCTAATTATTGAAAATTCCGTGCGAAAAACGGGTATCTTGGCTAGTTATATTAAAAAAATTAATCAATTAACTTATAATTCCGTTTGCAAAAAAGTTAATTTTAGTTTAAATTTGATTGAGGTAAAATAAATAAAAAAATTAGTTGCTACTATATTTTTAAAAGTTTACCAAAGACGAATATATGGCAGTCCCATTTTGAAATTTGGGTAACTGTTAGAGAAACGTCTTTAGTAGTTTAACATATATTAAAAAAAATCGAAGATGGCGTATTTTGAGTAAAATGTCACCAAAAATTGGTTACTTTGGTGACTATCACCAAAATAACTTTCAAAAAGTCCAAACTAACAAACTTTAAAATATACTTTGTCTGAAGTCTCTATATCTTACCGTTATAGAGAAAAACCCTTTTAAAAATTATACGTTTTAGAAAAATTGGGCATTTTTGTCATCTTTAAAAGGCCATAACTCCAAAAAAAAATGTTAAAAAAATCTGAAAAAAAAAAATCAGGTTCTTTTTGGACAAACATAGCACACTTGAGCCAAAAATAGGGTAAATCAAAGAAGTCGAAGTTTTCGTTGCGTGCTACTTGGCACAGAATCACCCATTTACTGTGGATAATATATAATGAAAGCATTACATATTTCACGGCTTGTTATTCATTATGTTTAATTGATGCATCAATTTAAACATGTTTATAAAAAATATTATTTTATGTTTCAAGACAGATAAGGATTACTAATTTAGAAACAATTAAATTTTTAATTTAACTAATTAAAATTAGTTATGATTAAATTATAACTAATCATTATTCATTTAATTTTAAGTCTGGTTAATGGCGGTTTTAAAAAAGTCAACAAAAAATTGAATAAATCAGTTTATTTCAATAGATAAATGTTAAACTAATATTTATTTATGGTTTAATGTTATATGGCAATTAAAAATTCTGCTATCAACAAAATTATATTTCATTAAATTTAAAAAAATACACTGCTCAGTAAAAAAGCTGTCCCATTTTTCACCTCGCGTCAAAAGTCCAAAATGATCAAAATTACGTAATACTTGAACGTTCCCTTACACTGATAAAACAGTTTATTTGTGTCAACTAAATATTTGGTTGGATATGGCGAATTAAATTATTTGGTTCTGACAAATAAATTTTATTTGTGTCAAATCAACTATTTTGTCCCCATTAATAAATCATTTTGAGTTTAAAATATTTGATTGCATGAACTAAATATTTATTTCACTAAAATAAAATTTGTTACTCACATCCAAATAATTTAATTGGCCATATCGAAATAAATCCTTTTAATCAGTGTATGAGATCAGAACACCAATATACCAAATTTCACGAAAACTAATCCCCGCTTTCAGGGGGTAGATTTAGAAAAAAAATTCAAAGATTCAGTTTTAGCGACCTCAAAAACTCCAATATACCAATTTTCAAGACAACTATCCCCCGCACCTCAGGTGGTTGAGTTAGGTTTTCTTATTCTAAGAATTAGTTTTTTGGCGCTAAAACTAATTCTTAGAATAAGAAAACCTAACTCAACCCCCTGAGGTGCGGGGGGGAGTTTTCTTGACTCCTATACCAATTTTCACGAAAATAATGTAAATATTTTAAATTAATTACCCCCGCCCTCCAGGGGGTTTTAGCTACCTCAAAAACCCCTATATACCAATCCTCACGAAAATAAAAAATAATCACCCCCACCCCCGGGAGTGAAGTAAAAAAAAAATATTTTCAGATGCAGGTTCGTCGACCTTAAAAACTAATTTTAACCAAAATATTGACAACATTTAAAAATATTTACCCCCTTACTTTCGGAAAAAAAATCTCGTTCGATTACTTGGTAAGGAACCTATACTTCAAATTTAAATACTTTAGCATAAAGAGTTCTCGAGCTATCGTAGTCACAAATATTCCAAGAAAGACAGACGTACCTACCTAGGTACGTCTATCTGTGTCGGAATATTTGTGACTACGATAGCTCGAGAACGCTTTAGGTACCTACAAAGAGACATACTGCAATTTTTTAGTACTTTTTGTATTTAAAACGATAAAAAACGTAAAAATTGTTATTAAAGGTACAAGTGGCTTAATTTTTAAATGGGTAGGATCACTTAATTCGGATGTACCGTACAATATTTAATCGAACAACTGTTTATTCTGCTAAAAATATATTTTACAACTAAAATCATAGTTTAAAGTTTGTGTACAGATCTGTATTTTACTAATTTTTCAATTAGAAAGTTATCTATCTGTCGTTAAAATCAAATGAACAGGAAACAGTGAATAGTACCATTTCATTCTTTTTGGGAATCATCAGCACTGTGCATCATTTATGTTGTTAATATTTAAATAAAACGTTAGATAGATTTAAAAGCATGGTGCCATCTATTGATGTGGTCATTGCTATATGTTCACTTGTACCCAAAAGGCAAATCGCCACAATTTAGGGTGTTAAAAATGCCACGGACCTAAACCATTTTATGAACCTTTAGCCGGTTGAGCAAAGTTAAATAAGTTAAGAATTGACAGTCTATAAAAAAATATATACTGCAGTATATATATTTTTTTATAGACTGTCAATTCTTATTTAATTTTTCAATTGTTTTGTTCTAAATAAGTTAAAAAAATTAGCTTCATGTTGGAAAATATATACAATATACAGTGCGCTCCAAAAGTCACCCCCCCTTTTAACTTTTGAACGAGTTGAGATATCGACTTCAAATTTAGAACCGTTAAATAAGACAATTTAAACTATCTTTTAGCATATATTTGATATTTTCAGCTCTTAAAATGTGGGCAGGGGGGCATGGGGGGACATTTTTTTATATAGAAAGGAGGGTCGTGTGATACATCATTTTAAAGCTTATAAAATTCTCTATTTAAACTAACATTTTTAAATTTTTTAAAAATGTTTTTTAAGGTTTTGATTTTTCAATTTTTTGTGCTAAAAAATTCGATTTTTAAGTTTTTTTTTTATAAATTTTTATTTATGTCAACTAAAATTAGTTTAAAAGTATAATTAACATTTTTTGAAATGAAATTAGGCATTTTTTTAAAAATATTTGTTTTTTTTAGAGGAATTTTGACATTAATACCCATTTTGAACCCCATTTTTTTTTATTTAAAAATATGGAGTTAAATGGAGAATTTTATAAGCTTTAAAATGACGTATTACACGACCCCCTTTCTATTTAAAAAAATGTGCCCCCATGCCCCCCTGCCCACATTTTAAGAGCTGAAAGTATTAAATATATGCTAAAAGATAGTTTAAGTTGTCTTATTTAAAAGTTCCAAATTTGAAGTCGATATCTCAACTGGTTCAACAGTTAAGAGGGGGGGAGGGGTGACTTTTGGACCGCTCTGTATACAAAAGATAAACAGTCAGTTATTTAAAATAGCCGCAGTAAACGAGGATTTATGATGGATACAAGTATTTTTTTGCTAAGGCAGGACTTTCCTAGGGGAAAGTATTTACTCTCTTTGGATTAATTAAACTTAATTATGATTTACTTAATTAATTATGCATGTAATTAATGCGTGACTTCTATAAGACCATGTGATCTGTATTTACTTAATATCAATTTAACGAATCAATTAGTAGGCAATTAATTTGTTGTTTTGTAAAAAAAACAATGCTGAATTGTGTTATGCAACAGGAAAACATTATTTCAGAATAGGGAAAAGGGAGGAATAGCGTGCTTTCAAGGGAACAGCTTAATAAAAAATCAATATAAATGCAATATATACTGCAAATTCAATAAAATCTGCAGTGACTCAGTTGCAAATGTGTGGTAAAAGGCGAGGATCATACCATTCCGGGTGTGACTCACGTAATTTCGTCAAAGCCTTGCAAAGGCGGACCCTTAGAAGGGGTAAGAAAGCAGCAGAGGTATGAGTCACTGCAGGTTTTATTGAATTTACAGTATAGTTAATATAACTTATGATGAATCTCACATATGTTTAATATGATTTTATTCCATTAAGCAGTATTATTATGAAAGCAAATAATAATATATAAAAAAAGGAAATGTTATACCATGAAGTCCAGATCATGCGACAAGTAGCCTCAAACGAAATGTGACAACTAGCCCCAGTAGTCAATTTTACGTTATGTATCAAGTACTTTCTAATTAACGAATAAACACTCCTAAATGACATTATCAACAAATAATATACACCTTAAACTATTAATATACATATAATTTTCTTATCTTAATATTTTAAATCACTCACAATAAGAAAAAATATTTACCACAAAAAAATTAGTGGATGCTTTAATTTTGACATTTTTTTGGATAATGTTGCTGCTCTTTTAACTTATTACTTTTAAGTTTACAAATAATAAATGGCACTTTTGTAACGCAGAGGTTAATCTCGGTTTGGTGCAGAAAACTATTTTACTTTTTGAGATACAAGCACTACGACAACTTACCCCTGCGACAACTAGCCCCGGTCACCCCAATAGTACCTAAAAATCTTAAATATCACCCTTTTATTTTTTGCAAATTAGTATAAAATTTTAATCAAATCAAATAAAATCGAATTCGCGCAAAATAGCGTTTACCAAGTTAGGGGAATATGTATTTGTATCTCCTTTCAAGTCGTCGGTTATATTAAATAGAGAAGGAGATACATACATAAGTACCTAACTTGGTTAAGTATCTGCATATAGGTAAAATTAAATCTATGTTATTAATGGCGCTTAATATTTTTCGGGTTGGAAATTACAATTGGTAACCGTAATATATTTGTTTTACCACTAACCTTAAAAATTATTTGGTTCTCTTACTCTTACTCTTACATGTACTCAATAATAACGCGGAACTATTTTTCAACACCAAGGGTATTACACCTGTGACAGATGATTTGTCGATATGATATAAATATTTAATTTGTAGTGAATATTAAATCTGGGGATTTTTATTTGAAGTTGCTCATAAAATTAAATTTAATTCTTTTTAAATTTTAAATTATTAAATATAATTGACACATGCTAATTGATAATTATCAATTATAATTTAAAAAAAAAATAAAATAAAAACCTCAAAACAATAGTGAAATATAGGATGTTTTAGTATCGATAAATAAATAAATAAATAAAACAAGCCGTGAAGATACGCATTCCATATTGGAAAAGTCCAAACCAGCCGTTAAGCACTGGGCGCTCGACCACTTTTAAATTGCTTTATTTTTTTGTGGTAACTACCCTTCTTCTTCCATTCAGTTTTATGGACTTAGCTACTAAGGCTATCCGACCAACCAATCTCAAATTCCAATTTCTAATTAAAACATAGGATCTGCTATTATGCAGATCTGGGATGTCCAATACCTATGTTTTGTCTTTTTTACTTCTAACCTATGTAGGTTGTATTATAATCGTTTAAAAAAACTCTCTCAACATAACTTCAAATAAAAAACGTGGATAATACAAATCAAATCACCAAGCTCAAATTCCAATTAAAATTAATACATAACATCTATACTTCCATAACAAACATATTTTAACATTTACTAGCCATGGCTAACACGAATTAAACGAATTAAAAACCGCCGTAGACGTATTGCTCGTTTCGCGAACGAAAAGCCGAGTAACTAACCTTATATATGTATACCGGTTATGGATAATTTTCAGAAAATTTAGTTTGGTCGTGGTGACCATTTTAAAGTTGCCTATAACAGGTCTACTTTTTTTTCTTTTCGGTTGGCAACAGACAAAAGCCTATCGCTTGACGTTTTCCGTACAAATCCGAACCTCGCTTTAAAGTTTAATTTTCTACAAAATTTTGTGTTTAGGTTATTTTTACCGTTTTAAAATTTTGGCTTGGTTGAAAAAGAGAAGAAATTACTATAAAATATATCAAAATAATATTTATTCTTAGAATTTTAAACATGGCGAAAAATGTAATGCCAACCCGAAATAAAAATACCTAAATCAGTCATCAATTACAAATGCAAATGTAAGTTTTTAAAATTTTAGAGTAAAATAGAAACAATTGTATAAAGCACTCGTTTCATAACACGTTTTTAGCGTACTAATACTTTAGAAAACTCGCCGCAAGCGTTTTCCAAACTTGTATTCGTGTGCTAAAAACGTATGTTATGAAACGTACTTTAATATACTATTAGCACACTAGTACTTTAAAAAACTCGCAGCAAGCTGTTCGTTTTCTAAACTTGTACTTGTGAGCTAAAAGCGGGTGTTATGAAACTAGTACTTTAATATACTATTTATCCTATCAATATTAGAATAATCCATTTTATTTTTTTTACAATCATATTAGTTATTTAATGGTTTCAAAATATTTACATTTACATTTACATTTTGTTTAACCTCGTACTATTCTACTTAAGTCCAGGACTTGTGTGGGCTAGTAGTAGAGGGAATCACCGGCTTTAATTGACTTTCGAACCACGCGGTAGTCCACTACACCAATCCTCCCATATACCTAAACGGTTAATCATTTAAAAAGTTAAAGGTCAAATTACTTTTGAAAAAAAAAGTCTCACAAAGATTCTAAAAATCATTTTTTATTTTATATCAAGTCTATTCTAAACACGATTGTATATTTTTTATTATTCTATACTATAACAACTTTGCTATACTATACTATACTAACAACAACAATAACCTTCAAAATAAAATAACAACCATTATGTTCGACATAATAAATAATATCTTAATGGATATGCAAATAATATTATAATATTGTAATTAATTACATATCGAAGATAATTAATAAAAAATATATTTTTATTGAAAATAATATTTTTATAATATTGGCGGCAAGAATAATGGTAATAACATTATTAATTAAACCGATTAGGCGACTGTATTATATTCACCGTCTTATTAAGTTTTAATTCTAAACGTTATACAGATTGCTTCATTTATCATGAAAACCCTTAATATTTTAATAACTGCTAGATATATCAAAAACAGTTTTCAGCAAAAGTTAAGATAGGTTAATGGGAGTTAATGGAAATATGTTTAGGGGGCACAATGGAGGAAGGGGGGAAATGGAATGTTTTTTAAATAGGAAGGAGGTTATGTGATACATAATTTCAAAGCTTATTGTTTCGAGCAAACAATTTTTAATTTTTGTAGAATTTTTTTTTTGAAGGTGCTGAATTTTCAACTTTTTTGTTAAAAAATGCAATTTTCTTGGATTTTATTTTAAAATTTTTATTTATATCATTTAAAATTAGTTTAAAAGTATAATTTAGGTTTTTGCATCATAACGTTAAGGGAACGTTCAAGTATTACGTAACGAAAATTTTGATCATTTTGGACTTTAGCATTTACATTTTCAACATTTTTTAACACCCTCAATTACAAAAATGTAAATACGAATTTTACTAGCTTCAAAATGATGTATCTGTAAAGTTAGGACTTATTTGTTTAGTAAAGATTACACTAGTTTAAAAATTTCAACTTTTGTTTTATGCGCAACTTTATTTACATGTTTTCTTACATAACTTTTGATGAAGAATCCAAATCCACCAAGAAAAAAATTGTTGGTTCGAAATAATCCACCCCAAACTTTTTATAAGGCAAAATTATAGAAATCGTATATGTTGGTTTAATATTTATAAAAATTGGTATCTGGGGCTTTTTAGAATTGCTAAAAACAATTTTATATTTAAAAGTTTCTATCTTCAACCCTTAAGGGGGTGGAACCACCCATTAAGAATTAGAACCTGGGGGTTTTTCGTCTCGCTGAAAATGAATTTATTTTTTTTTATTTTATCTTCACCCTATAGGTTATTATAGGACCACCCATATTTACATTTTTTTTAATTAACCTGATAAAATTTGGTACATTGGGACTCGCAAACCAAATTTAATATTAAAAAAATCCAAACCAAAAAATCCCAAAACACATATGTTCCAACTTTTATCAGCTAATTAAAAAAATATAAATACTCTGTCAAAAAAATAATACTTTCCCTTTAGGCCTAGGTTTATTTAAACCAAAAACGAAAAAAAAATAAATTCAAAGAAAAAGTTTGTTTTTCAAAATGTTTATTTTTTTGAAGAACGTAAATAAAGCAAAAGAAAAATTTCATATTTTTTTCAAACGCAAGACTTTCCTAGGGAAAGTTTAAGGGGTAGTTCTACACCCTTAGAGGGTGAAGATAGATTTTTTAAAATATGAATAAATAAAATTCGTTTCAATGAGTCCCAAAACCCCTATGTACGAATTTTTATCACTTTAATTAAAAAAATATAAATGGGGGTGGTTCTACTCCCTTAAGTGGGGAAGGCAGAGTTTTTTAATATCAAATTCATTTTTAGCGAGTCTCGAAACTTTTAAATATCAATTTTTGTAAATATTAAACGAAATCGTATAACTTCTTTGACTGTACCCTTATAAATCTTTAAGGTCGATTATCTCGAAAACTGAACCAACGATTTGTTTTCGTGACGGATTCGGATTCAGCATAAAAAAATATGTAAGAAAACATAAAAATAAAGTGGCGCATAAAACCCTTGTAAACTAGTGCTATTTAAGACAATTTTATTCAGAAAACATTGTAAATTACCACACAGGACAAATATCTTAGGCTAATTTTCAGGATTTGGGTTTAAGATAGGACATTTCTTCTTAGTAGGCACATGGGGCTAGAGTAATTCAATAAAATGGTGTGCTTATCTCAATAATTGAATTTTTGCAAATAGGACAACTTGCCTTAGCAGGGAACTAGGGGTGACCGGGGCTAGTTGTGGCAGGGTTAAGTTTTCGAAGTGCTTATACCTTAAAAAGTAAAATATTTTTCTGCACCAAACCAAGATTAACCGACGCGTTACAACAGTTCAATTTATCATTTGTAAACTTATTATAATAAATTAAAAGAGCAGCAAGATAAACCAAAAAATGTAAAAATTAAAGAGTCACAAATTTTTTGTGGTAAATATTTTTTCTTATTGTGACGGATTTAAAACATAAAGATAAGAAAATTGTATGTATATTAATAGTTTAAGGTGTATATTATTTGTTGATATTGTCATTTAGGAGTTTATTCGTTAATTAGAAAGTACATGATAGATAACGTAAAATTGACCACTAAATTTATATTTAATATTTATAATTTTATAAAATTGACCAAAGTCGCATTTGGTTTGGGGCTAGTTGTCGCATGATATGGAGATATGTTCATGGTATATTTCCTTTTTCTCATATTTTTATTCAAAACTGTGTAAAAAAGTGAAACTGTTAAATATCAAAAAAAAATTTATTACATTATATTAAATTAAAAAAAAAAATCAAAAAAATATTATTTAATTATAAAGTTGACAATTTTAAGTGAAAAGTTAGATAACAACCGGCTTTTGGGGAGGCATATGTCTTATTAGTTATTTATAATTTTTATAAATGCCTTTATATTACTTAAAAAAAAATACTCTAAGCGCCGCGGGCACGTTGTCGCATATTTCACAAAAAAAATCATAACTCTAATACCCTATAAAATTTTCCATGTTTTTTCTTTAAATAATGTTACTGAAACATGCAGCTAAAATTACGATTTGGTCAATTGAAAAAAATACAAAAATAAAGGAACAAACTGACTTTAAATGAAAAGTGCGACAATAAGCCCCGGTCACCCCTATACTATAAAATGTGAAATGTTAAATATATGTTTATATAACATATACCTATCATGTAGTACTATCTTTGTGTATACAAGTAATGCTATCGTAGTAATACAGCTCGGAATTTATGTAAATATTATGTTCAAATTTTTATCCATTTGGAATTATTTAAGTTAATGAACTGAATTTAATAATACCTAATTCAATAAATATTGCCAAAATAAAATTACATCTAAAAAATAGGTAGCTAAATCGTCGTATCAGAAAAACAAGGTTCTATCTAACATTGTGAGATTGCAGTAACAGTCATTATATTTAACCGGCTTCCAAAAAAGGAGGAGGTTATCAATTTAACGTGTGACTTGTTTTTTTTTATGTTTGTTCCCGCATAACTTTGGAGCGGATGAACGGAATTTGATGAAACCTTTTGCAGCTTAAAGAAGACATTCATAAGGTGGTCCCCTTTTAATTTGACGCTCGGATAATGCCGGGCAAGCCGGATAATTAAGATAAATCTAATCGTTTTAACGCAATTTCACTTCAAACCGGCTTAATTTGGTTCTAATACCAACCATTTTTTTTAGAAAATATTCGGATAACTCGGATAAGCAGGATAGCTTGATTAAGGGGTCATTCAAATATTACGGCATCTTTTAAATGCCGCTAAACTTGATTCTGTGGACCTGTATATTAAAATACCAAGAGAAAATTATAAAATTTGTGATTATACCTTAATACTAATAGTGCGTTGTGACGTCAACAGCTTGCCGAGATGGAAGGACAACTATAATTTAGCTTAGATGATTTTACAAATCTACTGTGTCTCTAAAAAGTAAAAAATAAAAACTTTTCGCAAAAAAAATGAACCGACTTCTGTCTCTAAAAAGTAAAAAATAAAAATTAAGTCAGTGCAAATTTAACAGCAAACAATTTAACAATAAAAATAATTGTTAGTATTTAATTTAGGGAGTGTTGAAATTGGCACCGGCTTATTTTTTATTTTTTACTTTTTAGAGACCGAAGTCGCTCTTTTTTTTTGCGAAAAGTTTTTATTTGTATGATAAGTTTTAAATGCTCTGTCTTAAAGAGATAAAACTTTTTATATTGATTTCACTATTTTCGTTATTTGTAGAAAATTTTAAACTTAAGTGCGTATTCACAGCCTCGCATAACAAGCATAATACATAAGAATGCGATACCGTGATTGGTTTACAAGACAGTACATCAAGCCAATCACGGCATCGCATTCTTATGTATTATGCGTGTTATGCGAGGCTGTGGATATGCCCTAAAGCGTTTAAAATTTAAGGCATATCCAGAAGCTTGCATAAGGACATAAAACATAAAAATGCGACGCCGTGATTGATACATGGCGGCACATTAAGCCAATCACGGCATCGCATTGTTATTTTTTATGTTCTTATGCGAACCTGTGAATAGGCACTTATCGTCTAAAATATAATGACACTGTAATCTCACAATGTTAGATATAACTTTGTTATTCTAATACGACGCAATACAAATATATAACTTTTACGTCCGAAGTCAACCACTTTTACGGTACTACAAAATGTAAGAATTACATATCATTTAAAATTATCCTGTGTATTTTATTATTTTTGTTTATTTTTGTCTTTATTAAATGAACTAAAATACATATTTACACATTCACATAATTTTGCAGAAACAACGGAAGCAGTTATATCTATATTTAACCATATTTTCAGATAGCTAGGAATTTTTATCTGAAATTAAACTATGAAACAGCACACAATTAAACAGTAAAAAAAAATACTTATTAACATATTTAACCTTAACAAGTTTGTTTAAACTAGTACTATTCTACTTGATTAAGTATCCCTCAAGTTTGTGCGCAATTGCTTAAGCTAGAAGTAGAGGGAACCACCCAGAAAAAAAAGTGACAACCCAAAAAAAAAAATGGGCTGAAGTTTTGATATTTTTTTGTATTATACCATATTTTTGTTAATTTTGTCGAAATTTAAAAAAAAATCACCATATTTATTGCGGCATTTTGAGTTTTAGATTTTTGGGTAGGGAAGGGGCACTAAGATGACGAAGTGGCTAAGATGACGAATCGTCTATAAGATACGATCTTCAACAGATAAAGCAACAGTTGCAGTATGTGGTAACTACCTGACTAAAGCGCCAAATAAGGGCGCGAGTGTTATTCCCATAGAGATGGAAAGAGAACTATTAGTCCAGCCTGCGCAAGATTATTTTGTGACAGAACGGGGCAGCGAAATGACGTAACGCAATATATCTGACCTTGCGCAGTACGCATCTCTATCAGCTGTGAAATACTGTCGGTCATAAAACAATTCATCACCCCAGTATTCATTTTTCTTATCTCCAAAAATCTCCCAGTAAAAATCTTAAAATGTCCAAAAATAGAGATATGGCAAACCAATACTGGGGTGACGAATTATTAGTAGTTTGTTTATACTGTCAGTACTGTCAGATCGTCGTTTGTTACTGTTCATTTTTCGACTTGTACTGTGTTTTAATTGTTTTTTTTTTTGCTGCATTTGTTTATAACTTTAAACCTAACCTGTATTGTTGCTTTATGAAGAGGAAAGGGTCAATCCCTGGTGTACTCAAAGTAGATGTACAAAATCCCGAAACTCAAACACACCTCGAAAAATTCTTATAAAATAATTTTAAAAAACTATTTTGACGTTTCTTCGTAGATATTTATTGTTTTTTGTTGAATTTTTTACAATTTTTATTTGACACACAAAACTAAGGTTAAAAATACCCGTCAAAAACAAACAATAGTAGTGCGCATGTGCAAGTTTATCTCAGGAACATTTATCACAGTATTCCGCAACGGCTTTGGAGGTCTTTCCTTGTCTATGGTTATTCCTTCCAAAACGAAGTTGGTCGACGTAGAAGCCATTTTTGTTTAAATGAGTGATTCGATGTTATTTTAACTGTACCAACTTTATGAATAAAATTTTATGGTTTGGACTTTTTATATAAACACTGTTAAAATGATTATATTTTAAATACTTTAAATTAAAATTAAGTTTCAAATTAGTTAGTGCGTTGTGACGTCAGCAGCTTACCGAGATGGAAGGACAAATATAATTTAGCTTATAAGACGTTACAAATCTACAAGTTCTGTGTCTCTAAAAAGTAAACAATAAAAACTTATCGCAAAAAAAATGAACCGACTTCTATGTAAAAAATAAAAAATACTTATGTCGGTGCCAATTTCACAGCAAACAATAACAAAATAATAAAAAAATAATTGATAGTAATTTATTTAGGGAATGGTAAAATTGGCACCGATCTAAGATTTTTTATTTTTTACTTTTTAGATTTCTTTTATAAAAAATCTCGTGACAAGCTTTTATATCATATAAAATTGTATAATGTAACAAAATTATGGGTTTGGTTTACTTGAAAGTGTATTTTCTTCTTTTTACTGCACAAATCAGATTTTTCAGATTCGTTTCTCGAGTACTATGCATTTTAGGGAAAAAATTTAAGACAAAAGTTGTTTATTTTAATGGGGAAACAAAATGGCGTATTTATTTTTACGGATATTTACATTTTCAAGGTAATTTCAAGGTCAACTTTGGTTTTTTAAATGGAAACATATATTTTTTTACTGCTATTTAATTCTCCTAAAAAAGAAAATCTTTTGTAAAAAACTTTTTTTGATTGGACTTTTAGTTGCAAAGATAACACACCCACACAAAATTAAAAAAGTTGGAACTCCAACAGACCCGACTAGTCAATTTCTAGGTATTTTGAGCCGCTAAATCCAAATCTGAGGTCGAAATTTGAAAGTTAGCTCCCATTTTTAACATAACCTCAAAAAACATACGCAATGAATTATTATTATTATTTAAAAAAACAAAGTTGACCTTGAAATGACCTTGAAAACGTAAATATCCGTAAAAAAAATAATACGCTTTTGTTTCCCCCATTAAAATAAACAACTTTTGTCTTACATTTTTTTTTCTAAAATGCATAGTACTCGAGATATTTGAAAGTTTTAGGTTAAAAAAAACACCCGGTATATGCGCGAACCAAAAATTGTATAGTACATGAACTATAGTATAGTACTATGACATAAGATAACATTTGCTGTTGTTGTTGTATTTATTAAAATTTTATGTTGTTAATCCTTAATTCTAGAACTGGTTGTTGAAACGTATAACATATATATATTATAATATATTAAAAAAAAAATAACACAACAACATTTCTATCAGTTTCTTAATTAAAACTGATTTGGCTGGCATAAATTCAGCGAAAACCATATTTTTTAAGGGCCATTAATATCCAGTTTCTACTTGCTCTACCTGTAACCACCTAAAATCTTATCCCTTAAAACTACAATAAACAAGCTTTTATTTTCTGAAATGTCCAACATTTTATTATTTTTTTTTTTCTAAAGAAACTATTTCTTTTTTAGAATTCGGGTTAAACTAACACTATTAAGTTATAGGGTAATAAACTATAAACTGATAGGTTTATTTTCCATGTTATTTCTTTTTAAAAACAACACACTACAATAGTATATTAAAGTACTACTTTCATAACACCCGTTTTTAGGGCACGAGTACAATTTTAGAGTCACTTGCGGCGAGTTTTCTTAAGTACTAGGGCGCTAAAAACGTGTTATGAAACTAGTGCTTTATACTATTTTTTCTATTTTGCTCTAAAATTAAAAAAAAAAAATTTTCATTGATGACCGATTTAGGGATTTTTTTTTTTGGATTGGCACTACAATTTGAAATTCATAGAACAAACGATATTTTGTTTGGCTAATTATCTCACTGAGAAAAGGCCATAAAGAAGGAAGAAGAAGATATTTTGATAGCTTTTATAGTCAGCTCTTCTCTTCATAATTTTAACACTCTAAAAATTAACTTAAAGCACAATTTTGTAGAAAACTAAACTTAAAAGCGGTGTTGACATTTGCACCAAGCGAGAGTCTTTTATCCTGTATTTCCAACCCAAAATAAAAACGTACTAAACTCTTATAGGCCTATAAGAACACGCAAAATGCGTATGATTATGAGTTTATAAAAGTCGCACAATAGAAAAAGTTCTACTGTAATAAGGGCCTAGCTATTTTTTTTTCTAATACTTTAATTGCTTGATCTAAAAGTTAAAAATTGATTTTTGTCCTGCTAAAATTCAAATCTGGCCCACTGTATATTGCTACTATCTGCACGATATCTCAGCTCTTTTAAAACTATAGGAGTGTGATTTTTGGACAGCACTGTATAGAAATTTTAATGATTATGCTCAAAAAATAAAAATAATATTGCTATTAAATTTGAACTTAGTTGCTGCAATTTTGTCATTTTGTTTCCCCCATTAAAATTAACAACTTTTGTCTTACATTTTTTTTTCTAAAATGCATAGTACTCGAGATATTTGAAAGTTTCAGGTTAAAAAAAAAACACCTGGTATACGCGCCAACCAAAAATTGTATAGTACATGAACTATAGTATAGTACTTAGACATAAGATAACATTTTCTGTTGTTGTTGTATTTATTAAAATTTTATGTTTTTAATCCTTAATTCTAGAACTGGTTGTTGAAACGTATAACATATTTATATTATAATATATTTAAAAAAAATAACACAACAACATTTCTATCAGTGTATATGATTATTAATTAAAACTGATTTGGCTGGCATAAATTCGGCGAAAAGCATATTTTTTAAGGGCCATTATTATCCAGTTTCTACTTGCTCTACCTGTAACCACCTATATCCCTTAAAACTACAATAAACAAGCTTTTATTTTCTGAAATGTCAAAAATTTTATTATTTTTTTTTGTTCTAAAGAAACTATTTCTTTTCTAGAATTCGGGTTAAACTAACACTATTAAGTTATAGGGTAATAAACTATAAACTATTAGGTTTATTTTCCATATTACAATAGTATATTAAAGTACTAGTTTCATAACACCCGTTTTTAGGGCACGAGTACAATTTTATAAAACGAGTCGCTTGCGGCGAGTAATCTAAAGTACTAGGGCGCTAAAAACGTGTTATGAAACTAGTGCTTTATACTATTTTTTCTATTTTGCTCTAAAATAAAAAAAAAATTTCATTGATGACCGATTTAGGGATTTTTGTTTTGGATTGGCACAAAATTTGAAATTCATAGAACAAACGATATTTTGATATACCAGTTGCTTTTCATGCGTACTAAACTCTTATAGGCCTATAAGAACACGCAAAATGCGTATGATTATGAGTTTATAAGAGTAGCACAATAGAAAAAGTTATTAATGTTTTTGCTTATTTCAATCAAAAATATTATTTTATAATTATAAAAAGTTCTACTGTAATAAGGGCCTAGCAATTTTTTTTTCTAATACTTTAATTACTTGATCTAAAAGTCAAAAATTGATTTTTGTCCTGCTAAAATTCAAATCTGGCCCACTGTACATTGCTACTATCTGCACGATATCTCAACTCTTTTAAAACTATAGGAGTGTGATTTTTGGACAGCACTGTATATAAATTTAAATGATTATGCTCAAAAAATAAAAATAATATTGCTATTAAATTTAAACTTAGTTGCTGCAATAAAAATTTATTTTTATTTATTTAGTCAATAGGCACGTAAGCCATGGCCAACATTTAAAGTTATTACTGATTAAGCGACTATCATTACAAATAAAAACAAAAATAATATTGCTATTTTTGAACTAAGTTGCTGCAATAAAAATTTATTTTTATTTATTTGGTCAATAGGCACGTAAGCCATGGCCAACATTTAAAGTTACTAAATAAGCGACTATCGTTAAATGCCGCCAGAAGCTCAATTTTTAAATTCGTGGGAAAAAATGTAATAAAAAATTTATCACGTCTTATTGATGGATATGTGCGATTTTTAATAATTTCATACAATGTCATAGGTGCCGAATGTTCAAAATCCCAGGGGGTGCCCAAATTTTTTTGAAATAAAAAAATAAATAAAAGTTATAAATTTTAATTTGATAAAAAAATTAAAATATATTTAAAAATTGTAAACCTTATGTACAATGGAATCATATTTAAATTTTAATTCCAGCATATTATTATCTAAAAAAACATTAATTAATTCCATTATAACTTTTGTTTAAAATTTTAACTTTGGCATGAACTTTACTTTAGGGTCACTCGATCGGTTGTTACTTTGTCTAGTTTTTGGTGGTTAGCCGTTTGGGATTCTGGAAGTTTTTGCTTCACGGGTAGTGATAAGGTAATAGATGAGCATCGATACCGCCCCTCATTTTACCCACAGTACGCACGTCGCCGAATGTTGAATTATATTTCTAAAGTAACGGCGCCGGACGTTAAGAGAATTACGGAAAATCTATCTTTGGCTTAAATCAGCAAGGCATTTTGCAGATTGCCAAAAATAACATAGTAAATTTGCAAATCTCAAAAGTTTTAGTGATTTTGCATGTTTGGTAAATTGGCCATTTGCGGAATATCTAGTCAATTTGCACATTGCCGGATTTTTTACATTGGCGGTAACATATACATTGCACTGGACAATAACAAATATTTTCTGCAAAACAAAAGAAATTCCGCTTTTGGCGATGTACAAAAATTTACCAGTATATTCTGGAAAATTGTTAGCATTGTACAAGAATTTGAATATTGTAATGGTGATTCAAAATGATAATAATACAATTACTTAGCTCGTGTAGAAGCGGTAATACCTCAATTTGATTAAGATAAAGAACCTCAAAAAATATAAAAAGAAAAAATCGACTAAATTTTATAAATCTTTTTTTTATTGTGGGCTACTTTTTTAGCACTGACACACAATACATTTGAGGAGCTTATTTTCATTTTTTAGACTTTTTGCGTTTTAAAAATAAAACATAATTAAATTAAATAAGCGTTGTTTTAAAACTCAACAAGTCCAACAAGTTCAGAAATGGACTTGATTTACTTATGATTGAATAACATTCAACGAAATATATTATATTTTACATTACATTACATGTTACATTACATTTCACTGTCAATCCATTTTATTCAATTGAGGAATTTTTAGAGAAAAAACTAGAAATTAGCGATTTCTCCCTTTAATCTTTTATATTAAATATTATATTTATTATATTATTGTTATTATTTACTATATTGTTAATTTTATATTTAATTTTTATGTATTTATGTTTTATTGTTCTATATATATTGCAAACAATTGTTTTATTGTAAAGCATATGAATAAATAAATAAATAAAAAATAAAATACATGTTACATTACATGTTACATTACATGTTAAATTAGATGTTACATTACATGTTACATTACATGTTTGTTTAACCTCGGACTATTCTACTTAATTAAGCATCCCCTAAGTCCAGGATTTGTGTGGGCTAGTAGTAAAGGGAACCACCGGCTTATACTGATTTTCGAACCAGTTTTAATAGGAAGTGTCCGCTTCACTTACGCCTTCGCCAAATTTCAATTATTAATTAACTGAAAAAGTCAAATCGGCGCCAGTGAGAATCGAACTCAAGCTAGTTGGCTAGTAGACTATGAATACCATACAGGTAGAACTTCCAACACCATTGCAATGGTGCAATGCATTGACATAAAACTAGAATTTTTGGGAACAATTTAACTTTACTTAAATAATAATTTATAATTATTTGGCGTTTGGTACCTTTTCATTAAATGCTATTCAATTATACAATTAGAACCTATAATAAAAATAAATAAAATAATTGAATAAAGGAAAAAAGTGCCTTTCTTTAACATGAATTTGCTATTATTTTGGTTATCAAAAATTAATTTGATCTTTATCCACCATTATTAAGCACCATATGGTGGGGTGAGGCAACAAGGTGGCTGCCTCAGGGCGCAAAGCCTATATAGTCATTTTTTGTTCTTTCTGGGAAGAAAATTATTTAGTAGTCGGCAAATTTTAAGGACCTCTTTTTTTGTCATAATTTTTTTTGGGAGAATATTTTTTTGGTGGTTAAGTTAATTAGAGTGAGCTCACTTGGATATTTAGGGATAAAATTTGGATCATCATCATCACCCTTGGTTAATTATTTTGTTTTTCACGGAAATCCAATTTCGCAAAAAATTTAGTATAGAGCTATATACATAAAAATGGAATCAAATAAATATTTACTTATGTAAAAAAATTTAAAAGAGGAAAAAGGTAAAATTTTAGAAAAAATTAAGAAGAGT
>OY294044.1:97327564-97614070 GCA_958510825.1 Brachypterus glaber
AAAAATCTTTTTTTTTTAAATAAAATAAAAAAAAAATTTTCACGGGGACTTAGCCCCCCCTAGCGTTTTCGCTGAGCTCCCCCTGGTACTTTTTAAGTCACCTACATTTGGGCGCCACTTTTTTTTGTAGGAGCGCCAAGTTTGGTAGAAACCGTCAGGGACAAAGCCTTTTTTCTTAAAGGTAATTTTTCCGGCGCATTTTTTTTTTGAAGGGGTGACATGTTTGGCAGAAACCGTCAGGGCCAAAGTTTTTCTTGAAGGTAATTTTTAGGGCGTAATTTTTTTTTCAGGGGCGCCAATTTTGGTAGAAATTGTCAGGGACAAAGCTTTTTTTATGATGGTATTTTTGTGGGCGCCAATTTTTGTTGTAGGGGCGCCAAGTTTTGTTTGAAACTATCAGGGACAAACATTTTTTTTTGAGGGTGCCACCCTGGTCTGGGCCCCTCTAGATTTTTTTTGGTTACAGCCCTGGCTCAAGAACACTAACGGAGGGTTAAATTACACGAGTGTAACCGAGATTTTACTTTCAGCGAGGACAGCGCTAAAAAAAATATGCCTTTTTTACGTTTTTCCACGTTTTACGTACAAAAAAGGCGACTTCCACCAAAAAAAAAATTGTCTGTAGGTCATTCTGCAGAGAAAATTTGTGACCAAGATAACTTTAAAACGCTTTGAGTTAAATACTTAAAATTTAGAACCTATGTATCTTAGGAAAAGTTTTCATTTAAGATTGTTTTTGGTAGAAATCGGGGTTGGGGTAAGGGACAAAAACTATTTTATTTATAATTTTGTTTTTCAAAAAAGTAAAAAACTAAAATTAATATTTTTTTATCTATAAAATTAAATTAAAATTATTATAATTATTTTTTTCCTCACTCAATTGCATTTTCCTGAACGACGCGTAGCGCAGTTCAGGCAAGCAATCGTGTGCGGAAAAGCCTCTTTACGCATGCGTTAGGAACAATACTTTTCCTACGAGCAGGGTTAAAATAAAATATAATTTTATATTTTATCAAATTAATCGATATAAATCTTATTTTTATAAATTTTCAACAAAAAAATCAATTAACAGGTAAGAAATTCAAACATTTTTATAATATTATGAATAAATATAACAAGAATAACACTACACAAGTAAGAAATTAAACAATATTTATGCGTGCGGAAAGAGTGAACTTTCCGCAGGCTCGTAGGAAAAGTAAATTACGAACCGAGTACGCAAACCTAGTTTTCAGTGCATGAGAGTGTACTCAATGTGCTAAAATGGTTTGCGTCGAGGTGCGTATACTATTTTTACTACGACCCTAAACATCAAAACATCAAAAAAACGCAAAAATTGTCTTAAAATTAGTTTGTCAGTTTGAGGTTATATGTTTGACCTTTACTAATTTTCTGACATCAGATATGTAAAATCAGCTGATTGCCTCTTTCCGGCCGCTGTCATGGCAACGGGTGGAAAATAAGTACTAACTACTAACTAAGTCGTAGGAAAACAAATTTTGTACATTCTGCGCACGTATTTTTTTACCAAAATATTTTTTTATGTGTATATTAATTATTAGTTTCAATTAATTTTTTTTAATGCTTGCTAAATCATGCTTTATAGATATTTTATATGTTAAAATATTCAGTTCAGTTTACATTACTATTTATAAAATCTAAAAAGGTTAGCTTGCATGTTCCAAACACGTGTACATACGTAGTAAACAAAAGATTGACAGTTTTCATATCAAAAAGTGTTTTTTCTTTTTTTTTAAGTCATGGAAAGAATATCAAATGATCATCAACTAAGTTAATAATGTGTTAAATTAAAAAAAAAAATAAACAAAAAAACTAGTACTTACAATACAATAAAAATAAATCCTAGTAAACTAACACATAAAACCACCAATATTCAATATTTTTTTTTAACAGTTCACTAATAAACAATAAGTCTAAGTTATCGACAACGCGGGGTGCTGACCTACTGAATTTAAATTTATCTTCAAATACACAGAAAATCATACGTTCCGCACAGTGAAACAAATTGAACATTTTGCAATCAAACTATAAAAATATAACGATGTAGTACAATATTCTTCTTAACCTCTTGAGGGATATAGGTTCATAATACACATATTATGTGCACAGTTAAAAAAAAATTACACAAAATGAAATTCACCGAATTTATTAACGCTCAGTGGCCATAGCTGTAGCCATTTGCTTACTCAACAATTGACATCCAATGGCCAAGATTCGCACATCTTCAGTTGTTTACTTTTTTTTACAATAATAACCATTTTTAATTTTGTGCTAAGTTTGGTACTAAATTAATTTAAACAAAAAAATCATTCCTCAAGAAGCTAACCCGTTATCCGCAATAAAAATTAAACACACTAAAAAACAAACACTTTTCGTTTTAGTCCTAAAATACTTAACGGTTATTCCTAAAACATTATCTGAATAAAAAACAAAACTTTTGTATTTTCAAATACACAAAACCACACCGCGCTATCGAACTACACTTAATATTGAGATAAGTACAATGTTTGTTTACATTGATAACTTAACACGCGAATGTCATGCATACTTCTGCATTCTATTGGACAATAATACAATACAATACAATACAATACAAGTGAGGTGTGAGGCAATGTAGTGCCTTTTAAATCACTGCGACCAATGAATCCCCTTTATAATTTAGTTCACATCAAGCTTTAGGCTTCCAAAGAAGCTCAACAGTTTTTTGGGGGCTACTAGGGTTATATCTGCAGGTCTTGGGTATGCCTGTTCCAGATATTGTAGCCTTTTGCGAACAATGGTTTCGCAGAAGCAAACTTTGAAAATGTCCGTCTGTCCGTCCATCCATCAGTTCCTCCATCCGTCTGTCTGTCCATCTAGATGCGTCTGTCCGTTAAGGAAGTTCTATGGAAAGGAGGCTCCCATTGTTTTTAAAAATAATTTCCCCAAAAACAAAAAAGTTATGGGGTGTCGCTTTTATTTAAATTTAGGAATGTTTTTTTTTGGGAGAGGGAGGCCATCTTTCTGTGGATGTTCCCGGCGCTAAATTCGAAGTATTTTATATTTTACGGCATGTTTAGGCCAATGTGCGTTCAATGTCTTTCTCAGCTGAGCTGAGAATTTTCGCTTTTGGCAGTCGCTCAAGTACGTAGGTAAAAACAAATCTCTGTATTGAACATTTTGACCTCAACTCAGTAGTTCGATTTTCAACAAAGCCTTTTGTTTAAATTGTGGATTGGGGGTATTTCATCAAATAACACGATTTTGTTAGAGGTCGTCCATAAAATACGTCACACTTTTAGGGGGAGAGGGGGGTTTAGTCGAGTGTGACTTTACACCAAAAATAATATTGACCCACTCAAAATGAGAATTTTACATTCTGATAAGCAGAATTTTTTTAAAATAGTTAATCTATCTATTCATATTTTGCCGGTCAAAATTGTTTCATTGCAGCACTGACAAATTGTGATTTTTCTGTGTTATATTTCGCGATAAAAGTTGAATATCAAAGAGAGTCATGTCGGATTTCCTTTCTTTGTACAATAATCTCTATGAAGCTTATGGTAAAGCGCATCCCGGGAAATCAAAACAAACTGTGCAAATTGAAAACTTAAAAACTTACCTAAAAACTGTGATTAAGTCGCTGTAATAGGACTACTGTGGTTATAACCTTTATAAATAAATTGTGGTTTAACCTCAAAAAAGGAAAAACCATTGTTGAAGATACAGAACGAGAAATAAAAAATTTGCTTCAAGCCGCTACGAAAAACAAGGCAACATTGTTTCATTATTTTACATCAAGAACAGCGTCTACAAGCAAAATTCCAGCAGTAACTGCTCTTCTGCCACCGCAAGAACAAACAATATTTTTTAGTGAATTTATAGTGTGACGTCACATAGGGGGAGGGGGACCAAGACTTTGTGACAATATGTGACATGGGAGAGGGGAGCAATCTGCAATTTTCTCGAAAACGGTTGGCTATACGGTGTTACATAAAGAGTACCTTTTTTATGTATTTTTAATTAAAGATGTCAAAAAATTTACCCATAAAAAAGTTTGGGGCAAAAAAGTGACATCGCCCCCCCATTTCGCACGTCCCTGGTTAAAATTACCAAACAAAAATTACATAAAATGATAGCCTTTATTAATGTTAAGGCATGTACAAAAATTCGTTACCGTGGTTTATGGGGTTCCAGAATTATTAAATAAAAACTACTTTTTAGATGTACCTTAGAAGGGCCGGACCTTTACAGGAACTTATTTTCATATTTTTTAACGTAAAATCACCTCTTAAATCTCTCGAACTTATTTCTGAATAACCCTGTATAATGGAATGTGAAGCATTACATATCTTCACGGCTTGTTTTGTCTTTAAAACTGTAACAATGTAAGAAATTAAACAATACAAATACCCCATTATTATAACTGAGTTGGTCGGGGGTCAAAAAATGTTCAAGTAACCTGAAATTTGGTATGCAGGTATACTATACGCACTGTATATTAAACTGTTAGATATTTTTTTAATTAAAAGCAAGATTCTGTGCCAAATTTTAGCTCAAAATAATACAATTAGTCCCACTTAATTTCGAAAAAAAAATACCTAACTTTTTTAGATGGATGGCAAATTTCATTATTTTTAAGCTTAAATTTGGCACATATTTATATTTATATAGTAAGCATTGGTCATGAATAATGCATAAATTTAAATGCAGCATCATGCTGCCAACATGATGATATGGCAAATATGATTAAAAAAAATCGTTCCTTACGAAAAAAAAATATTTTTTTTTCTTAAAGTTTTATGTGAAAGGAATTTTATTTTTATATTTTTTGCATGACGATACTTAAATTTTTTATAAAATCGTGTTTTTTTAAATACCCTATTGTGGATTTCGATTTCAAATTAATTTTAAATTGAATTTTTTTCACTTCTTTATTTACAATATGACTTCAGAAAATGAAACGAAATCTCGAATCAAATATTCATAGTATTTGTTTTTAAGTTAAATAAATATTTCCGAGCTGAAACAAATTAGATTTTTTTATATTTTTATAGAAATCCAGGTTAATCTAAAATAAATGTTATGATTCGTTTGACTTTTTGGCGTAAATGTAATATAGGTAATAATATAATAAATAAGGAAATGTATTTGAACTAAAACATAATGTAAAATCTTTTAAATTTTTAGATTCAACTTATAGTATAGAATTATACGGCCCTAATAAAGAAAAGGGCAAGAAGTGACATTGGTCAATAGCAGCGTTTTTAAAATACTACATCAGGGTTGACGTGAAAACGCCGCTATGCGACAAGTGTTACTTACTGCACTTTACTTTAACAGGGCAGTATAACCCTGTTTATTATAATTTTTTTTTTTCATGTAAAAATATTTTAATAAACTATACAGGGTGTCTTAACGAAGACGAGTCAGTCGATATATAGTATCCACTTTAGAGAAAAACTTCAACTGGAAAAGTTGTATGGTTTTAAAAAAGGCACATTCTATAAATATTTTAAAATATACAGGATGGTCCTCCTAGGGGGGGTAACATCTGACCTAATTTTTTTAAATGGAATGGTATATTTTTTATAATGTCATCTTACTTGCAATAAAAATACCTTTATTTTAATGTTATATACAATGGGTCTATTGTTTATAGTTTTTGAGATATAACTTTTTTTGAGAAAAAATGAATTTTTAGTGATGGGATAAAACCTGCTTCAATTTCTTTACTTTTTGTCAAAAATTAATAAAATTTTGCAAGCTTATCTAACAAGGATTTATCTAATTTCTTTATGTACAAAAAATAAAAAAAATATATACACGGCGTTCAAAATTAAAATTTAAACTTTTGGATTTTCAAACATAAAAAATCTAAACATTTTTCCTGCAATATAAAATACAACTTTTTTTACCTAAAAATACATCTCTTTCCCCCGAAAAAAAGTTAATGAGTAAAACAAAAAAAAGGTCGTCACCTTTTCGTCAAATATACAACTTTTGTATATTGAATTCCTGCAATATACAAAATATACAACTTTTGTTTTCTCAATGAAATATACACCTTTTTAGGATGATAAAGTATACATATTTTATTTTAATTTAATAATAAATAAATAAACAAAATATGATGAGTGGTATAATACCACTGGTATTTTACATTTGAAGTTTTATAATATAATTTGCTTTTTGAATTCTTATAAGTTGCTTACCTTAAAGTATTACGTAAGCAAATTTTGGGCAAAATTCATACACTTCATACCCCCGTTTCTCGCGTTATTAAATCAAATCAAATCAAATCAAATCAAATTTATTTATACTAACACATTTACAATCATTTATAATTTTTAATAGAGTATGAACCGCCTAAGCCCAGGGCTTGTGTGCGGTACCTGTAGACTAAAATAAAGATACCTATTTAAATTTAAGTTAAAAAAAAAACTATTAACTATAATTATATCTATACTACTTATGCACAAATGATAGAGGAAACAAAAGAATGAAATCATGCTAACCTATATGTTTTCAAATAATGGCATATTACTTGTAATAAAATTTTTGATATTAGTTTTTTGTTTTGATTTATTTTTTTCTGTCTTTATTTTGTCCGGAAAAAGGTTGTAAAATTTAGGACCATGATAAAATAAAAATCTTTGTGTGTTTGTTTTTTTATAAATTGGTATTACTAAGTTATTAGTAGTATTATTTTTCGTTTGATAAGAGTGTGAAGGGGTTGAGAAATTTTCTTTATTTTTTACAATCCATAAACTTACTTGATACATATATATAATTGTTTAAAATTTAGCACATTTGATTCTTTATATAATAAATTAGAACGATATCTGCGACTTTTAGATAAAATTATTTTTAAAAGAGTATTTTGTGTAACCTCAAGACTATGAAGAAAACTGTCTAGTACACCACCCCAGATACATATACAATACCTTAACAAAGATTCAGCTAAGACCCTGTATACCGTGATTAGCAATTCTTTACTAAGAATATCTCTAAGCTGATAGAGTTTATATATAAGCCTTCTTAGTCTCTTATTTAATATATAAACATGTTTGTCCCATTTCAGATGCTGGTCTATTTCAATACCAAGGTATTTAATATTTTCTGTGCGACTAATAGATGAACAATTGCAATTTATTTCACAGTCGATATTATGTATTTTAATTTTATCAGTTGTTGGTTGACCAGCAGCTGTAAGGGAAAATGTCAAGAATTTAGTTTTGTCAATATTGAGACTAAGAAGGCTAGAGTCTAACCAATATTTAATTTGTTTTAACCCAAGCTCAGCTTTTAGATATACCATGTCCCATGTGTCACCGATGAAAATAATAGCGGTATCGTCTGCATACGAGAATATTTCACCTTTAAAATTTTTTAATTCGTATATACTGTTTATATATATTAAGAACAGTATGGGACCTAGGATTGTCCCTTGAGGGACGCCTCTGTTGATGGTTAGTGGGTCACTTAGTGTACTACCAATTTTTACTTTTTGTTGACGTTGGCTTAAATAATTTTTAAATAGGGACAATGCTAAACCTCTAACGCCTATGTTTTCAAGTCTTTTCGGTAATAATACGTGATCCACGGTATCAAAAGCCTTAGCTAAATCTAAGAATATTGATAAACATTTTTTGTTTGAGTCAATTCCATCAACAATGATTTTAGTAAACTGGATAACTGCCTGTTCAGTACTTATATTTCTCCTAAAACCAAATTGTCTTTTACTTAATATTTTTATATTATCTATATAGCTCATAAGACGAGTTTTAATACACTGTTCTAATATTTTACTAAAGTTATTGATGACAGATATCGGTCTGTAATTAGTTGTTAAGCTTTTATCTCCTGCCTTGTATACTGGGGTGATTACCGACTCTTTCATAGAAGTTGGAATTTCACCAGTTTGTAGTATTACATTAATTATGTGACATAAAGGTTTCGTTATATGTTTGTTTATTGATTTTATTAATTTTGCAGAGATCCCGTCCGGCCCACAAGCTGACTTGTTATTTAGGTTTAATATATGGCCGTTTATTTCTTGTTCTGTAGTAGGAACAAAAAACAGCGAGTGAGCAAGATGTTTGTTTGAGTGTTGGCGATGATTTTTGGAATGATTTTTATAGGGATTTGTTTTTATCATAGTTTCACCAACATCACGGAAGAAAGTATTAAAGTAGTTGGCTTTATTTTTGTCCTCAGTTATTTTTTCCCCATCCCCATTTATTATATCATATTTTTCTAACCTATTTTTTTGTTCTGTGTTTGAAATCTGATTGATTACATTCCATGTTTGTTTTATATCGTTTTTTGCATCTGAGAGTTTATTTTTATAAAATTCATTTTTTGTAATTTTTATTAATCGGTTTACCATATTTCGAAATTGCTTATAATGTGTATTTAGCTCATCAGAGTAGTTTTTTGATAGTTGCCTTTTTAATGAATCCCTGTGTCTAATTGAATTTATAAGACCTAAGGAAATCCAGGGTTTAAGCTTAGTATGATTGTTATTTTTAATTAAAATATTTTTTTTATTTTTATTTATACAATTAGACAGTGAACTAATAAAGGAGTTGTAGCAAGTTTCTGAGTTGTTATTTTGAAAGGTAACCAACCATTTTTCATGTTTTAAGTCTTGTTCTATATTAGAAAAATCAATTTTTGTAATATAGTTTGGTTTATCTTCTTTATGCCTTTGTTTTTTATAGTTATTGCAATTTATATTTAAAAATATTGCATCATGGTCAGACAGATTGTTTTCAAATAAATAAGGCAAAATTTGTGTTTGTTTCTTTATATTAACATTTTTTTGTCCTAAGAAGAAATGATCAATTAAACTTGGTTTATTATAACCGGTTGTTCTAGTGGGGACTGTTATATAAGAGAACATACCTTGTTGGTTAAATATATCCATATAGTTATTAACTTCTTCGTTGTCTTCGAGTAAATTTATGTTTATATCTCCAGAAAAGATCTCAACCTCACACTTCATCAATTGCTGGTAATAGTTATCGATATCGGTAACGAATATGTTTGAGTTAGAGCCATGAGGTCTGTAACATGTAGTTATACCAAAACTAATATTATTAATACTAAACTTTATTCTTAACAAGTTAATTTGGGTGATTTTTACAATTTCTACATTAGAATTTATAGAATTACGAATAAAAACAACAGTGCCATCATTTTGGTTAAATTTGGATTCGTTGTAATAAATTGAAAAATTATTAATATTAAAATTATTTAAGTTTTTTACTTCCCAAGTTTCAGACAATATAATAATATCTAAATTTGTATGCGATAACTCATTTAAATATAAAATTAATTCATCAAAATTTTTATTTATTGACCTAATGTTAAAGTGTATAATGTTGAGCAGTCTATCACTTTTTATTATTTCAGCACATTTTTTTAATTCAGATAAAACTGCAGTTTCAATTTCTTTAATTTCCTCGGATTCATCCTCTAATTCGAACATTAATCCCAAATAAACATAATACAAAACGTTAAACTCAAAGTTAAACAATTACAAAGTGAAAAAAATCAAATAAAATATAATAAAAAATGCTTCTTAATTAGTGTTTGTGAATTATTTATATTCTTCCAATTGCTTTAAATTTTTTATTTTAATTACATTATTATTAACACTCGCGAATACTGTTCCGTTTGATGTCCATGCACTTAATTTTCCTAAAACTGCTTTGGCTGAGTTCAAAAGATCTAATCTTAGTTTGGTAAGGTCTTCGCTAACAAATATTCCTTTATTTTTAAATTAAAGGATGTAGAGATTTCATATTTTGTCTACCCCCCCGCTAATAGAAGGGGTGTTAGATGGGTACCCAAAATATAAAATCTCTATAGATTTTAATAAAGCGAGAATCGGGGTATGATGTTTGTGAATTTTGCACAAAATTTGGTTTCGTAATGCTTGAACGTCCCCAAACTCTAAACATTTTAGCCTTATTTACTTGTTAAATTTTAAAAATGTTTACCTGCGTTGCCCGAGGCTCATAGGCGTAATTTCGGCTTTGTACTGGAAAAATCATCTGATGATTTGTCCAGCTCAAAGCCGAAATTACGCCTATAAGCCTCAGAATAAGTAGCCCGAGGCTTATAAGCGTAATTTCGGCTTTGCGCTGGACAAATCATCAGATGATTTTTCCAGCACAAAGCCGAAATTACGCCTATAAGCATGGGGCTACTTAGTCTGACTCTAAAAATGCGTAATAAAATACCAAGCAATGCTTAGCTTTACGTGTGTATTGAATGAGGGTAACGATAAAGTAATCTTATAACATTTATGTTAAGATATAGTTTTAGGTTTTGCAAGTATCTAAAAGAAGCTATATGTGAACAGATTCTGTTCACATTTTTTCTGCATCCATAATGCACAAAAATTAATTACCTTAAAAAAATTTATCAACTTTTTCCATTTTTCTTCCCTCTAATTTACCAACTTTTTCAGAAAATTTCAAGTGGAATCAAAAAAATATACACGTGCTATTACTGCTTTTACCCACCCCTATAACACCCCTATCCATGCTCCTTAGCTAAGACTTTGGGTAAACGATGATTATAAGTCATTAGTCAACCACTTTTTTGTCGAGGCGATAAAAAATGTAATTTTAGACAAAAAACTGTTGTGAACTTCCCCCCCCCCCCAAACTAAATCTTTTTCGCTACGGCCCTGTATGTGTCATATACGAAGAGTTAAAAATGTTAGCAAATGTCATAAACAAACATGTTATCATTTAAAAAGAGCAGATATACCGACATACATTTCAGGATAACCTTTATTATAGATAAAAATGTTTAATGTTAAAATAGAAAATAAATTATAACAAAGTCAAATTTTCTATATTTTTCGCTATTTGAAAAAAAAACTACTGCTGTTATGTTTCGCGAAAAAAGATTGATGACTGATAATGTCAGTTACTGTTACTGTTACAAAATATATATATATATATTTAGATTTAGCTCAGCGGTCAATGGCATCGATATAGCCTGACACTGATCTAATGATCGTGAGTTCAAACCTCACTGGCGCCGATTGCCTTTTTTAGTTAATTAATAATTGAAATTTGGCGAAGGCGTACTCCCTAGATATACTGGTTCGAAAGTCAATTAAAGCCGGTGGTTCCCTCTACTACTAGCCCACACAAGTCCTGGACTTAGGGGACGCTTAATTAAGTAGAATAGTACGAGGTTAAAAACAAACAAACATAAACATATATATATATATATATATATATATATATATATATATATATATATATCTCTAATTAAAAAAAAAAAAATATATATATATATATATATATATATATATATATATATATATGTAGTTTTTAAAGTAGCAAAATATTGCATCTAGCCAAAATATAAAATCTCTATATCCTTTAATAAGGGAACGTTCAAGTATTACGTAAAGCAAATTTTGATAATTTTGGACCCCACCCCCCCTGTAACGCTATACCATTAAGATTGGCACTCCAAAATGACCGAAGTAAGGAAGTAAGAATGATATTAATAACTACAGGCCAATTTCTCTAATACCTGTGGTTTCAAAATTTTTTGAACCTTTATTAAAAAAAAAACAAACTTATGAATTTTTTGAAAAAATAAACTCTTTGCAAAGAATCAATTCGGTTTTCGCAAAAATAGATCAACAACTTTAGCATTACTAGAATTGTTGGAAAAGGTGGTTTTAGGTTTTGAAAATTTGGAATATGTGGAGGGGGTTCTGTGTACCCAAGGCGTTTGATTGCGTAGATCACCCTACACTCCTAAAAAAATTGGGTTACTACAGGTTTAGCGAGATTGCCCTGAAGTTATTGGAGAGTTATCTAAATGGAAGGAGGCAGATCCCCTCGGTTGGGGGAGAACTTTCTGAAGAGAAAGTTGTAATGCATGGAATACCACAGGGGTCCCTCCTGGATCCCCTGCTATTTCTTATTTACATAAACGATATTTGTATGGCAGTAGATGACCAAGACGCTAATTTGGTACTGTTCGCCGACAATACTACAGCCATTAAATCACATGCTAACTATGTAACCTTAAGGTCAGATATGCAACAAATAACTAAGCTTGTTGAAGATTAGGTTTTAATAATTCAAAAACTGATCATATAGTTTTTTTCTCTGCGTAAATTAGATGGCCCAGAAGAAAAAGAAAAAGTAAAATTTTTAGTTATACATTTAGATGTTACCCTGTCATTTAAACATCATATTAATATTGTAGCAAATAAGGTTTCCAAGTCAATATATCTCCTTAAAAAAAGTGGTTGACTTAAATATTTGTATGATGGTTTATCATTCACTTATTATGAGTACTTCTTTTTATGAACTTTTGGCTTGGGGACACTCCTCCAACATGTACAGGCTGTTCGGGTTACAGCGACGTGCTGTTCGGGTACTGTTGGGTTTGGGCTATAGAGAGGAAATTAGACATAAATTTTCTGAATTAAACATCTTTACGATGCCTTCTAGATACATTTATGAATGTCTGCTCTATGCCAAAGAAAACTCTGATAGGTACACTAAATCAGAGAATGCTAATGAGCATAATACAAGGTCAAACAGACACCTTCGAGTACCTTATTTAAGGCTTAACACATCAAGGATTTCCACCTTGTATTATGCCTCTACTTTTTTTAACAAACTACCAAATGAGGTAAGAGAACAAGAACATAAAAATTTTAAACGAACTATAAAAACATTTTTAATAAAAAACGCGTCCTACAGTTTTGAAGAGTTTTTGGAATCAAGGTCTCCAATTTAACAAATTTTAATTTAACATATTTTATTTTAAACCATGTTCGATTATGTTATTTATTATATTTTAATCATTTTTATCTATTTATATGTAGTTTCTGACTTGTGTAAAATTTATTGATGCACCAAATAAAATACTTACTTAATGTACTTTCTATTTTTTTTTTCATTTATCATACATCAAATTATAACTAAATTCTAGGTGCATTTGTAATATTTTAGCGAAATTAGGTTTGGACTTTTTGATGATTGATGATTTCTATATCATATGATCCATAATTAATTCAAACATTACATTTGGAATTTTAAAAAAATCGCTGCCTAAATATAAATGAGAGCAGGGGGTTGTTTTTACACTTTTTTACCACTTCTAAAACACAAAAATAGCAAGTATAATAACCAATGTATTTGCAAGCTCAAAGTCAATCCAAAGCAACCGAAAAAATATAGGGGTGCTATTTGAAAAAATAAAGTTGGGGTAAGTTGTGGAAGGGGATGTAGGGGTGGATTTAATTGTGTACTACTTTTTATAGATACTGTTGTCTTAATTAAACTATTTTTTGCAGAAATTGATTATTTCTTTTAGTTTTCGAAGAAATCGCTGCCTAATATATTTTAAATCAGGTGGTTTTTAAATGTTCTTAACCACTTCTAAACTTAAAAATAGCTAGTGCAATATACCGTTGTATTTGCAAGCTCAGTGTTTATCCAATACAACCAAAAAAATATAGGGGTACTATTTAAAAAAATAAAGTTAGGGGTAAGTTAAGGGGGAGTGGTTAAGGGGTGGATTTTACTTTTTAAGGATATTATTGTCTCATTTATGGTGGTTTTTGAAGAACTTGATTACCTCTTTTAGTTTTCGAGAAAATCGCTGGGTAAGCAGAGTTGGGCCACCCGGTATATTTCTCTGATTTTCATTAAAATTAGTGATGATCAATATTTTCGAAATTTAAAATTTTATATTAAATAGCCGAAATGTGGGCGAATAAAATGTAATGTTTGAATTTAATATGGATCATATGATATCGAAATCATAATAAAAATTTGTGGATTTCTTTGTTTTTTTTTGTTAAATATCTGATGATAACTATCACTATGCGTGATCAAAACCATATAAGAAATACACTATAAGAGAAAGTCAAATACGTGACCGTGAAAAGTATTCAGGACCCGAACCTGTGTTTTGGCTTCTAGGTACGACTGAGCGATGGCGCCAGCTGTATATGAACTTGATTGATTAGTGGGAGTGGGGTGAGGGGTGGTATATCTGTCAAAACAATTGAAATTTTACTCGTGAAATTTTACTCGTGATTTGCAATTTATTGTGCTTTTATACCTAACTTTTATTGTGATGTCTAATACAAAATGTGTATTGTACCGTTTTACAAGGATCAGTTAAGTAAACGTCACCGTTTTCCTAGTGATGCAAACTTATTTAATGTGTGGGTCAAAAACATTAATAGTGCCAAGTTAAATAAAATGACTAAAGGCAGGGACTGACTTATTATTTTGACTGAGCTATTTAGGGCAGGGACAGCCCCTACACAAAAAAAACTTATTGATTTGACTGAGCTGTTTAGGGCTGGGACAAATGCCCTAAAAAGCTTCTTACCATTTTTACTGATATGTTTAGGGCAGGGATGGCCCCTATCGAAAAGAGCTTATCAGTTTGACTGAGCTAGCCTTAAACAGCTGTTTAGGGCTGGGATAGCCCCTGGCCAGAGAAGCTTATCGGTTTAACTGATTCTTATTGTTTATCTGTTAAATGTAGGAATACTAATTATAAAAACTTTGCAAATGTGCTCTGCCCTTAGGCAGTATATTGTGTATGACACTCAATTATATATGAAGGCAAATGTTTACTCCTCATATATATTTATTTATAATAAAAAGTTAACTGTTAAAAGTACGACATAATTGTTTTAATTTCCTATTTACGTTTAAAATAAAATATATAAAAATCAAAGCCAAGTGTTTTTTTTTAATTAAATAGGTTTATTTAGCAAAAGATAAAATTTCATATTTTTAAAGTTTAACAAATTTTACATTTAATTAAAATTTCGATTCATATATTGTTATTTTTAATTAATGTGCGGGTTAGATAACCCACTTGTTAGACTTTTTAAAAATTTGTTTTATCTTTTGGTGAATAAACTTAAAATTTTAAATAAAAATACAGAGCTTTTCCCCATTTTTACAAAATCGATTTGGGAAAGCAATAGTAATCTTTATTACCGACTTCCGTAGGTTATCTGTAATATCGGCGGTCGTTGATCGTGAATTTAGTGAATTTTAAAAAACAACCGCTAATGGCGGTACAATAGTTTTCTATCTCTATCATTTGACTTTCTCTTAAAGTGTATTTCTTATATGATCAAAACGAATATATAAACGCCTCAAACGTTAAAATCGTCCCAGTAGTTTAGGTTATAGAGGGGAACATGCTTGCTTAAAAACACGTTAAAAACAACCCTTCTTCCGCTTGGCAGTAGTCGGGTAAAAAGCAACAAGAATTAATGTAAATTTTTTCGTTGCTATAGTCGCGTCGAAAAAGTACAAAAGTTTTTAAATCTTGCTAAAGAACAAAAGTTTATTTACTGACACACGTTTTACATGCGTTTTTTTGACTTTTTTATTTTTAAGGTCCCCCAATGCCCCTTAGGGGAGTTTAACAAGGGTCGTACTTTAGAGGCTTTTTAAAAAAAATATGACAAAATGTTTCAATAAAAAAAAAAATGGACCAACCTTATACTTTTTAAAGTAATGATTTGCAGACATGCATTACAAACTGGCAGATGAAGATGAAATATTTCAGGACCCAAATTTTGGTGGGACACTTGTTAATACAAGTAGTTACTTTTACGCTATCAGGCGTTTTGAAATTCTCAAATTCGCATTTCGCTCCACCCTAAGGTACATGTTTGTGTTTATTTGGTAATTTTATATGCATGAAGATTTTAATTTTACAAAGAAATTATTATTTAAATTCTTAGCTATATTTTAAATTTTAACTTTTTTTATATTCAACAAAAATAAAATGCAGAAAAAGGAATTTAAAACTGAAAACAAAAATTTTCTTAATATAGGCAAACAATTTGTATTTTGCATAATGTTATTTACTACTTTCTATTAATTAATAATTAGTAAGTACTATATTTATATGTTTTAGAAACTTTAATACTTATAAATGAAAATTGTTTTGTTTACTAAACATTTTTATATCTATTTATAGACACTTATAGGTTAAAAATAACTTTATAGGATACAGCTACGGATATTATTTTAATTTTCAGTCGCATACCTACTTATTAGTTATTGGCTACACGCAATATCACGATCAGATCTTAGATCTTAGATCATAGAAGGTGTAAAGAAGTAGCATGAGAGAGAAAAGTTAATAATAAAATACAAAATGCGCTATCTTTATTCAACTTAAAAAAAAATATGTATCTCCTTCACTCTAAACAAAAATATTTGTCTATTACGTCTCTAGAACTGCCCGGTTAATGTAAAGGGCAGTAAGTAACAATTGTAGCATAGCTATTGACCAATGTCACTTACTGCCTGTTACTTTATCAGGGCAGAATAGTCGGAGCTTGTGACCATATTTATTTAATTGTTTTTTTCCGGCTGTATTTTCTATATGTATTTTAAGACATATAAAAAGTACATTCAAATTAAGCTATTTCCGGATCCGGATCCTTTGGGTGCTAGAAGGTCCAAAAGCTATGGCAATGAACTACCAATAAATCAATTTTTAACTTGCTTAGTCATTACATTACATTTGTTACATTCAGATTAAGCTATTTTCATAGTTATACACAATAATTCTGGGGCCAAGGGGTAAGAACAGTCTTTAAAAAGTGCCTTTGACATATGTGATACTCAATTTTTTTAAGGAATGAGAATTTATGTAATGACATTTTGATTAAATGAAATTTTTTTTTCGACTTTTTAGTATTGATAATGTCAATTGGACATATGTCAAATGAACTTTGTAAAGTATGTTTCTACCCCTTGGCCTGCTGAATAATTGTGTAAAACTGTAAATAGACTAATCTAAATGTAATAAATGTAATGTATTTGACTTGGCAAGTTTAAAATATATTTTTTCTACGATCTAATAGAAAAGTTAACATTTCTACAAATACAAATGAAGTTTTCTGAAAAAGTCTAATACAAAATGTGTATTGTACCGTTTTACAAGGATCAGTTAAGTAAACGTCACCGTTTTCCTAGTGATGCAAACTTATTTAATGTGTGGGTCAAAAACATTAATAGTGCCAAGTTAAATAAAATGACTAAAGGCAGGGACTGACTTATTATTTTGACTGAGCTATTTAGGGCAGGGACAGCCCCTACACAAAAAAAACTTATTGATTTGACTGAGCTGTTTAGGGCTGGGACAAATGCCCTAAAAAGCTTCTTACCATTTTTACTGATATGTTTAGGGCAGGGATGGCCCCTATCGAAAAGAGCTTATCAGTTTGACTGAGCTAGCCTTAAACAGCTGTTTAGGGCTGGGATAGCCCCTGGCCAGAGAAGCTTATCGGTTTAACTGATTCTTATTGTTTATCTGTTAAATGTAGGAATACTAATTATAAAAACTTTGCAAATGTGCTCTGCCCTTAGGCAGTATATTGTGTATGACACTCAATTATATATGAAGGCAAATGTTTACTCCTCATATATATTTATTTATAATAAAAAGTTAACTGTTAAAAGTACGACATAATTGTTTTAATTTCCTATTTACGTTTAAAATAAAATATATAAAAATCAAAGCCAAGTGTTTTTTTTTAATTAAATAGGTTTATTTAGCAAAAGATAAAATTTCATATTTTTAAAGTTTAACAAATTTTACATTTAATTAAAATTTCGATTCATATATTGTTATTTTTAATTAATGTGCGGGTTAGATAACCCACTTGTTAGACTTTTTAAAAATTTGTTTTATCTTTTGGTGAATAAACTTAAAATTTTAAATAAAAATACAGAGCTTTTCCCCATTTTTACAAAATCGATTTGGGAAAGCAATAGTAATCTTTATTACCGACTTCCGTAGGTTATCTGTAATATCGGCGGTCGTTGATCGTGAATTTAGTGAATTTTAAAAAACAACCGCTAATGGCGGTACAATAGTTTTCTATCTCTATCATTTGACTTTCTCTTAAAGTGTATTTCTTATATGATCAAAACGAATATATAAACGCCTCAAACGTTAAAATCGTCCCAGTAGTTTAGGTTATAGAGGGGAACATGCTTGCTTAAAAACACGTTAAAAACAACCCTTCTTCCGCTTGGCAGTAGTCGGGTAAAAAGCAACAAGAATTAATGTAAATTTTTTCGTTGCTATAGTCGCGTCGAAAAAGTACAAAAGTTTTTAAATCTTGCTAAAGAACAAAAGTTTATTTACTGACACACGTTTTACATGCGTTTTTTTGACTTTTTTATTTTTAAGGTCCCCCAATGCCCCTTAGGGGAGTTTAACAAGGGTCGTACTTTAGAGGCTTTTTAAAAAAAATATGACAAAATGTTTCAATAAAAAAAAAAATGGACCAACCTTATACTTTTTAAAGTAATGATTTGCAGACATGCATTACAAACTGGCAGATGAAGATGAAATATTTCAGGACCCAAATTTTGGTGGGACACTTGTTAATACAAGTAGTTACTTTTACGCTATCAGGCGTTTTGAAATTCTCAAATTCGCATTTCGCTCCACCCTAAGGTACATGTTTGTGTTTATTTGGTAATTTTATATGCATGAAGATTTTAATTTTACAAAGAAATTATTATTTAAATTCTTAGCTATATTTTAAATTTTAACTTTTTTTATATTCAACAAAAATAAAATGCAGAAAAAGGAATTTAAAACTGAAAACAAAAATTTTCTTAATATAGGCAAACAATTTGTATTTTGCATAATGTTATTTACTACTTTCTATTAATTAATAATTAGTAAGTACTATATTTATATGTTTTAGAAACTTTAATACTTATAAATGAAAATTGTTTTGTTTACTAAACATTTTTATATCTATTTATAGACACTTATAGGTTAAAAATAACTTTATAGGATACAGCTACGGATATTATTTTAATTTTCAGTCGCATACCTACTTATTAGTTATTGGCTACACGCAATATCACGATCAGATCTTAGATCTTAGATCATAGAAGGTGTAAAGAAGTAGCATGAGAGAGAAAAGTTAATAATAAAATACAAAATGCGCTATCTTTATTCAACTTAAAAAAAAATATGTATCTCCTTCACTCTAAACAAAAATATTTGTCTATTACGTCTCTAGAACTGCCCGGTTAATGTAAAGGGCAGTAAGTAACAATTGTAGCATAGCTATTGACCAATGTCACTTACTGCCTGTTACTTTATCAGGGCAGAATAGTCGGAGCTTGTGACCATATTTATTTAATTGTTTTTTTCCGGCTGTATTTTCTATATGTATTTTAAGACATATAAAAAGTACATTCTTTTTTTTTTTTTTTTTTTTTTTATTTATTTTATTATTAGTTTACATTCTTTTACAGTTTAAATATTTCATTTTAACTTTACCTAAACACATTGTGTTTGTCTTGTAAAGATACTTATTACTAACTTGAAACTATGTATGTATTCATATACTATGTACACGAGTGTACCTACTTAAAGACTTTTTTCTTAAAAATGTTAATTACAATATAGATTTTAATTATAATAAAAATACCTATATAATAACAAGATTTAAAATTTAAAAAAGAAAAAGAAATCATAATGAAAAAATTTGGAAATGTAATGTAAATAATTGTGAAACAGCAGAAGGAACATAACACGATTTTGTACTTATACAATGTGTATAAAATTATAACTTAAAACAAATATAAAATATAATAAAAAATAATATATTATACTAAATGCTTTATAGTTTTTTATTTTAATTTTAATATATTTATTAAATATTAAACTCTACTCACTTCAAAAATGTTTAAAAACCTACATTCGTTATTTTTAATGTAAATTTTTATATTTGTTTTAAATCGGGAGTATATTTTAATATTTTTTATATTTGTTGGTAGCAAATTGTAAAGTTTATTACAGTGATAAAAGGCTGTTTTTTGTGAAAATGTTTTCTTGAGATGTGGTGTTGTTAAATTTTGATTTAAGCGATATCTGGAACATTGTTGGTGATTAACGTATTTTGTTGGCAATGGGTTAAAATTAAGAAGCAAACAGCGATAAATATATTGTTGTCTAATTTGTAGAATATTTAAATCAGCGTACAGGGAATCTGTAGAATACAAGCGCGATTTATGGAGAATGATTTTAAGTATAGTGTTTTGTGTTACTTGAAGGTTATCTAGGGAGCTTTTGTAAATACCACCCCAAGCTAATATACAATAGTTTATTACAGATTCCACTAGAGAATTATAAATAATTAACAAATTCTTACGGTTTAATATGCCTCTCAATAAATAAAAATTTCTGATTAATTTTTTAATTTTATTGTTAATGTGATTAGTGTGATCTCTAAATTTTAAATATTGATCCAATATAATGCCTAAATACTTGATTTTTGTGACTCTTTTTATTATGGGACATGTGCAAGCCTGTTGAGAGCATTCATCTTCATGAATATTAAGAAAATCAGTATCTGGTTGAGTGGCATTGGTGATGGAAAATGTTAAAAATTTTGTCTTTTCTAGATTAAGATTTAAAAGGCTTTCAGACAAATAATTCTTAAGCAGTAGCATTCCCTTAGCTGCCAGCCTATACACGGTCGACCACGAACTTCCTGAGAAAATAATTACGGTATCGTCAGCATAGGAAATAAGGTGGCCTTTTAAGCCCTTTATAAGAGCAATATTGTTGATATATATTAAAAACAAAATAGGACCCAATACAGTCCCTTGTGGCACGCCCCTTGAGATCTGCATTGGGTCACTTTTATTATCGCCTATTTTTACAGATTGTTTCCTGTGAGTTAAATAGTTTTTTATTAAAATTAAAATGTGACCCCTTATTCCTATGCTTTCTAACCTATTTAGTAAGATTCGGTGATCAACCGTGTCAAAGGCTTTTGCCAAATCTAGAAAGACTGCTAAAATCCTTTTATCTATTTCAATATCAAACACAACTTTTTCCATAAGATCTAAAATGGCATCTTCTGTTTTCTTGTTTTTCCTAAAACCGTACTGCCTGGAATTTAATATTTCATTTTTGTCCAAAAATTCAACCAACCTCGTTTTCAAACAATGTTCAAATATTTTAGCTATATTATTAATAACCGAGATTGGTCTATAGTTGGTCAAAAGTGATTTTTTCCCCGACTTATATACAGGTGTTACTTCCGCCTCTTTCCAATTAGTTGGAATTATACCAGTTTTAAAACTTAAGTTAATAATATAGGTCAAAGGCTCAATAATAAGGTTATTTATTTTTTTCAAAGTTTCGGCTTGTATTCTATCAGGCCCTGGTGCAGAATTATTTTTAAGATTGGATATATGTATAACAATTTCCTCTTTTCTTACAGGTCGAAGAAACATGGAACAGTTTATTTGCTTTTTATCATATTTAGTGTTATTTTTTGGTTTACGAATAGCTTTGGCCATATTATTACCAATATTAATAAAAAAATCATTAAATGAATTTGCTATTTCTGTTTCGTTAGTTAAAATATCCCCCTCATCATTTTCAATTGCGTATTTTTGCATTTTTTTGTTTGTATTTGTGTTTGTTGCTTGATTAACTACGCCCCATATTTTTTTATAGTTCCCGTTTGCGTCATTAATTTGTTTTTTGTAATATTCATTTTTTGTAATATTTATAAGTTTATTTAGCCTGTTTCTGTATGATGTATATTCATTCTTTTTCTCATCCGTAAAATGTTTTAGCAACTGTTTTTTTAGTTTATCCCTGTGATTAATGGATTCTATTAGACCATTAGTAATCCATGGTTTGATTTTAAAAAAAATTTCTATACATTTTTGTGTTGTACATTCATTTATGTAAGTTATTATTTTATTTGAAAATTTATCGTACGCTAACTGTACATTTTCTTCAAATAAGATATCATCCCATGTTTCCTCACCCATAATGTTTTTTAATTTCTCATAGTTAATTTTTTTACAATAATATAATTCCTTTTCTTTTTTACGATGGTCATTATTAAAAGATATGGAGGCTACAGTAGTGTAGTGATCAGACAGAAGTGTTTCTATTACATATGATTTAATATTAACGCGTTTTAAAGTTATAGTATTATTTTTATTTACAAAAATATGATCTATATTAGAATCTTTTCCGTCTGTATCCTTTCTAGTAGCAGTGTTTATATATGATACCCACCCTTTACCGACCAACGCATTATAATATTCATTTACGTCATAATCATTTTTATCGCTTAAATCAATATTTATATCGCCTAAAAAAAATTCTAATTGTTTATGTGTTATATTTGCCAAAAAAGTATCTAGATCTTTTATGTAAGTTTTTTTATTTATTGATGGCAACCTATATGATGCATTTATTGCAATGCTTATATCATTTATCTGTAATGTAATTCTTAATAGTTTTGTTTCAGAAAATTCAACAATTGTTGCGTTACTAGCCAGCTCTTTTTTTATATACACTACAACTCCGTCACATTTATTAGTTTTGGATTCGTTATAAAAAATTTCATAATTAGGAATAGAAAAAGTACTTACGTTTGATATATTCCAAGTTTCTGTGAGAATTATTGCATCTATATTTACCGAGTTAAATTGGTCCAGATATATCATTAATTCATCGTAATTTTTGTTTAAACTCCTCACATTAAGACTAATTATATTAAAACTATTATTTTTTATTTCTGTAGCACACTTATCTAAATTACAACAAACCGTAGTTATTTCCTTCTGCTTTTCAACTTCATCTAAAAACTCTAACAGATTACTTTATTTCACATATGCAAATCACCCTTTAAAGTCAATATTTATTTTGTTTTTATAAGAAATTTATAATGTCTTTAGAATTTTTTATTAAAATGTTTTTATCATTAATGGAGACAAATATGTTTCCATTAAATGGCCATACTTTTTTCCCGGCGAGTTTTGTTTGTGCCTCCTTTAGTAGGTCCCTCTTACTTTTAATAAGCTCCTCAGTCAAAAATATGCGGCTGCCTTTAAATTTTTTTGTGTTCGACATGATAAGTTTCTTTGTATCATAGGATTTAAGTTTTATTATGACCGGACGTATTTTGTTACCATTATTTTTTCCTATTCTGTAACAATGTCCCAAGTGTTCTGGATTTATTTCCATGTTTTTTTGATTAAATAGATTTGTCACCTTATTTTGCAAATTTTCACCCAACTCTTCTTTAATCCCGTAAACGCATACGTTATTTAATTTATTATTTTGCTGAATGGACTCAACTTGTTCCATAAGTGTGTTTATGTTTTTTTCGTATTTTAGAATTTTTTGTTCCATATTGTCCTTGAGGTCGTCTAACTTTGTTTGTAGTTTTTCTTCGATAATTTTATCAATTTTTTTGGTCAAAAGGTTGATAAATTCGTCACCATTAAAATATTCCTGTATAGCTTCGCTTATTGCTTTTCTAAATTGTTCTTTTTCTGCAGCTTGGCCTCTTGTCATTTTCACGAAATTATTTAACCAAACAATGTAAACAGCTTAAACTTGATTGTTAATCGAAAAGAAAAACTAAATATTATATTTAATTACTGTAAATTTAGACTTTTTCACGAGCGACTTGTAAACGCGTGTTAAGTACTCTGCGCCATCTTGCATTTAATTCAAATTAAGCTATTTCCGGATCCGGATCCTTTGGGTGCTAGAAGGTCCAAAAGCTATGGCAATGAACTACCAATAAATCAATTTTTAACTTGCTTAGTCATTACATTACATTTGTTACATTCAGATTAAGCTATTTTCATAGTTATACACAATAATTCTGGGGCCAAGGGGTAAGAACAGTCTTTAAAAAGTGCCTTTGACATATGTGATACTCAATTTTTTTAAGGAATGAGAATTTATGTAATGACATTTTGATTAAATGAAATTTTTTTTTCGACTTTTTAGTATTGATAATGTCAATTGGACATATGTCAAATGAACTTTGTAAAGTATGTTTTTACCCCTTGGCCTGCTGAATAATTGTGTAAAACTGTAAATAGACTAATCTAAATGTAATAAATGTAATGTATTTGACTTGGCAAGTTTAAAATATATTTTTTCTACGATCTAATAGAAAAGTTAACATTTCTACAAATACAAATGAAGTTTTCTGACCGAAAAATAACCTATTTCTTAGCATTTTACTTTTCTGCTGGTTACCATGAAGCAAGCGCAAAATTGAATTTTGCGTGCTACAGTGTAGCCAACCGGAAGTCAATGGTAAAACAGCTGTCTACTTGACAGTGTCAAGTATATGCTACGGGATGTTGTGTTCTGTAATTTTTTTAATATAAAATTATTTATCTTTAATAAAATCTCAATTTCGCGTGCTAAATATTTATGTGTTAAATATTTGTTGTTATAAAGGAATTATGGAGAGTTACTGTGATTAGGATTTTACTTTTACACCAACAAATTTGCAGAAAATTGTACTCAAGTGCTGCGACCTTGTAAGGTAACTTACTGAAATTTTATTTATTTATTTATTTTAGATTGTAGAAAAAATGTTGTTTGTATTACGAGTAAAAGTCCAAACGAGCCAAAATGATCGAGTAGTCTAGCCGAGATCAGCAATCATGCGAAAACAGAAATCACGTTAACACAAAATAGTATATTACATAACTAGTGTGGAAAGTGACATATTTCAAGCGAGTGGGAAGGTTTACGAACGAGCCGTCAGGCGAGTAAGGAAACCCCATGAGTCTATGAAATACATTTTCCAACGAGTAATTTAAGCACTATTTTTCCTACGATCCCGAAAAAATATGAAGTTTCTTATTTTAAAATTTTCTATTTTTTATTAATTTTTAAGAATATCAAAGTACAAAATAATAATAAAAAGCATACAAACTACATATATGTATGTCAAACAGGAAATATAATTTTCATTTACCTTCATCCAAACCTTGGTTTTATATTTAATCCAATATATATAACTGTAGTACATAGCTGTTTAATGGGTTGCCTATGAGCTTATCTTAAATGAAGGCAAACTTGACAGTTTTCTAATTAAATTATATTTCTGTGGTTATGCTTCCATATAAGTCAGTAAAATTGTACTGTTTTACATTTCATAAGAAAAATTTATATATTTTGATGTTTTTTTATATAATGCAAGGTAACTAAATTAAGTAATTTTTATAAAATCTAGACAGTAATGGTCAAAATAGTAACGCTATAACAATATTTTCTATATTTTACATGAAAAACAGAAATATTTGGATTAAAGAACATGAAAGATATCAAAAAAGTCTGTGGTGAAAAGTAGAAAATGGCTTATAAAACAAGGTGAATAAAATTCGTAGAATCTACGAGGTAAATATCTTAATTAAATTAAGCAAACCTCCATACATAAATATCGCTAGGGTGATATAAAAATATCAAACTAGTGTGATATAAGGCGTTTTCTAAAGAACAAAAGAGTTTGCTAAATGTCATTTTCATAGAGGGTCGTAGGGAAATAACTATTTCGTATGTCCTATTTCACCACCACTTCTAGCACCCAAAAAACCGATCTAGGACCTGGCGATTGATAAATAGCTTAATTTGAATGTACTTTGAAACATGTATAAAATACAGTTGGGAGAAAATATTGAAATAAAAATGGTCACCAGCTTTTAGACTATAACTAACCATAATTTATAGTATGCCGTAATTGCGCCGTACGTGTGCAATATTAGACTCAAATACTGTAGTAAGCATAAGCATTATCATCTATCCCTTCTATTGTCTAAGGTTATAATGATTTTTAAAGTTAAAGTTAAAAAAAAAACTTTGTATAGTCATACATTTTTATTTATTGATTTTAAAGAATTTATTAAAATACCGAAAAAAATACTACGGAGTTTCTAAAAATAATTATGCAAAAATTCTTGCAATACAATATTCAATTTTATTGTTGCTTTAGATCAGGAAAAAAGGAACAATTTATATAGAGAACAATATATGAGTTCAAAGGCGACCTTATTTAAAAGTTCACCAAAATTTTACGAGATGACACTACTCGCATTCAGACTTCGTGATATATTTAAATCTATTATTTGCCGGAATTTTAGATAAGACTGGTATTCTGCGCGTAGGATACCAGTCATGTGTAAAATTGCGGTAAATGATACAATTCTATAGTGCTCAGAGCCGCCTGCCAGTAGTGTCATCTTGTAAAAAGTTTTTGAACCTTTAAATACTCGTATAGCCTCCCTTGAACCCGTTTATTAATTTTAATTAATAAATAAATTAAAATTAATTAATAGGTTGAATTAATATGTATTATAAAACGTAAACAAATAAAACACTGCTGTCAGTGTTAATCCACTTTGATACATTTGAATCAATTTAAGGGAGTCCTTTACCACAATTCCATTTACCAAAAATAATCCCACCAGGAACTTTCAGTAATATACAGGGTGTCCCACTAACTTTCCTACAGTCATTATTTTGAAAACTCTAAGAGATATCAAAAATCTAAAAAGGAGGTCTATTGGATATTTTTAGTAAGCTTTCTATTTATGTAATAGATAAGGTTCTAAATCTCACCCCCTAACCCCCAGCAACCCCAACTTTAAAATCTCAACCAGCATTGTGGGTCACGTATTGAATTATTTGAAAGGTATTTTTATTTTGATTAAAACTCATTTTTAATTTTTAAAATTGGATTAGCCGTTCCGGAGATATCCATTAAAATAATTTCAAAAATTAAAAAAAGTAGTTTTGACAAAAATCTTTTATTTGAAAAATAAATATATCTCTCGATATATCTTAATTGTGTTATTGGCCAAATTCTAATATTCACTACATTCATATGACATAAAATGCTCGAAATGACCACTATTTTCAACTATGCACTGTTCAAATCGTAACATTAAATTTCTTCTGCAACTGCCTATGCTGTATCCGGATTAATTGTCTTACAACCATTAGTAATGCGGGTCTTAAAGTCATCTAGGTCAGTTATTTGTTTGGTAAACTATTTCACCCTCATAAAAAATCTAGTGGCGTTAGGTCAGGTGGCCAAGAAATTATTCCTCTGTCTCTAATCCATTTTTTTGGAAAATTATTATTTAAATGTTGAATGACGAAATAAATACCATGACGGGGAGCGCCGTCTTGCTGCTATCATGTTTCTACCTCATGGAATTAATTCCGTCATGTTTCCAGGGGAATCATTTCTTGGCTAGTTCACCAAACATATCTAACTGACCTAGAGGACTTAAAGACCCGCATTACTAATTCTTCGGCAACTATTAATCTGGATATGGTATATGCAGTTACAGAAGAAATTTAATGTCACGATTTGAACAGTGCATAGTTGAAAATGGTGGTAATTTCAAGCATTTTATATGATATGGATGTAGTCAATGTTAGAATTTGGCCAATAACACAATTAAATTACATTTATTTTTCAAATATAAGATTTTTTCCAATATTTATTTTTTATTTTTTTGAAATTATATTAATGGATATCTCCGAAACGGCTTACTTAACCTTAAAAATTAAAAATTAATTTTAATAAAAATAAAAATACTTTTTTAAATAAAGCATTATTTGATCAATATTGCTATTTGAGATTTGAATGTTAGGGTTGCTGGTGGTTAGGGGGTGAGTTTTAGAACCTTACCGATTAAATAAATAGAAAGCTTACTAAAAATATCTAATTGACCTGCTTATTACATTTTTGATGTCTGTTACAGTTTCCAAGATAATAGCTGTAGGAAAGTTAATGGAACACCCTGTATAAAAATCACATGTTATATTGTTTAATCAAAATTAATGGATGGATCGACTTTATCATAAATCATACATACTGTAATCGGGTTATATAAATAATTATTTAAATAATTATACTCAAATGAATAAATAAATAATTATAATTATTTATTATTAATTATTATTAATTGTAGAAATGAATATTGTAGTTTTTATAGAACGAAAAAAATAATTTAGCCACAATTGCCAAAAAGGTATAGCAATTATTTCCAAATTTAGAATAAATACAGGATGTACCAGAACACGTTAAAAAAAACTACATATGTACTAATACAGCAATAAAAAAAAATTGAACAAAATTTGAGTGGGGGGTGTATGTATGAAATTTTGAGATAAGAACGTTTTGTTTCAACCAATCCCAGGAGCTGTTATAATTACCTATAAAAGTGGGTAAATCAACTAGTTGGTTTCTATGGAAACAACAGATGAGAATGTCAACTTGAAAATGTTCATATGGCAATTTTTCAAAAATAATTTTTAAGATGTTATATTACTGGAAGATTGTGGATTTTTTAACTTTATTGTAATAATTTTGTAAAGTTACGTGTTTTTCTTTGTTATAATCCTACTTTTAATTTTAGGACTTAATTTAAAATGGTTGAATAATTTTTAATAAGATTTACATGTGCACATACACTGAAATGGATACTATTTAAGAAAATAGTTTAAACCCCCTTAAATCTCTACTAAAAAAAGAAAAAAATTGAAATTGGACTTACATAAAAAAAAAATCGTTTTAAGAGTTAACATTTGCTAGATGAAAGAAGACATTATATTATGGAACCCTTATTACATTAACCACATTAAATTGATTGAAAATTTGCAGCATCCAGCTAAAAGGATATGTGTGCCAGGTTCTTTACAAAACTATTACAAAAAAGATAAAAAATCCATAATATAGAAGTTTACATCTTAAAAATTATTTTTGACAAATTGTCTATGAAAAGTTTCAATTTGACATTGTCATTAAACTTTCAAAATTCATACCTTTAGCTACATTGCAACGGCAGACTAACATCTCTACTCTAAATTTCTCTACTCCCTAACATCCCTACTCCATAACATCCCTACTCCACAACAACTCTACTCCATAACATCTCTACCTTGTAACAACTCTACTCCACACTATAGACACTCGATTAGCCACTTGTCTTAACTCAAAAGAATATTTGTCATGCTAAGTCACTGTCAAAAATGAATTCAGTTTATTAATTACTTATATATTAGTGCATGTTAAGAGTACGCGGTCATTGTTGCTTTTAGAATAATTCATTTATGATTGTTCTAGATTTACATTTAAAGATAAACGTTTCCTAGGAAAAAAATTAAATAATCTAGAAGATGATTCTTTGTTCTTTGAACTGCTCATTTAATATTAAGTGGCTAATAAAGTGCATATAGTGTGGAGTAGAGTTGTTACGGAGTAGAGATGTTATGGAGTAGAGATCTTACGGAGTAGAGTTGTTGTGGAGTAGGGATTGGTAAAAACAAAACGTTCTCATCTTAAAATTTCATACATACACCCCCACTCAAATTTCGGTAATTTTTTTATTGCTGTGTAAGGGAACGTTCAAGTATTAGGTAACGCAAATTGTACCAAAATTCATACTTCATTCTCGAGTTTTTTAAGGCTGTAGCAATTTCATATTTTGGCTACCCCCTAAAACACCCCCTATTAGGGGGTAGCCAAAATATGAAATCTCTATAATCTACAATAACGCGAGAACCGTGGTAATACTTGAACGTTCCCTAAGTGCATATGTAATTTTTTTAAAGTGAGTTCTGGTACACCCTGTATACAGTGTGTATCAAAAGTCAACCCCCCTTTAACTTTAAAACGGCTTAAGGTGTCTTCTCATCTTGAAATTTGAAACATGTAATTAACATACTTTAATTATTTTTTTTGGTACATATTTGACATTTAGGTAACACAATGAAGGCAGGCAAGGGGATAATTTTTTTAATAACACGGGTCGTCTGATACATTATTTTAAAGCTCATAAAATGTTTTATTCAATCGTTAATTTTTTTTATGTTTAGGAATAAATAGCAAAATGTCATAGATTATTTTCAGCGTTGCAGCACTGTTTATTTTTAGAGAGTTTTAAAGAATAAAATTACTAAGAAATATTCTAGACAAGCTCCTAAAAAGGGCACAAGCTCCTTTAGGAAGCGATATAGCACATATAAACTTCATTTCTCATTTTTTTGACGTAAAATTAGCTGTGAAATCTATTATTTTTATTTAGTATTTTTTTCTTAAAACAAGTAAAAATGGTTTTTCTGGTTTGAGATGCCTAGAAGAATATAAATTTGGTTTTATGTTAAAAAGTACACTTTGATTAATAAAAAAAATTGACCCACCAAATATGTACTTGTTTTTTAAAAACCGTTGAAAAATGAACAGTCACTAATACCTACATTGTGTCACCCGACTGCTACACTTAGGTAAAGATATACGAGCAATTCTCAACGAACTAATAACTAAGAGTTATTAGTTCGTTGGCAATTCTACACATTACTGCTTAAAATTTTATCGGCAGGTAAATATTTGTGAACATTTAAATATAGCGACCGTTGAACTCTTATATTGCTAAACTTTTGGTAAAGATAGTTAATTTTTGGAAATAATCCCTAAAACAGTTTTTTCCGTGTGGTTTAAATACTATTAATGTGTGTGACCGTATCATTAAATAATTAAATCCATTAATAGGATAAATAATTCATTAGATATGTTTGAATCTCTTAAAACTATGCGAAAATTACTTAAGTACTTAAATACTTAAAAATATATAATTAAATCTCGTCTAACAGGTTTTATTGCTCCAATCTGTTCTTGTTTACTATTTATAAACACTCATCGGCGAATTTCCAGTGCTCGCATAGGCGCCGCGTCGATTCTATCGTTGACGCGAGGTTTTAAATATTTACATTTTTATTTTCTTCGAAAAACACCGATATATTTGCATATTTATAGTTAATATGTATATTCAATATTGTTGTGTGTAACAAATTAGTCGTCAAATGTTTCGATTTAGTGACCTTTATAAAAATTTCCCTCATAATTCGGCAAAATTATTCCGTAAGCCTATGTTTCTCTGTTTGTTTTCAACGTTGATAAGTCATAACTGAATTTATTCCGATTAATGTTTATAAAACCTATAGGTTTTATATCGTCACCACAGTATTGGTTTGTCGTATCTCCAAAAATATCATTTGCGGGAAATTGAGTTTTAAGATATTATTCTAAATATCTTGTAAATCTTATGCTGAATGAGTTTCAACTCTCCTTATATATCCTTATATATATATATCTCAAATTAAAAAAAAACTGAGGTTATGTTTAGGATTTTTCCTAAATAATTAAAAAAACTGAGTTCTAAATTTGAGAAATTGTCGCATCTCTATAAAAATTCAAAACAATGGCTCAAGTTACACAATCACAATCAATGATCTGACATTATTTAAAAGGTATTTTAGTTTAAATTATAACGCTTTTTTTTACATCGCACGGCGGGTCCAAAACCGGTTTTATTAAAAATTTCACCTCCATCCAAAACTGATGTCAATTCTTGTTAAGGGATCGAATACGAGTAGAATAAACCAAAAATTAAAAAAATCGTAGGAAGAAATTTTGAGTAATATCGATAAACATCTGTTTTTGGATACTTTACAGCTGTTAAATTATTCTCTTGCCTTTTGAAGTACTGAAAATTAATTAAAACCCCTTGTATGTCATACTACTGGAAAGCTATTAAAATGAGCTTTTTTTTGATATATAACATAATAACAAAGAGCAACGCGGGTTGCCTACTCTAGACCTTTTAATAAGTTTTCATAAAAAAATAGTTATATTGCAAAACTTAACAGGTTGTTTTAAAAACAGAAATACTAAATTAAGAGGAGATTCTACACCGAAAAATGTAAAAAAAAGTTCCTATAAAGATTTGTCTGTAGATGTGTCCTAGGGAGTTACGGCCCTCCGAAGTGTCCGTCCGTCCGTAGGGTTTTTATTAATTATCTCTGAAACCCTATAAACTACACCAACGTACATACCCTTATATAATAAAGGCAATCATACCCTTATATAATAAAGGCAATCATCCTATGTAATTTTGATTTTATAATTTTAACCAGAGGCGTGCAAAATAAACTCTACACAGAATGGAGGTTTTTTTACCCAACTATCCCAGAACATATCAATGGCAACGATAACAAGTTAAAACGTAAAGTGGTTTTAAGTTGCTGCTATCAGAATGTTAGAGGTCTTAACACAAAAACTCACACATATTATGAATCTATTTGTGCAAACAATTTTAATATTATCGCTTGCACTGAAACTGGAATAAGTGAAGGTATACTTGATAGCGAAATAGCTCCCTCTAAATATTTTTTGTTTAGAGATGATAGAAGTGATGGTAGAAGGGGCGGCGGAGTTTGTCTTCTAGTCAACAACAAAATAAATTCTGAAAGAGTAGATTTTGAATTCTCTCCAAAATATATAAACATATTATGTGTAAAACTTATAATTTCGAAATTGACCTTTTTTGTCGTTGTAACTTATGGGCAAGCAAATTAATTGTTAAAAATGATAATGGAACTTCAAATGTAATCTATAAGCCCGATGATAATGATTATGAAATTACGTTTGATTTTATTGGCAATTTGATAATGGATAATAAAGTGATTTTAATGGGTGACATAAATATTCCTCAGTTACAACAATATTACTTAACTAAATATGCAAGTCCCACGTGTAAGATATTTTTGGACTTCCTTGAACAAAACGCTTTGTTACAACACAATAAATTAACAAATTCACTGGGTAGACTTTTAGATGTAGTTGTTTCCACAAGTAATGTATCCTGTAAAATTGAACGAAACAGTCAGCCTTTGGTTAAGGAGGACGTGTATCATCCGTGTTTAGCAGTAAATATTCAAATACAAATAAAGGACGAGGAAAAACGTTTTGATTCTGATCCATCTTATAAACTTAACTTTAGTAAAACCCATTATTCATTGCTAAATGAGCTACTGAGCCAAGTGGATTGGTCAGAACTTCAAGAGTTAAACAACGTAAATGAAGCATGTTCTTTTTTTCATACAGTTTTAAGCAATATTCTTAATAAATGTGTTCCAAAAACAAAGGAGAGATCAAGTGAATATCCTGTGTGGTTTACCAAAGATATCATTAGTAACATAAAAGAAAAAAAAGGTGTCTCAAGTCAATAAAAAAGGTAAGGTCTTATTATTTAAAACAAAGGATTAAATATTTGGAGCCTAAAATTAGAATTGATGTCCAAGCTGCATATTCCAATTTTATATCAGACTCTGAAAAAATATTAAGAATGATCCCAAAAAGTTTTGGTCCTTTGTCAATCTTAAAAGTAAAAGTTCCTCGATACCAGGCTGTTTAAATTACATCAATATACCCCTTAATAATCCTCAGTCAATTGTAGATGGATTTCCAAACCATTTTTCAAGTGTTTATAATACATCTAGTTCTAGTTTAAATTCCCCTAATAATGACTCTTTGATCGGCAGAAATTTAGTACTAAAGATTATTACTGAAGAACAAATATTAAATGCCTCTAAGAAAATCAAACCCAATTTTACTAGTGGTCCTGATGGTATCCCAGCAAAACTTATAATAAAATGTATTGACTTATTCAAAGAACCACTGTGTTTGCTTTACAATTTGATTCTACGCTGCAAAACATTCCCGATCATTTGGAAGACTGCAAAAGTTCGTCCTGTATTTAAATCTGGTAAAAAAAATGATGTGGTAAACTATCGCCCGATTTCAATAATTTCAAACTTTTCAAAATTATTTGAAATTATATTATCAGACGTTATATACGAGCATGTTAAGCATCAGCTTAGCAGTTCCCAACATGTTTTTTTTAAAGGGCGTAGCACTGTAACAAATCTTACTCAATTTACGCAAAATATTTCTTCTGAGCTAGATGAACGCAATCAAGTTGATGTCATATATACGGATGTGCAAAAAGCTTTTGATAGAGTACCGCATCATGTCCTTTTGAATAAGATTGGTACTTTTCATATAAGTGATAACATTATTTTAATTATTAAATATTATTTAGAAAACAGAGTGCAGTATGTAGAGTATAAAGGCTATAAGTCAAAAGTTTATATTGCTAACTCTGGAGTACCGCAGGGTTCTAACCTAGGCCCGCTGCTATTTTTACTTTTTTTTAATGATATACATACTTTCATCAGGTGCTGTAAATTATTATATGCTGACGATTTAAAGTTGTATTTTGTTATACGCACGATTTTTGATTGTATTGTCTTACAAAAGGATCTAGACAATTTACTTAATTGGTGCTTTATCAATAAATTGGACTTAAATGCAAAAAAGTGCAAGGTTATGACTTTTTCACGTAAAAAAAATAATATTTACTTTAATTATGATATAAATAGAGTTATTTTAGAAAGAGTGAAATTAAAGACTTAGGTATAACTTTCGATCCAAAATTATATTTTGATGTTCATATAAGTAAAATTTGCTCTAGTGCTCGAAAAGTTTTAGGATTTATCATTAGAAACACAAAACATTTTTCAAACTGTGATTCAATTAAAACATTATACAATTCGTTTGTCCATAGCAAACTTGAGTATGCGTGTATAGTATGGTCCCCTCACTATTCAAAGTATATAAACCAGATTGAAAAAGTGCAGAAAAAATTTCTTAAATATTTATACTTTAAAAAATATAAAGTTTATCCAAACGATGTTTCGTATTCAGATCTGTTAGAAATGTTTAATGTTTAGCCATTAGTAGAAAGACGTCTTTATCAAAGCATTATTTTTTTATACAAAGTACTGCATAGTCTGGTAGATGCTCCGTTGTTGCTTGACATGGTAAATATGGCCGTACCGCGTACATCTGCCCGTCAATTTCGTACTTTTCATATTGATGTAACTAACACAGTGTATCATTTGCACTCTCCAACGTTTGATATGTGCGCATCATACAACAACTTAGGTGATAATATTGATATATTTGATAATAATTTTAATAGGTTTAAAAAACATTTATTAGTTGATGTGAAAAATTGTATGTTGCCTGACATTTAATGTAATCTAATTTATTTTTTATGTTTTTTTTATATGTATTTTTATCTTAGTCTTAGTTTATATTTTAATCCTAGTTTTAAGCTTTTTTTGATCCTGTTATTAGGTTCCTTACCTGTTGGATTTGTAATGAATAAATAAATAAATAAATAAATAAATAAAATAGGGGACGCTTTTGCCCAAAACTTTTTTTATTGATTTTTTTGAAATTTTTCCAATTAAATATGTTTCCTTACTTTAAAACACATAAGAAAGGTACTCTTCATGTAATACCAAACACGGCGCACGGTGGGTCCAAAACTAGTTTTTATTACAATTTCACCTCTATCCAAAATTAATGTTAATTCTTATTAAGGGGTCGAATACCTACAAAAATATTTAAAAGCAAGTTTTTCGGTATTACTCAAAATTTCTTCCATCAATTTTTTTATTTTTGTTTTTTTTTTACTGGTTAAAATTATAAAATAAAAATTACATAGGATGATTGCCTTTATTATATAAGGGTATGTATAAAATTTCGTTGGTGTAGTTTATAGGGTTTCAGAGATAATTAATAAAAACCCTACGGACGGACGGACACTTCGGAGGGCCGTAACTCCCTAGGACACATCTACAGACAAATCTTAATAGGAACTTTTTTTTACATTTTTCGGTGTAGAATCTCCTCTTAATTTAGTATTTCTGTTTTTAAAACAACCTGTTAAGTTTTGCAATATAACTATTTTTTTATTAAAACTTATTAAAAGGTCTAGAGTAGGCAACCCGCGTTGCTCTTTGTTATTATGTTATATATCAAAAGAAAGCTCATTTTAATAGCTTTCCAGTAGTATGACATACAAGGGGTTTTAATTAATTTTCAGTACTTCAAAAGGCAAGAGAATAATTTAACAGCTGTAAAGTATCCAAAAACAGACGTTTATCGATATTACTCAAAATTTTTTCCTACGATTTTTTTAATTTTTGGTTTATTCTACTCGTATTCGATCCCTTAACAAGAATTGACATCAGTTTTGGATGGAGGTGAAATTTTTAATAAAACCGGTTTTGGACCCGCCCTGATCGGTTTAATAGTTCTACAAGTATAAAATGAGGTATATTTCTTTAATTAAATACATGTTAAAGTAAACTTAATATAGCCTAAATAACCTAAACTAAACTAAATAAACATAAATTAAACTATATAATTAAATATAAAAAAATTCGTCCAAACCCGGCTCATCGTTAAATGTCCCCAACACGGAGGCCGCGTTTCCCCTCTGTACCGCCAGTTCTTAAATTATTCGAAAAAATAGGTAGGTACATTTAAAAATCCTATTTTTTTGCATTTGCAGCTGTTTTATTTAAAAATGATTGTTAATTAAAAAAAAAACGATATTAGTTTGAAATTTGACCAAAGTTAGCTAAATCATTACTTTTTTATAAACAAAATACCTAACTAATGTAAGAACTAAGTTGATAGTAAATGTTTTTGTTCGATTAACCTGTTTTCACACTATTATTATAATAATAACTACAACATGCAGTATTTTATACAATAGTGTAATTATACTTTTTTTTTTTATTTAAGATAGTAGTTTTGATTAAATGCTATCTTTTTCTTTTAAAAATGCAGATACGACAAAAAAATATTGAAATTTTAAAATATTTTGTGCAGATAGGATAATTTATTTTAGAAATTTAACCATATATTGATAAAATGTTTGTTGGACAGTAAAGCACTTAGTTGTAGATATACAAATATGCAAAAAAAAAGTCCAAAATCCGAAAATGGAGATACGACAAACCAATACTGGGGTGACGATATGGATCTGTTTTACCTTACATCATAAAATATGACTCACATGGCTGCTATTGATACGTAGTTGGGGGGCATCCATTAATTACACTGCTTTACACTTAAAAATTTGCTAAGACCATTTTAGTTGATTTTAGACCTATTTGATTTTAGACCCATGTGATGAGCTGAACCTTGCTTTGTTTTTCTCAATTAGCTCGTTTTATTAAAATATACGCACAGTCGTTTGTTTTTTTTCTCTCATGATTGCAGTAAAACAAAATTAAGGTCTAATTTTTTTTATTAACCTCTTCAGTACCAGGTTTGCCATATGTGGCGAAAAGGATTTTTTCGAAAAAAAAAAACTATGTACAGTGGAGTAAATTTTTATTATCAGATTTAGTTTCATCGACCCCAAAAACCCTATATACCAATTTTCACGAAAACAATGTTAACAATTAAAATTAACTACCCCCCGCTCCTGGGGTGGAGTAAGAATTTTGTTATTATCAGATAAAATTTGAGAGACCTCAAAAACCCCTATACGCCAATTTTTATGAAAATATTATAAAAAAAAACTATTTTCCCGTCCCTTAGGGATGGAGTTAGATTTTTTTTTAATATCAGATTCTGATTTAGCGACCTTAAAAACCCTTATACACCAACTTTCAAGGAAATATTGAAAACATTTTAAAATTATTGCAGTACCTTGAAATCTACAAATACTCTACGCCACTGTTATTTTTTTTTTAATATTTATTTTGGAAAAATATGTGATAAAGTTCTAAAATATGACGAAATATGAAAATATGAAAAAAAAGTTTTTTTTGTCCAGACCTGGGACAGAAGTGGTTAATAGGGCTTTATGCCAAAAGAAGCTGATTTAAAATATCTTTATTCGTTTGTTTTTTATAGGCCTATAAATTCAAAAAATAAGATGTTTTCGCGTTTTTTCGATATAATTATATATTAATATATACATATTATGTATTTTAATGAACATTTATATAAATACTGAAGCTGGCAATAGATACATGTGCGGTTTGTAAAAAGAAAAATAATAGACTGAATTCAGTAACGGATATTTTACGGGAAGTTATTGAAAGCAGAAAAAAATATAAATAAACAGAAATAGTTTTTTTTCTAACTTTTCGTGTTGTTTATATCATAATTAATTTATTGATCTTCTAAAAATAAAACATGTCAATATTTTTTTTTCTTTTTTCGATTACCCCCGGTAAAATATCGTAAACTGGATTAAATATAAAACTTTTATTATTTTTAAGGACCGCATATGTACACATGTGCCCATACATATGTGTTAGTATTGTAAAGAGGTTTATCCTTCATAAATACAACAAAAACACATACTTTTTAACCATATTTGCAAATTTATGCAGATTGTAGACTATTTAAATAAGCCATTATAATACATGTTAATTTAATTAATATCAATGATATTTTTCTGCTTTATAACAAAAACTATCAAATATAATAGCTTACTATTAGTTAATCCATTCCCATCTGGTAACCTTTACTAAAAGTTTACTACTTAATTTTTGTTAACCGTCGATTGATATACGCATTTTTTGACCCCACTGACATCTTACTATCGATTAAAAAAAAACGGTTTTTAACGTGTAATAATAAAAAGTATTTAATGAGTAATTATTAAACTTAAAACAAACTTGACAATGATAAATATTTGTTATCCACGGCCGTGATTAATAGGCCTATTAATCACGGGTCTGTAAAAATAAATCGTTTAAAATTTAAAACGACCATGGATAAAGTAAAGTATTCTACTCGCGTATAATAGCTATTAATCATTCGGGTGATTAGGTCACTCGCCTTTCGGCTCGTGTCCCAAAATTCACCCTCATTGATTAATAGATTTACCGCATAAGGACACTAAGTGTGTTTACATTTACCGCAGGGGGACGTCTAGATATTAGACTACTATTTCTAATTTTATAGAGTGATTCCATAAAAAAATGATTTATGAATTGTCACACATATAAGTAACCTTTACTAAAAGTTTACTACTTAATTTTTGTTAACCATCGATTGATATACGCATTTTTTGACCCCACTGACATCTTACTATCGATTAAAAAAAAAACGGTTTTTAACGTGTAATAATAAAAAGTATTTAATGAGTAATTATTAAACTTAAAACAAACTTGACAATGATAAATATTTGTTATCCACGGCCGTGATTAATAGGCCTATTAATCACGGGTCTGTAAAAATAAATCGTTTAAAATTTAAAACGACCATGGATAAAGTAAAGTATTCTACTCGCGTATAATAGCTATTAATCATTCGGGTGATTAGGTCACTCGCCTTTCGGCTCGTGTCCCAAAATTCACCCTCATTGATTAATAGATTTACCGCATAAGGACACTAAGTGTGTTTACATTTACCGCAGGGGGACGTCTAGACATTAGACTACTATTTCTAATTTTATAGAGTGATTCCATAAAAAAATGATTTATGAATTGTCACACATATAAGTAACCTTTACTAAAAGTTTACTACTTAATTTTTGTTAACCATCGATTGATATACGCATTTTTTGACCCCACTGACATCTTACTATCGATTAAAAAAAAAACGGTTTTTAACGTGTAATAATAAAAAGTATTTAATGAGTAATTATTAAACTTAAAACAAACTTGACAATGATAAATATTTGTTATCCACGGCCGTGATTAATAGGCCTATTAATCACGGGTCTGTAAAAATAAATCGTTTAAAATTTAAAACGACCATGGATAAAGTAAAGTATTCTACTCGCGTATAATAGCTATTAATCATTCGGGTGATTAGGTCACTCGCCTTTCGGCTCGTGTCCCAAAATTCACCCTCATTGATTAATAGATTTACCGCATAAGGACACTAAATGTGTTTACATTTACCGCAGGGGGACGTCTAGACATTAGACTACTATTTCTAATTTTATAGAGTGATTCCATAAAAAAATGATTTATGAATTGTCACACATATAAGTAACCTTTACTAAAAGTTTACTACTTAATTTTTGTTAACCATCGATTGATATACGCATTTTTTGACCCCACTGACATCTTACTATCGATTAAAAAAAAAAACGGTTTTTAACGTGTAATAATAAAAAGTATTTAATGAGTAATTATTAAACTTAAAACAAACTTGACAATGATAAATATTTGTTATCCACGGCCGTGATTAATAGGCCTATTAATCACGGGTCTGTAAAAATAAATCGTTTAAAATTTAAAACGACCATGGATAAAGTAAAGTATTCTACTCGCGTATAATAGCTATTAATCATTCGGGTGATTAGGTCACTCGCCTTTCGGCTCGTGTCCCAAAATTCACCCTCATTGATTAATAGATTTACCGCATAAGGACACTAAGTGTGTTTACATTTACCGCAGGGGGACGTCTAGACATTAGACTACTATTTCTAATTTTATAGAGTGATTCCATAAAAAAATGATTTATGAATTGTCACACATATAAGTAACCTTTACTAAAAGTTTACTACTTAATTTTTGTTAACCATCGATTGATATACGCATTTTTTGACCCCACTGACATCTTACTATCGATTAAAAAAAAACGGTTTTTAACGTGTAATAATAAAAAGTATTTAATGAGTAATTATTAAACTTAAAACAAACTTGACAATGATAAATATTTGTTATCCACGGCCGTGATTAATAGGCCTATTAATCACGGGTCTGTAAAAATAAATCGTTTAAAATTTAAAACGACCATGGATAAAGTAAAGTATTCTACTCGCGTATAATAGCTATTAATCATTCGGGTGATTAGGTCACTCGCTTTTCGGCTCGTGTCCCAAAATTCACCCTCATTGATTAATAGATTTACCGCATAAGGACACTAAGTGTGTTTACATTTACCGCAGGGGGACGTCTAGACATTAGACTACTATTTCTAATTTTATAGAGTGATTCCATAAAAAAATGATTTATGAATTGTCACACATATAAGTAACCTTTACTAAAAGTTTACTACTTAATTTTTGTTAACCATCGATTGATATACGCATTTTTTGACCCCACTGACATCTTACTATCGATTAAAAAAAAAAACGGTTTTTAACGTGTAATAATAAAAAGTATTTAATGAGTAATTATTAAACTTAAAACAAACTTGACAATGATAAATATTTGTTATCCACGGCCGTGATTAATAGGCCTATTAATCACGGGTCTGTAAAAATAAATCGTTTAAAATTTAAAACGACCATGGATAAAGTAAAGTATTCTACTCGCGTATAATAGCTATTAATCATTCGGGTGATTAGGTCACTCGCTTTTCGGCTCGTGTCCCAAAATTCACCCTCATTGATTAATAGATTTACCGCATAAGGACACTAAGTGTGTTTACATTTACCGCAGGGGGACGTCTAGACATTAGACTACTATTTCTAATTTTATAGAGTGATTCCATAAAAAAATGATTTATGAATTGTCACACATATAAGTAACCTTTACTAAAAGTTTACTACTTAATTTTTGTTAACCATCGATTGATATACGCATTTTTTGACCCCACTGACATCTTACTATCGATTAAAAAAAAAAACGGTTTTTAACGTGTAATAATAAAAAGTATTTAATGAGTAATTATTAAACTTAAAACAAACTTGACAATGATAAATATTTGTTATCCACGGCCGTGATTAATAGGCCTATTAATCACGGGTCTGTAAAAATAAATCGTTTAAAATTTAAAACGACCATGGATAAAGTAAAGTATTCTACTCGCGTATAATAGCTATTAATCATTCGGGTGATTAGGTCACTCGCTTTTCGGCTCGTGTCCCAAAATTCACCCTCATTGATTAATAGATTTACCGCATAAGGACACTAAGTGTGTTTACATTTACCGCAGGGGGACGTCTAGACATTAGACTACTATTTCTAATTTTATAGAGTGATTCCATAAAAAAATGATTTATGAATTGTCACACATATAAGTAACCTTTACTAAAAGTTTACTACTTAATTTTTGTTAACCATCGATTGATATACGCATTTTTTGACCCCACTGACATCTTACTATCGATTAAAAAAAAAAACGGTTTTTAACGTGTAATAATAAAAAGTATTTAATGAGTAATTATTAAACTTAAAACAAACTTGACAATGATAAATATTTGTTATCCACGGCCGTGATTAATAGGCCTATTAATCACGGGTCTGTAAAAATAAATCGTTTAAAATTTAAAACGACCATGGATAAAGTAAAGTATTCTACTCGCGTATAATAGCTATTAATCATTCGGGTGATTAGGTCACTCGCTTTTCGGCTCGTGTCCCAAAATTCACCCTCATTGATTAATAGATTTACCGCATAAGGACACTAAGTGTGTTTACATTTACCGCAGGGGGACGTCTAGACATTAGACTACTATTTCTAATTTTATAGAGTGATTCCATAAAAAATGATTTATGAATTGTCACACATATAAGTGTGAAAAATATTATTAATAAAATAAGATTTTAACTCCTTGGTAATGGGAAAAACGTAATGCGCTACTCTTAGGAAAGTTTTTTTCTGTCTTCGGTCGTGTTTGGATATTGAGTGAGTAATATCTATTTATTTATTTATTTATTTATTTATAGTCAAGTGGCCGTTAATTAAAAAAATAGTTGTGAGCCATAATACCCAGGTAGGAGTTTTGCAAATTTAAAAGGTTAATAAAGATAGTATTTTTTCTCCTATTTATGTCTCATATTTCATTTTTATTTTAGTCTCGGGCTGAAGATGAAGTGAACTAAGCACTTCGAAACATGTTCCCATATTAATAAAGAAAATAGGAGAAAAAAGACTATCTTTATTACCCTTTTAAATAAAAAAATAGTTTTTTGCGCTCCTAGTAGAGGTATGTGAATTTTTCTGTGTGAGCTCTTATTTTGTGGACCGAAGCGGAACTGACATTATACAGGGTTATTCAGAAATAAGTTTTAGAAATTTAAGAGGTGATAATACGTTAAAAAAAAGTTCCTATAAAGGTTGGTCTTGCAATAAAAATAAGATTTTTAATTAATAACTTTTGTACCATTTAAGCTAGAGCGACAAGATTTCGCATGTATACTATAAGGGTAATATGTTTATGTTAATTTATTTAATTTATCCAGATGCGTGCCTAGACAAAATATGTGAGGCTTAACACATTTTTGTCCCAAACTTTTTTATGTATATTTTTTTGGATTTTTTGGTAAAAAATATAGATTCCTTGAGTAAAAATACATAAAAAATTACATACAGTGTAACACTGTAAAAGCAACCGTTTTCAAAAAAAAATGCTGTTAAGAGAAAGTAATATTTTGTGCCACTAAAAATTTTACTTTTAAAAGGCTATTACTCCTTTAATATTAAAGGTGTTTTGGTGAAGAATACTTTTTTGCTTAGTTTTAAATGAAGAATCGCCCAGCAGCATTAAAATTGTATTGGGACTTTTTTCGTTCCCCATTCAATATGCCCATCTTGGAAGGGCCGTAGCTCCCTTAGGGCTCATTTCTAGACCCAACCTTTATAGAAACTATTTTCCATATTTTTTAACGTAGAATCACCTCTTAAATTTCTCAAACTTATTTCTGAATAACCCTGTATATGTCTTTCAATGTTGAAAATAATAAAAATACCCTATAAATATTTACTCTTAATATTTAAAAATATTTTATTTGAGATGTTATAATTAATAACTATACAGTAAATAAATATGTTTGTTAAAATATATATTTTTTATATCAGTAGGTACCTATATTTTACTGTACAGATGTCCCCCTGCTGTAAGACCTTGCGCGGTAAATAGTTTTTTCTAAACCAAAGAAATAATACACAACTTACCATAAAATATAAAATTATTAGATGAAAATTAAATTATTAGGTGTATATTTTTGCTCTTTATTAAAACTGTTGGTTATTATATAATTTAAATAAAAATATTATTGTATAAAACTTCAGTCGTAGAAAAAGTATAGTCTGCAACAGGTGGAGAATGGCTATTTCTCACTCGTGGAACTCGCCATTGTCTCGGTCTGGTGATAAAAATTCACCCGTTCGGAATATGCATCATTCTAGACCTGTTACAGAATATACTATTCCATCATCCCCAGCATCATTCGTACCGAAATGCTGACTCAGAATTGCTGATTTTACTTATATTCTTAGTAATATTCCACATTTTATTACCTAACTATAATAATTTTGTACTCTGGTAAAAATTAACTTGGTGATGTGTTTTTTTTTCGGAGTAAATAAAAATGGGCCAAAGAAGTAATAATTTTTTGCAGGGTACGTTTAGGTGAAGGCATATCCTAAAATATTTAAAACCAGTTGCCAGATTAGTGTTGGCCAGTGTAGATACTAAGAAGTTGTGAAGATAATGCTACGCATTCCATTATATACTATTCACAGTAAATGCTATATTACATTTCCCAAAAAAATAAAATAAAAATTACACATAAAACAACTTAAAAAAAAAGAAAAATAAAAAAAATTATTAAAAAAAAATCAAAAAAAAACTTAAAAAAAAATCCCCTTTTTTATTTTCTTGCAAAAAACGAAAAATGTTTAAAGATTTTTTTTTAATGATAGTTTTTCATATTTTTCACCCACCCCCCATACTTGCAAAAATAACAGGAATCTTCCTCTCATAGAACTTGATTTTTCCTCAAAATTGCAAGTCAGACGGACACACGGATAGACGGACAGACGGAGAGAAGGACAGACGGGCAGACGGACAGACCGACAGACCTAATTAGTGAACAGACGGACGGACATTTTCAAAGTTTCTTATTTATTCATGAAACACATTTGTTTTTAAGAATTTTTTGTTTGGGCGTTTTTTGGCGATTTTGGGAAATTCGAAACTACCGTATAATACTATTCTATCCTAGCGCTACGCGCTGTGAATAGTAAAATAACTTCTCATCGTGTAATCGGCTTGATACCAAAAAACTGGCTCTTTGCGAGATGTTCTAAAAATAAAAATACCACACGAGACCGTGACTTTGATTTTGCACAACGACCTTTTAAAACATGTACGATATAGGTATTTTTAAAATGCTTTAGTAATAACAAATAATTTTATCATTTTTAATTTTAAAATTATATAAACGTATGTAAATCTTTTTAATTTCCGCACGTAAATCCAATAAAACCTTCTATTTTACATTAGAATATCATACAAATTATTATTAACACTATAAATTTTTTATTTAAGGGAATCTTATAAAGTACAAACAGGTTAACATCAATACGGAGCCATCCCCATACTGCTATAGTTTGGACAATAAGGAAATACTGGTTCAAGTTGGAAAATAATGTTTGGCACTTAGCTTTAGTTATCAATCATTTACCCAACGTTAATCCCTATCATTACAAAGACATTCATCTAACGTTAGTTGAATGTTGATTTTTAGAACGTAACTCTAAAATGTTTGTTTGTACTGTTCAATATGTGTAAGGCCACAAATGAGGTTATTAAACTTCGATAGGTATTTATTTATGAAAAAACACACAGACTTTAAACTACAATATTTGGTGAAGATGTCTTGGTTCAACCTTATATGCAAAAACTCTCTCAAGGCTCGCTGAAGACTCTCTCTCAAGACTCGCTGAAGACTCTCTCTCAAGACTCGCTGAAGACTGGTTCCGCGGCGGGTGGCTTCTCTTTCAACCCCCCGCTTAGGTCCCTGGCGCATGCGTACAGTCGCATGCGCAGGTTACTTATTTAAAAACAACCCAATTTTTGAAAAACTAAATGTTAAGCCAAAACAAATGTTAATTAAATTTTCGGTGTAATATTTTACTTTTCTTTTTTTTTTCAAAAATCACACGGGCTGATATTTTAAACGGTAGTGGTGGATGATAACAGAACACTCCTGTTAGTTTTTCACTGGGTGATTTGGGTAAGGGGTGTCCGCTATCTTGAATTTAAGGGTGAGTGCGGTTATCTTACTAACTATGCATCTTACGATAAAAAATAATTTACTACCAACTTTGTTAAGGAGAAAATTTTCAACAATTTTTGTAAAGATAATTTTTTTATTATATTAATAACAATCGAGTTATATTTAAAATATATCCATGTTGGAGTTGAAATGGGTTTTTCGATTTTTCAGACAAATTATTCATGGGAGTATAAAAGTGGTTATGAGAAACTTCTTGCTTTTGAAATTCTCTATAAGTTTTATATATTATGAATTTTCCTCAACGCGCAACTCGACTTTCAGCGACTTCATAATATCTACTGGCAAAACACTTTATTACCTAAGAAGTTTTGTCGAACTCTATGCCACATTAGTGTCCCTTTAACTATTCCATAATGAAATTAAATTATAAACTTGAAAAAAAAAAAACAATTTAAAAGAATATGATTGGAGTTTTTATACATTTATTTAATATTTAAATATTTCTGCTTTTAAAAATATAAATATTATTAAATTATTAGGATTTTTTTTGATATTTTTGGATGTAGAATCACCTCTTAAATTTTGGTATGCCCGTTACTGATCACCCTGTACACTCAGAAGATGTCATTCTAATTTTAATACTAAATTTTATTTGTAAATGCATATTTGTTATTTATATCGCCACCATTGGTATTTAATACTTTACTTGTGATATTAAATATTGCAATATGTGTATTGCATACAAAATGTCATACTAACATAGAGACTGTGCTGGTACATTTGAATCCCCACGCAACATGTGTTTATTAATACTAGCATGTTATAGTAAAATTACTGAAACATTTGGTAAAGCATATCACACTTATAGTATGGTATACTTTGAGTCGTTGTTAAGTTGTATTACTGATCTAGTTTAAAGTATGTTACAGTATTCAGAAAAATTAATAATCGGTAAATAATACCAAAATTTTGATTAGTAATAATACAAAGATTGTAACCACACACAATTAGACACTGATAAAATAAACGATCCTTTTTACTTTTCTCTGTATAATTATTAATCAAAATTTTGGTATTATTTACCGATTGTTATTTTTCTAAATACTGTAACATACTTTAAACTAGATCAATAACACAACAACTAAAACTTAAAGTATACCAAACTATAACTGTGATATAATTTACCAAATGTTACAGTATTAATAAACACAATTTGGGTGAGGATCCAAATGTACCAGCACGGTCTCTGTTAGTATAAAAAATATTTATTAACAAATAACATTCAGTGTTAAAAATGCAACAAAATTTTCTGAGTGTATAGTATAATATTGAATGTGCTTGCTATGATGGGAGACAATAAATAATCCCGACGGTTTTGTAAAGTAATTTTTTGATTAAACATTAAAGGTAAACAGGTTAATTTTGCAAATAAAAGAACAGTACCTAGGTCAAGTTTACACGCAAACAAAATCAACTGAGTTTAAAAGTGCAAAAATTGTATTTGTGCATTTTTAATAATAATCATCACAAAATTACTATAATTAATATTATACATCTATTTATATTTAAAGAATACATTTTTTTTTAGATTTTTAAAGTGTTATTTTTTTGTCATAAATTTTTCTTTGAAAAAAACATCAAGAAACGGTGGTCGTCATGATTCCGGCCGTGTGGATCTACTAAAAAAAAGGGATATTATTCAGTATTGAAATCGCTATAACCCTATCTAGAAGAATTTTTTTGGCGATGATTAAAATACGGTTTAAGGCTTTAGAGAGCTAAAATTTCGGAATTTTAGTTAGAAAATTAGGCGTGATCGGATCCCAATATAGCGTCGGGTACCGTTCGGGTATTATACATCTCGCAGCCCCACAGCAGATGAGTATTATACGTTTACTTTAAAAAAATAAATAAAGCTTCAAAATCAAAATGTTTTATTTACAATCATTTGGATATAGGCTAATTACATATATATGTTAAAATTGTACCTATTAGTATATTACATACTGAGATGGAAAATTAAATTTTCCGGTCAGGTTTGTATACTATTTTATTCAATATTTACCTATTTTATTAACAATTGTATATTTTATGTTCCACGGCAAAACTGACATCATCCCTAAATGTATAAGCACTGGTAAAGTTAGTTACACATTTTTGGTTTATCAGTGCATGTATAGATGGCGATCTCCATAAAAGTAAAATAAAAAATAACTTTTATTTAATATTAACAATTTTAATAGTATATTAAAGTACTAGTTTCATAACATACATTTTTAGCACACGAGTACAAGTTTAGAAAACGAGCCGCTTGCGGCGAGTTTTCTAAAGTACTAGTGCTCTAAAAACGTGTTATGAAACGAGTGCTTTATACAATTTTTTCTATTTTGCTCTAAAATTTAAAAAACTTACATTTAAATTGATGACTGATTTAGGGATTTTTGTTTTGGGTTGGCATTACAGTTTACACTATGTTTAAAATTCTAAGAACAAATGATATTTTGATATATTTTACATTCATCTCTTCTTTTTTCACTCCAATTAACCAGTCCACAATTTTAACACGGTAAGAAATAACCCAAACACAAAATTTTGTAAAAAATTAAAATTTAAATCGACATTGACATTTGCACGCAAAACGTTAAGAGATAGACTTTTGTATGAAAAAAAAAGTAGAGACCTCTTATGGGCCTATAAGAATACGCAAAATGCTTGTGATTATGAGCTTATAAGAGTCGCAAATTGAAAATTTAAACTAAAATATTTATATTAATGGATAAAATTTTTTAATATAAAATGATTAATTAATTAATTTATTTATTTATTTTATTTATACTCTTTAGAGACCTATTATAATAAGGTGTTTTATATCACATTATATAATGATTAAAAATTACATTTTCTCGTATTAGCTGTAATAAATAAGTAATAGTATAGTTCTCCGCATGAAAGAAAGTCTCCTAAGGGGAAGGCACATTCTAAAAATATTTTGAAATATACAAGGGTGGGTAACATCTGACTTATTTTTTTTTAAAGGGAATGTTATATTTTTTATGATGTAATCTTACTTGTCATAAAAATACCTTTATTTTAATATGATATTATATGGGTCTATTGTTTGTTGTTTTTGAGATATATATTTTTTTTTTAGAAAAAATACATTTTTAGTGATGAGATAAAACCTGCTTCAATGGAGATCTCTACAACTAGAATTATGAAACAAAAGACGTCTACCCTATCTCTATCTCATTTGTGCTACACTTTCCAGCCAACCAAATAAATACTGTATTTGTTTTTCATACAACAAATACAGTATTTATTTGGTTGGCCGGAAAGTGTAGCAGTGAGCGGCACGAACGAACACAGCTAATGTGAATCTGTAGAATAAGATAATTTTACTAAAATTTAGATGGCGCCAGTAATTTCTTTAATATAGTTACACTTTTCGCCCGGCCAAGTAAATATTGTATTTGTTCAACAAAGAACAAATACAGAATTTGTTTGGTTGGGTGGAAGTGGGAGTGTATGTATGTATCCTATCCTTTTTGGGTAGAACTTTTGTCCCTGTCTAATCTAACGGGAGAAATCTCCATTTCTTTACTTTTTGTCCAAAAATTAATAAAATTTTACAAGCTTATCTTAAAAGGGTGTATCTAATTACTTTATGTACCAAAAATAAAATTGATTTTCAAAAATAAAAAACTCAATTTTTTTTAATGGAATGCTATATTTTTTATTTGCTCATTAAATATAGAATTATTTTTTTTTGAGAAAATGGCAACGTTCAGGAAAATCCTGATACCTCCTAAATCAGAAGTAAAAATATAAAAAAATAAAATATTCACTAAAACTCCGGCAATAAGAGATACTTTAAAAATTTGATAAACAGTTGCAGTGGCGTACCATGCAGGTCCTAGAAGATGGGGCAAAAATATAGTTGTACATTATTTGTTGCTGTTAATACAAAAAAACTTTTTTTAATCATTCTAAATAAAAACAAATAGATTTTAATAAACCATAGAGTAAGGATCAAGAATTTCTTAAAAGTAGATATTATTTAAGTTTTAAAACAAACAAAAAACAATCAAATCCATTAAGTAATTTCAGAAATATTCGAATTTAAAAAATGGCAATATCAGGTGTCCCGAATTTAAAGTCTGGCAGTGTATAAGAAAAATTATAATTAATAAAATGAGAAAGGAGCGGTTTTTTGCGATATTTAAAAAATGATAATTAGTTACCATTTTGGACGTCCTAAAAACAATTATTTAAACTTAACATTTTTTTTTCGTTTCTTTTTCTATTACTACTTACATATTGTGGAGAGAAAATTCGATCAACGTAATATGAAAGAGCATAGCGGGTTAAGCATGTAAAAAGTGCCCCCGCATGAAATGAACTGCAACTATGTTTAATGGGTGTACTTTATCATTGGTAATACACTACGAAAATTTCAGCCCCCAACTACCCCTATAAGGGTGAATTTTTATCGTCAAACCCATAAGTAAAAAATTTAATTTCTGGGTCTGTTTTTGCGGAATCAATTTCAAATTTGGTACAGTATATAAGGGTACATAGACCAACTTATAAAAAATATCATGCCTAGTTTCGACCTTTATAACCTTAGAACAAAGTAAAAAATATTTTTTGTTAAGGCAAAATAGGCCATTTTTGAAATAACACAATCACCATTTTTTTTATATTTTATGTATATGTGTATTAGCTCTAACATATCAGAAATTAATTTGAATGGGTTTAGTACCAGGGGTTCAAAAAAATTGAAAACCAACTCAGCTTCACAGCCTGTCCCTTCCTTATAACATACAAAAAGAAGACACATCATATTGTTTATTTTAGTTTTTATTAATATCCCCGACCCTGCACAGTTTGACTCATCTTCAGGTACATATCCCTCTTTTACATAAACATAAAAATTTGATAAAAAAAATGAGAAGAACTTTATAACTCGCATAATATCAATGTTTAACTATCTGGTCCATTTCATATGTTTTCCATTTTCTCTACTACGGGCAGTCCTTCTAATAGCGGGGGCAAACCAGTAGGTAAAGTGGCATTAATTTGTGCAATACCTTCTACAGTGTCCACGTCTCGATGGGGCTTTATTTCTTTGTGTAACGTGTATCTGGCGTCGGTTCCAGATAAGCCCTGATGATCCTTAGGTAACATTATATTTTTACTATTCTTATTTTTCTCCTTAGATTTAGATAAGGGTAAATCATTTTTTGTCAATTCATTATCCAATATATTAACTATTTTTTTTTGAGTCTCTAATACAATCGGCACATCTAAACTTTTTCTATGGGATTGTCCTACTTCTCTACGATCCTGACTCAATATATTCCAGTTTTTTAATAAATTTACATAATTGGGATCGTAATAATGTCTTAAGGAAAGATAATCGAAATCCGAATCAACTGAAGTACTTTACATTATGTGTCAAGGTGCCTGGGTTCTTTCAACGGATTCTGAATATACCAAATGCCTGGTTACTGGACTGATAACTAGATCTTTTTCTACTACACACCCTTTTCGAGATAATTGATCCCCAACTTGTTAAGGTGGACAGGTTGATTAGAATTTTTTTTCCGAGTTGCACAGTATATTTGAAAATGGGTATCCTATATTATTATTTATTATTTGTCTATTTAACTTTTCGTACATATTACCTAATTATACAAAAATTAGCGTTTATAAATACAATCGAATAAAAATTGCACTTGTGCATTTTTAATAATAATCATCACAAAAATTACTATTATTTTTATTATTGTATAATTCATTATAAGTCATTATGCAGGTAGTTTTTTATAAATAATTATTTCTCCTTAATTGAAACATGCATTGTTGTGGCATGTGGTCTAATTAAATTCAGCTGTAGGTTACAGCCTGTTGTTATTTTTTAATGAAGTAATTTTAAATTAAAAATTACCTACCAAATTATTTACCAAATATGCATATTTGGTTTAATCATAATGTGTTTGTTATTTATGAATAGTATACACTAAAAAAATAAACGATTTTACTCGAAATTTAAAAGAACCAGTCAAAACATCTAATTTTCAACCTGTCACATTCAGGATTCAATTTGAATTATTCAAGGATCTATGGTGTTTTTGACCAGTATCCATAATAATCCATAAAAATATAAAACAAAGCTATCAAAAAGTCCCTAAAATCAACTCGAGGTATATATTTTATTGTATACGTATATATACAGCCGGAGGATGATACCATTACGGATATATTATAATTAGTTGATAATTCTGTAAGTCTAGGGTGAAAGCAATTGCAAGAGAGAGATAAAAACTTTCGACCAATCAGAAATTTATTTACAATTCTGCATAACATGTCAAAAATTTTCACTTTGTGACAACTTTTACTTATATTATGCAAATTTTGTCAATTTCTTTAAACGAATTTTTAATTTTTTTTTGTAACGTTTATGGGAAATACGTAGTGGTAGTAGCACAACCGGCATCCTTAACGAAAATTTCTTTAAGCTAAGTCTGATACAATGTATCAGCATGTAGCATGTATTAGTGATACATGCTACAGAATGATGATGAATTTTTCAAAAAATATATATTAAAACTTACTTTTGATCATATTTATGGTCCGCACTGTTCTCAGTCACATTTCTATAGTTTTTATGTAGCACAAGTACAAAATCACTTTGTATTTAAACGTATAAACACAATTTTTCTCAGCTACGAAGCTTTTCTGAGCTTCTATCATACCTAGATGTTGCTGTTTTTTCATATTCTTGATTTACAAACATTGACTATGAAAACCAAACAAAAATTAAACTATACAATTGTTAAATATTTACAGCAATATGATTACAGTATAACGCACTAGTAGCGCACATATTGCGTTAATTAACCTTACTTATCAATAGTAATTTTTAAAATTTATTTATTTATTTTTTAATATACAGGGTGATTAATAACTGGTATGTTATAATTTAAGAGGTGATTTTATAATCAAAAACATGAAAAAAACTTTCATATAAAGGTTGGTCCGGAAATGAGCCTTAAGGGAGCTACGACCCTTCAAAGGGACATATTGAATGGGGAACAAAAAAAAGCACCAATAAAATTTTAACGCTGCAGGGTGATTCTTCACTTAAAACGAAATACCTAAATTTAATGTCAATGGATTTTTAGCCTTTTAAAAAGTAATATTTTTGGTTCCACAAAATTATACTTCCCCTTAACTGCATTTTGTGCGTCTAGACAAGCCTCTGGATAACTTAAAAAACTAAATTGACATAAACTTATTAATACTAGTATACACTCAAAATCTCGACTCTCTAGCTTAAAGGGTACCAGAGTTATAAATTAAAAACTTTATTTTTAGTACAATTTTCGATTTAGATAAAGAATATTTCTGCCAAATATGAAGATTCTACATTAAGAGGTCTCTGAGATAAGCACACTTTTTAAAAAACTTTTCAACCCCCATTTCACCCCCTTAGTGGTCGAATATAAAAATATCCTGAAATACGTATCTTTTCGATTTCGATAAAGAAAATTCTTGCCAAATATGAAGATTTTAGATTAAGAGGTCTCTGAGATACGCACACTTTTTAAAAAACCTTTGAATATCGAACATTCCTGAGAAACGTTTATTTTCGATTTTGATAAAGAACATTTTTTCCAAATTTAAAAATTCTAGATTAAGAGGTCTCTGAGATAGGCACACTTTTAAACAAAGATTTCGATAAAGAACATTTTTGCCAAATACGAAGATTTTAGATTAAGAGGTCTCTGAGATACGCACACTTTCTAAAAACATTTCAACTCCCGTTTCACCCTTAAGGGTCGAATATCGAAATTCCTGAAACACGTATATTTTCAATTTCAATAAAAATTTTTTTTGCCAAATATGAAGATTCTAGATTAAGAGGTCTCTGAGATATGCATACTTTTTTAAAAACTTTTTACCCCTGTTTTACCCCCTCAGGGGTCAAATATCGAAAAATCCTGAAACACGTATCTTTTCGATTTTGACAAAGAACATTTTTGCCTAATATGAAGATTCTAGATTAAGAGGTCTCTGAGATACGCACACTTTTTAAAAAACTTTCAACCCCCATTTCTCCCCCTTAAGGGTTGAATTTCGAAAAATCATTTCTTAGTGGGTGCTTACATGATAAAAGGAACAAACATTCCAAATTTGAAGTTTCTAGGTCCAGGGTTTGGGCTGGGCGTTATCTCCAGGGTATCTATTCTTGGACTCGAGAGAACGTGAACAATTTTCGTAGGAAGGGAACTGATCACATCATATCAAAGTTCCCCAAAGTTAAAAAATGCTATTCTTGAAGAGCAGGGAGCGTGATGGGATCTCTGCAGCCGGCTGCAGCGTTGCCAAGTATTTTAGCTGATTTTAACCAATCAGATTATGCAACACGAGTTTGCGTGCGCAGGCTGTCATTATTTGTAAACAAGTTGCTGGGGTTTAAATATTTTTTTTAATTAATATATAGAAGTATAATATATTATTAGTAAGAAATTACTAAAAATAAAACCAGAAAAAGATCTGCGCCAACTAGCAGTCAGCAAAAAAAAATCCTTCTAAATTTTCACCATTTGGTCTTCCGCATCTTGCAGATCTCCCAAAAGGGCAACAGTCCCCATAATTTCCAAATCATCCATCGTTATATTATTATTATCATAATATGTATAATAATTTATAAATATAAAAAATCTTTTATTAATTACGATTAACTATTTTAAAACAAAACGGTATTCAAATTAACAATACAAAACCAAAGCAAAAATAGGGTTATGTTCGAATGCGCGCGACTAACTTATATGTCAAAATTTCCGTGAACGACCGCTTCTCAGGCTCCCGAGTAGTAGAAGTAAAGTTCCTCGATTTTCGTGCGAAGTGCAGTTCAAGAATAAGTAGTTTTGCGTTTCGAGAGAAAGAATATGCAACCCACACTACCTTTCTCCCGGGAATGCGTTCTCTCGAGCCCGAGAATACATACCCTGAAGTCACAGTTTGGATTTTATATAATAGATTAGAGTGATATATGATTAAATATACCTATTTTACAATGTAAAATATTCACTATAGGTTTTTAGCGTTTTATTATTTTTTTGTATGCTGCGTTTTGATAAACTGCGCATGTGCACGCGCATGCGCTGAACCTTTTTCAATATATTATTTTAAATAAAAAACATTTTTTTTTACAAAAAAAAACACACCAAACCAACGTTAACGTAAACCAAGGCCCATCCTCATTAAAAAAAGAACACCAAACAACAAAAAACCAAAACAAACTCCGGCACGGACAACTGCAATAAGGCGCTTGTAAATAGGAAGGTTGGCAACCCTAATGATGATGATAAAATATTCTTTAGTCTAAAAAGGCTATTGACCTAGGTCTTTCAGCCCAGCGAATATTTATCTTGTGTGAAAGTCTCCTAATACTTTTACCAAATTGTTACTGAAGAAAAAAATTGCAAAAAGAAGACTCCGAAACAGGTTATAACCTAACGTTAGCATTAAAACTTGCCCAATCGCAAATACTTTTAATTAATTTTGACAAGCAGGTAGGTTCCTACGTCCAAATAATCTTGCTGCAATTAATCACTTGTCAAGATCGTGAACAAAAAAAGGAAAAACCCGAATAAAATTATAATTTAGAACTAGTAATTTAGGGAACGCATAAGTTTACTTAACCCATTAGCTCCCAGCGTCGTATTTAGAGGACAGTGCTTTCCGATTTTTTTTTTTTGGTGAATACGGTGTAAAAGTACATAGAGTGTAAGAAATACACTTTCCAACGAGTTATGTACACTATTTTTCCTACGATCCCGAAAAAATATGAAGTTTCTTATTTTAAAATTTTCTAATTTTTATTGATTTTTAACAAAAGCAAAGCACAAAATAATTAAAAATGGCATATAAATTTATATATGTAGATATGTTTAACAGAAAATATGATTTTCATTTATCTTTAGTTTTCTTGGTTTATATTTAATACAATACATAGCTGTTCAATGGGTTGCCGATTCCTAAATAAATGCAAACTTGAGTTTGCTTATTAAATTAGATTTATGTAGTTATGCTGCCATATAAGACAGTAAAATTGTACTGTTTTACATTTCAAAAGAAAAATACTGTGTATTTTGATGTTTTTTATATAATGTAAGGTAACTAAATAAAAAATTAAGTAATTTTTATAAGATCTAGACCTTGTGTTTTTTTGATTAATTCATTTTTATTTTCTTTGACATTGGGCACATTTAAACGACAAGTATTCTTAAATGAAATTTAATTTGTAATCTAACGTTTCACTCTTCACTTGAGCTTCTTCAGAGTTTATTATGTATATGGGATACTCGATGGGATATCACAAGGACAGGAGGACCATTGTACAACAGGCATAGCCCAATGCCCAAGAAAATTAAAATGAGTTACACTGTAAAATGCATATTATAATTTATACTTAAATCTTAAACAATATATATTTTTTTATTTTTAAAATATTTATATATATTTCTTGGCATTTAAAATTAATACATCCTCCCTGCGCCCTATGTATATATAGGACAGCACTTAAAAAACATAGAGACTGTTTTGATTTTTATCAATATAGTCACCCTTATAAGGTCCAAAATAACGACATATTTAATTTTTACCTGAATTGAAACAAAGAAATTAAATTGGGTTAATGTAGCGTTCCTTTTTAAGTCATTCTACTAAACTCTGTCAGATATCAGGGTAGCGATTTTCATTTCTTGTAATGTGGTGTTATTATATTACAGATCCTGATACCCAGTGAACGCCAACTTCAGGGGAGCAATTCACATCTCATGACTAATGATTTAAAGGAAAGAACAAGACTTTTTCTGTGCGAGAGTAACAAAGTTGGCGTCCATTTAGTATTCTATTTGTTGCGCAAAATTTAAATTTCCAGATTGGGATTGGAAATATTACCAATCATAACAAAAGTCCCTAGAAATTACTAATTTTAACAAAAACAGCTTTAAAAATGGTGCATGTAACAGAGATAGCGTTATGAGTGTAAGTAAGAAAAAAGGCAATCTTTTTTTTAATCATTGAAGACTGTCAGCCATCTTTGAATACTTAAGAAAGTACAATTCTAAAGCCAGTTATGTAGTGAGAAACCTCTGTCAAAGCTTAGCCCTTTGATGATGGCGTAATAGCCGAAAGCGCTTGGCAGATTTTATCTATTATATACCGATATACACAAATCTTGTTTTATTTAGAAGATAATAAATTATCTTGGATTTATATTATCTTAAATCGAGGTAATAATCTTCTTTTAAGATCATGTATCCTCGGTTTAAGATTATCTGTGACTTGGGTCCCCACTTTTTTCACATTTTCTCGACGTTTCATGGCATTTTAAGTCCGAATATGCAAAAAAAAAGATTTTTGGGTCCACTTCGCCCATAAAATAATTACGCGCTAGAAAATATACGCCCTTTAGCATTGCAGATGAGAATTTTTGTAATGTAGTGATTTAAATAATGATTTTAGTCTTATACCTAAAATATATACTAAAGTTCAAGTACGTAATATGTACTTATTATAATAAAACGTAGAAAAACACGATCGGTCTCTAAGATTTTTTTTGTATATTTGCCTAAATTACTTCTTTAGGTGTGTTTAAACAATTTATGAAAAAAAAATCAGAGGTCGGGAACAAAAAGTTAAAATTTGCAGAAAACCACCGTGTTTGGAGCAGAAGTTAATTTTTTTAGCATTTTTTCTCTTAGTGAAATTAAATTTTAGTAAAAATCCTCGCACTTCTTCCAAAGAAACATTTTCTTGCCGAAAGTTTTTTTTTTCTGATAAAGAGCATTATATTTGAAATACCTACTTAGTATAATTATTTTTGTAATTTAGGTCCGTACTTTACACTTAAAAGTACTTAAAAGTACTAAAAAAAAGGACAAACAACAAAAGATGGTTATTGATTCACCCTAAATATCTCGCAAACTAAGCACAACATGAAAATTATAAAAAAGTGTTTAATTTTGTTTTTCGAAAGGAAAATTTATGAATTATTTCGAAGGTTGTAACTTTTTCCCCTAACCTCAAGCTATCCCAACATAATAATCCTAAATAGCAACCCCCATCTTGTAATACATCATTTGAAAGAGCTTAAAAAGTTATATATTTTGGTTAAAAAAAATATACCAACCTTTAAGGGTAGATGATTCTATTTCTAAATAATTTGTACAAAATATTTACAAAAATAGCTTAATATTTAAAATAAATAATTTTAGTTTAATTCATGGAGGTTGTAACTTCTATCCTTTAGCTCTTCGCACATCCGCTACATTAACTACCAGCCACCCCAACTATTTTTAATTAAATCCCAATTCTTGCTTACCTTATTTTAAAAAACTTAAGAAGTGCTATTTTTGGTATTCAAAAAAAATTAAAATATCAGCCCTTAAGTAAAGGGGCTTTTATTTCATAAAAATTAAAGCAAGATATTTTACAAAAATAGCGAATAAATAAAAAAAACGTTACACTAAAACAATAAAATAATTATTTTTGAGGGTTGCAACATGTACCCCAACTCCTAATCCTTAACTCTGCTTTTTATATACAAAAATATATCATTTTTGGCTCTTTTAAATAAGGTATCTAAAGGTAGCTAAAGGAGAGAAGTTACAACTCCCATGAATTAAACAAAAATTATTTATTTTTTAATATTATTCTTTTTTTGTGAGTATTTTGTGCTATACCAATTAATATGAAATAAAATTATCAACCCTTAAGTTAGGGGTTGATGTATTTAATTTTTGTTTTAATCAAAATATAAATCTTTTCAAATGGTGCGGGTACTTACCCCGTAAAAATTACCTCGTAAGCATTTAGATCTTAGTAAATATAATTAATATTACATATTTGGTTTGGTTTTGAATAAGGGTTGGGTTTAGTTTGGCTCATAAAAAGTATTAGTTCTGCGAGTTTAAGAACCAGACGAGGCAAGCGCTCCATGATGTGGAAATCTATATGATGTAAAGTTTAGCAATATATTAGTTTTGCGAGGTTAAGACCCATACGAGGTAAACGCCCAGCATGGTAGAAACCTAAACGAGGTAAAATTTTGCGAGATATTTTTTGCGAGCTTATGACCCACACGAGTTAAGCGTACCGCGAGGTAATAATTTGCGAGTCAAAATCTGCGAGGTAATGAGCCAGAAGGTAATTTTTAGTGGTAACGACTTCGATCCCTTTTAAATAACTTATCACAAGATGGGAGTTGCCTTTAAGACTCTAATGTTGGAGTAGCTGGGAGATAGGGGTAAAAGTTGCAACCCCCAAAATAATAAACTTAAATTTTCCCCTCAAAAACCCAAATTTACCTATTTTTTAGAAATGTCATTATTTTGCTTAGTTCGCGAGATATTTTGGGCAGATCGTTTTCAAATTGAATTATTTCAAATTCACAATATCTTTGGCATAATATGAAATTTGTTTGATTATATGTCCATTTATTTGGCTTAAAAATTCTGTTTTTTCAGTGCATAAAAGATATGATCATATGGGTTGCATTTACAAAGAAAATATTTCTCTCTGAATCTGCTAGTAATTATTTTTTTGTTTTGAATTTATACAAGGATATAATATGTAGAAATGGATAAAACATTCCTATATTACATTAAATGTAATATATTGTGCTAGTCCTAGTTCTCTATTTTATTACAATATCGATCAGTTTACAATATAGATGGATGCAGGATATAGTTTGCAAAAGTTAAAAGTCACCCCTTCCTCTTAACTTTGAATGAATTGAGATATAAACTTCAAATTTGGAACATATAAATAAGACAACTTAAACTATCTTATATCTGCTATTTTTAGCTTTTAAAGTGTGGCCAGGGAAATGTAGGGGATTTTTTTATTTTCTTTTACCCGGAAACTTTTAGGGAATGAACCTTTGATTCACTTTATCCCTAGTTATTCACTTAACCCCGGTTGACGGTAGTATCTATTAAACTTTAAAAAAAAATCAACATAAATTTAAATTCTGCTTAGACCTAACTTTTGCTACAAATTATTTATTTTTTACACGTTTAATGGGTATTCTACGGAGCTTTAAGGTTCAAATATAGTCAAGGTCACCCCAGTTTACGGTCTGTGTTTCCCTAAATTTTGTGCAAGGGCTGTAGTAAATGTGTTTAAGAAGACAAGGAATTTTAATTATTGATTTAATCAAAGCGTTTACCGGATCAAAATTAATTAAATTACAGGTCGGCAAATCTGAACCTAAAAATAGCAAAAATATATTTATAAAAAACTATAGTTTGTTACTAAAAATAGAAATTTTAAAATATTTAAAAAATATGTTTAAATTATTTTAATTGAAATTTTAAATAATTTTGAACAGTAAATTTATTTATTTATTTCGTATTAGAGATAGTACTTAGTACTTAAATATAATCTTTTGTTTAAATTATAAAATTGACTTGCAAATTCTTTAAAAAAAGTTTGATAAAAGTTTCTTTTAAAATTGTGCTTGTATGTAGATTATAACTAACTTTTGTTTTATTTTTTATGGATAATTTTTTTTTCTCAAAACTCTAATAATAATAATAAGTCAAATTAATTATGTATTTAATAATAATAATAATTATTTTTATTTTATTGCATTTAACTTTGCACCTGATTTCTTACGAAATCGTATTTTGGTACAATTTAAAACTAATTATTATAAATGTATCTACTTATACTCGAACTAAAAGTAATATTTTTTATATACATTAAACTAAAACTACATTATATAATATTTTTTTATATTTTTTCTTATCATTTTTGTTTTTAGATTACAAAATTTTTTTGAAATATCCCTAAATAAAATCGAATTTTGGATGTAAACAAAATATTTTTTTAATAAAATTGAATTTTAAATTCATGGTCCAAAAAATGTATAATAACTTACCCTAAACTAAATAAATCCCACTCTAAATGCACTGTATTGCCATTCACTAAATTGTTTAAAAAATAATTTTCTTTTAAAATTCTCAAGCCCTGTACACCTTTATGCAATTCTTTTGTTTTTATTTCTTTGTTTTTATTTTATTTTTTGTACTAGAATTGAAGGTAACATTTTTTGAATAAATAATTATTGCAGGTTACCGAAACCCGTTTAAAAAAAGTTCAAATGTCATTCATATTCTCCATTATCTCGGAACAAGTTTAATATTTTGTTTAAGATACTTAAATAATGATCTATTTTGAATTTAAATTTATTTGGTATATAAATCTTATTTATAAAAAATCTATAACTACTTACCCTAAACAAAATATATCCCACCGTAAATCACTGTATTCTCTTCGGTACTCCTTAACTTAAATACTTAAATTTAAATTTTCTTTTAAAATACTTAAGGCATTACATTTGTGTAGATTGAGATTATATTTTCCAATCTCGAAATTTAATGAACATACCTGAGTTCTGACGATTCTTGGGGTACCTAAATCTGATTTGCTTTTGTATTTATTTATTTGTTTATGTTTTTATTTTAGTTTTTTAGGCTAGAACTATTTAATTATTTGACCAACAACTTGTGAAACGGTATTTTTTAAAAATATTATTGCACGTTAAACCCAACAAAAAACCATCGAAATATCATTTGCGTTCCAAATATTTTAGGACGATATTAAAAAGTTGCTTAAAAAACTCTAGTATGGATCTATTTTGAATTAAAGTTATCATATATGATGCATACTTCATAGTCCTTAAAATATAATCTAGTTTATAAAAAAATCTACAACTACTTACCCTAAAAAATATATATCCCTTCGTAAATGCACTGTATTCCCATCCACTAAAAACACTGTTTACAGATTCACCGGGCACACATTGGGTGCAAGAATGATCGAACTGAACTAACTCGACTACCACAACAAGTGAGCTTTTTAACGAAACAGTTGAATAACAAACAACACATTGACTTAACACTAGTCGTACGAAAAAATAAAAAACGACGTATAGTCTGTACCGTATGGTCAAGAGTATCTAAGGTATAATTATACAGGGTCGCCCTTTTATTACCTTCCTATACTTGACAGAAAAACTGAAGACATGAAACACGGACTATGTGGACTTTATGTTAATGACTATATTTTTAGGACTTTATTTTTAAAACAAGGTATAGTTTTTAATTTAAACACGAAGCGTTTTACATAGTTTTTACTTAGACTCAGGGGTGCTACGAAGCGTTTTATTTGGGGGGATGGAGCAAATATTTCCCAACTTATAAATGAGAAAATTCCCAGCTAAAAAAAAAAGTTTTCCCATTTTGAAAACTTTCAATTTTTGCGTTTTATGACGTTTTGTCGATATAAATTAATTTCAAGCCAAAAAAAATTGTCGGTCGATCGGTCAATTGGTTCTTCTGCCCGGGAAATCTTGTTTCCACGATATCTAAAGAACACCTTTAGACTTGAAATTTGGCATACAGGTATGTTACCAAAAGTTCTCGCTCGGGATTGTTTTTGGTAAACATTGGGGTGGGGTAAGGGGGGCAAATGGGCTAAATACAATTTTTCACAAAAAAATGAAAATTGCTATATAGGGGTTTTTGAGGTTGCTGAAATCGAACATGATAATAAAAAATTTATAACTCCACCCCCATGGGGGTGAGGGGGTAACTACTTTTAAATATTTTCAATATTTTCGTCAAAATTGGTATATAGGGGTTTTTGGGGACGACGAAACTGAATTTGATAATAAAATTTTTCCAATTATACCCCCTAAGGGGTTTGGGGTAGTTTTTGTGAAAGTTGGTATATAGGGGTTTATGAAGTTGCTGAAAGTAAATCTGATAATTAAAAAAATCCAACTTCACCCCCTGAGGACGGGGGGTAGTTTTCGTAAAAATTGATATATTGGGGTTTTTAAGGTTGCTGAAAGTGAATCTGATAATAAAAAATCCATTTAATGCGCGTAGGTGAAAGTGATTTTACTGGGCAGTAATTTTTTTATAGTTGATAGTTGTTAAAACCTCCAAAACAGGCTAATAAAGAAACGAGATTTTTCATTTTGTTATACAATAATTATTTTGGTCTCCTGTAATGTTTGGTCGAAATGAGTTAGCGGGTTAAAACTCTAAGCCGACGATATTATGCTTTATTGTGGTTTTTATAGATAATTACACTTTTTTTTTGCCCCGATCGGAAAGTAAATTTTTCTTACTAATTCGAGGGCGTAGAATCCTAATCTGACCTTAGAAAAATTCCAGCACCTAAAATTTTTGAGATATAAGTTCAGGTAATAATGACGTTTTTTTTCAAAATCTTTAAACAAAAGAGTAGAATTTTGAAAATTTTAGTGTATATTAAGAAAAATACGAGGAATTCAAAAATCTATATGTCAAGAACTTACTGTCAGAGTAAGTACGCGAAAAAAAAAATAAAAAGGTTAAAATGAAAGTGCAGAGTTTACTTAATTGTTTTTTAAAAACTTTATAGAACTTAATTTGTAGACTATAAAATTCTCTACAAAAATATTTATACAAATATTTTTTTTATTTTGCTTAGTTTGTTCCTGAAAAGTAAATAAATGAAAAAGATATAAAATTAAAGTACACAGTGTAAACTTTTTTCCCGAGCCCAAAAAATTTATTTTTCTTATCAATTTAAAGGCGCAGAATCCAAATTTGACCTTAAAAAAAATTCAGCAAGTCTTATTTTTTAAATTTTAGTACATGCAATTATGTCAATTTAAAAATAATTTATAAAACAAAATATTGTGTATTTTTTTTGTTTTTTTTTAATGGTTCTACATCATAAAAATGTTACTTTATTACATAAGAACCATAATACGTAAAATTTTTTTAGTTCATTTTTGACCCCCTAGTAATGATTTTTGAGAATTTTTAGCATGAGTACGTGGCGATAAGCTTGTCCCCTTATGCACCCTTCTTCTTACCTTCCACCCCTACTTAGTTTTGTCACATTATCCATTTTTTTTTTTAATTTTTTTTTTCATAATATCCCTATTTATTTTACCTATGAATTTAAAGTTTCTATGTTTTAAGTTGGGTATTTTTTAACTAATATTGAGGCGCCGAATCCAAATTTGTCCTTGGAATATTTTTGTCTCCAATGATTTTAGAACAAAAGAAAGATAAAATAATGATTTTTTAACATTTTTATCTTATTTTTCTCAGAAAACTTAGGTAATAGAAATATTCTGAGGCCAGATTCGGTTTCAGCGACCCAAAATTAGTTAAAAAACATATGACTCCAACCAGGGCAAGAAACCGTGTTGCCTAGTGTTATTTAAGAATTATAAATTATACTTAATTAATTGTTATTAACTTAATTTTCTAATCATAATTTTTATCTTACTTTGCCAGACACGGAATAGTAGGTATATAATTTATATAATTTGTTCTTTTTTTGCCAATTAATGATAGTAATATTATAATTATTTTTATTTTTTTTAACAGTTCTTTTATGCATAAAAATCATTCGTACAAAAAATAAACTAGGTATCAACTAAAATCTAAAATAGCTTAAACTTACTCAAAATGAAACATCTTAAAACACTTAAAATTAGTTGAAATAATTTAAAATTATTAAATCAATTTATAATTACCTAAAAATACTTAAAATTACTTAAAGTTACTTAAGATTACCTAAACTTACTTAAAATTAATTAAAATTACTTAAAATTTGTCAACTTGAAATTACTTAAAAATCCTAAAATTACGTAAAATATCTTTTAATTGTATCACTTTTCTTAAATAATAAGTTATTATTTAAAAAAAAGCTATACTTTTATTTTAATGTTATTATTAAAACTCACAAAAATTTAATCTATGTGACAACCTTAATTATACATATAATATTAAATTAATAAAATACAAATGCCCCTTTGTTTTTTATTAGAATATAATTTCTACTATCCAGACGTTCATTAATATTAAATTGTTACTTAAAGGCAACCTATGGAAATTATTTAATTTACATAACTAAACTATAAAAAATAAATATGTAATTATAAAATGTATATGTATAATATACTGCCAAACTACACCAGAAAGCAGTAATTTGTCGCATAGCAGCGTTTTCAAAACATTACATCAGAGTTGACGTCAAGACGTCGCTAGGCGACAAACGGAGTTACTGCTTTCTAGCCTAGTGGGCAGTGTACATCATTCTGCAAGTAAATGTGATTAAATGCAAATACATGTAAAATTTACCAGATTTTACATGTAATTTTACAATTTTACATGTAATTTTACAATTATAATTATAAAAAATTGTATGCAAATTACATGTAAATTTTACAGAGTTCACTATAAAAAATAAATATGTAAATTTACATGCAGAATCATAGGTAATGTGTTGCCATGCAGATACAAGTAAAATTTAAGAGATTTTACATGTTATTTTACGATTTTATATGAATATTACATCTAAATTTGTTTATTTTGTTTTGTTTATTTTGTTTAACCTCGTACTATTCTACTTAATTAAGCATCCCCTAAGTCCAGGACTTGTGTGGGCTAGTAGTAGAGGGAACCACCGGCTTATACTGACTTTCGAACCAGTTTCTAGGGATTGTCCGTTTCACTTATAGCCTTCGCCAAATTGCAATTATTAATTAACTGAAAAAGGCAAATCGGCGCCAGTGAGAATCGAACTCACGATAGTAGACTTGCTATACATACGCGCTAGCCACTACGCTATGCCTCCCATAAATTACATGTAATATTCATATAAAATTTTAAATTACATTTAAAATCCTGTAAATTTTACTTGTACCTGCATCACCTATGATTCCATTTATTTTTTAGAGTGTATAATTCTATATTCAGCTAAGAAGATGTTACATTAAAAAAAATTGCTTAAAATTACTTAAAAAACTTAAAATTACTTTAAAATTAGATAAAATTACTTAGAATTAAATAAAATAACTTACAATAACATACTTATTATTAAAAAAAGTTATACTTTAATTTTGTTGTTTATTATTAAAACTTATAAATATATAATCTATGTGACAATCTTAATAAATTATAAATTTGTGGCTTGGTTCTAAAAGTCCATATTAAGTCCATATAGTTTTTAACGACATTATGTACTATTTGTTTAAATCTTGTTATAATGTCCACTTATATCCTTTAAAATGCTTTAAGCCAATAAAACTAAAACAAATTATGCTAGAACATATAAAATTATCTAAAACTTAACCTTTATTTAAATCATTTTGTTCGTGCTTTATACCCTTTATTAACATTATGCCATTAAAACTTTTAATGGATGGTATAAAATTGGATAACCCTGTCCAGTTTATAGGATGAAACTTGTTTTACTTAAAGATGAGCAAAAGAAGTAGTAGATTTGCCTTAGGCTTTATGGGAAGACGCATTTTAACTTGAGTTTCATGGATTCAATAGGTTGGAACCATTTAACATGTTTTTTCATTTACAATGGAAAATGAGTTATTAAAATTAACCTCCTTGGTACCATTTTGCCAACGGTGGCGAAATGAGAAACTTGCGATTTTATACAAAGTTTGCCATATGTAACAAAATTTTTATGGCAAAATATTCTTTAAAATATTGTTTTGAAAACAGTTTGAGTTTGACAAAGTTTTAAGATACCTTTGACTTAAAAAAACTATATAATTACTTACATATTTTTTTGCCCAAAGTCGGTACACCTAGTTTTAAATATTTACTCCGGTTCGGAAGAGGTTAAGTAAGTAATTAATTTAAAAAAAGGATTATAATTACATTCGTTACCGTAGTAAATACTGAACGTTTTTGCATGTATGGAACCCCTCGAAAGTTTAGTAAACATTCACTAGTTGTTGCAGTAATACTTAACGTTGTTATAGTTCTGGTAATTGTAACAACCAGTGAATTTTTGCAAAACTTTCGTGAGGTTCCATTTATCGTTGGTCTACTTCTAAGGTGGGGTATGCTATAAAATTTCAAAAATGTTTTTTTTTTCGCTCCATTAGGTTTATAAACCAACTGCGCATGATGTGAAAATGTATGGTAAGCCTCAGTTAATCCCAAATCACTTTTTAATACGCCGTATCAAAATCAGGTGATTCTTTAACTATAACATATAATAACATATAATCAAAAATTAAATTTTGATTTGTTAATAAAATTTTCGAAAATAGTTTTTAATAATTTATTTGGCAGTACATCAACTCAGTACCTTAAATTAAACGAGATAAACAGTTTTTTGTTCGCTCTGTAAAATTTGTGTTTCGTAGGATTGGCCACATTAGAAGTAGACCAACGATATGCAAAAGCGTTCAGTATTTGCTACGGTAACAAGTTCTCAGTTTTATTATAATTATTCATTATTATAATTTTTCAATAAATAGTAGTAGCAAATAATCAATAATACGATTTCCTTTAGGATTTCAAGGAACTTTACACGAAAGTTCTAAGCCATAAATTAGTAGAACTCAAAGTGCATTATAAAAAAAAAAACGAAGAAAGACTGAAAACTTTGGGAAAGTTCAAGTATTACGTAACGCGAATTTTAGCAAAATTTATACACTTCGTACCCCAGTTCTCGCTGTAGAGATTTCATATTTTAATTTTTATATTTTCTAACTTTGTTCATCTATATATAGTTTGTTTCAAGAAAATCCACCATTTTTCAGGCCTAGTAATTTTTGAAAATAATTTTACATCGATCCATCCTATTATGCTTTTCTATAATTAGCTGTAGGTTGGCTTCTTAAATGGAATAGATCCAAAATTAGATTTATTTATAAGGCTACTAATTTGGCAAACATGATTAAATGATAATTACTGTGTGTATTTATAAACTATCATCTAGCATTCATAGAACGATCGAAGAATCATGTTTATAGACAAACAGGTCTTCTATTATTGGAACCAGACAGTATTATGAACTGTGGGAAAACATGAAAAAAGAAGAAAATGGTTCATGATAAGAGTAGTTAATACTTCGTGGTAAGAAGTGCTAAATACTACTTACATCCTTTGCAGCAGATTGTTTTGCTGTCAGGTTCCGTTTGTAATGCTGAAGAATTAAATAGCTGCCTAGCTATTTAATTCCAAAACAAAAATTACAGAGGGAATAAAAAAAAAGAATTATTCTGAATCGGACTATATTTTTCTTACATATTTGTGTGCACTAAAAATTTAAATTAATTTGATAACGAAAAAGGGCCCTGACTCCGAAATGTTTTCATAAAATTGTAAAAAAGAATATTAGACGAGCTCGAAACTTTATTAAATGTGTTTTATTACATAATATAACATACTACAAGGCATTTTGAAAACATTTTTTATTTATTTGCTACAAAATTGATATTTTATTGCAATTTAATGCATTATTTTAACTTTTATTGAGATATTTAATTATTTTTTGGACACCCTGTACTTTTTTTCAAAAAAGTAAATATAGACCCTGAATTAGGGCATATTAAAGAATACTCTAGAAAGAGTTCAAAGTGCATTTGGACTTTTTTATCCTTTATTAACCTCATGTGTCATTTTTAATAATTTTTACCCCATAAAAAATGCCTTTTACGTTTACTCTTCTCGATAGATGTCAATTTCAAACATTACTATGTCCAACCTAGTAAGTTTCAATAGGTACAATGTTCATTTATTTATTAACCATAATTAAAAAACCTATTACGCACTTATTTAAAATCTTATTAAAATTAAGGAATATTACGTCAAAGAATATCAAATTTTGCAAAACAATACAAATTTGCCGACCGAGTGCGTTTTAATTCGTTTTTTGCTTCTGGTGTAAAATTCACATGAGTGGACATTGCACCATTTAATTCTATACCCCTCGAATGGAGTTATTGCTTTCTAGCTTACTAGAACAGTACAGTAGACTGATAGATGGATAAATAGATAATTTGTCCCTTGCTGCTAGCGATGTGGCCGACACAGGTGGGTAGAGCGCCGCGTCGTACCAACTCCCTCGTCTATCTTTGCCTAAAGTCTTGGTTTCCTCCAAAATTCGCAGTCGCTGACGACAGCCGCGACCAGGTCGTTACGACCCTACCTGTTTTTCTCGGTCTCGCCAGTCGCCATTCTGTTAGCTGGCCATTTTATAAACAGCTGTTTTTTTGTTTGCTAGTTTATGCCTATCAATCAGTATGAATATCTCTAAAAAGTCGGTCCTTCTAATGTTGCTGAATTTACAACCAAAAAATTTTGTTTAAAGATTTAGTTTTAGCGACCTCAAAAATCGCAATATATAAATTTTCAAGAAAACTACCCCCTGCTCCTCAGGGGGTGAAGTAAGAATTTTAATATCAGATTCACTTTCAGCAACCTCAAAAACCCCAATATACCAGTTTTCACGAAAACTACCCCCACCCCTCAGGGGGTGAAATTAGAAAAAATAATATTATCAGATTCATATTCGCCAGCCCCAAAAACCCCTATATACCAATTTTGACGAAAATATTGAAATATTTAAAAATATTTGCCGTCTCACTTCCTCGGGGGTGGAGTGGAGAAAAAAATTATTATCAGTTTCAATTTTAGCAACCTCAAAAACCCCTATATAGCAATTTTCAATTTTTTTTTCTAAGAAAATGTATTTTTCCCCATTTGCCCCCCTTGCCGCACACCAATGTTCACCAAAAACAATTCCGAGCTAGAACTTTTGGTAACATACCCTTATGTCAAATTTCTAGTGTCTAGCTTAAATAGTTCTTAAGTTATCGCCCACAAGATTTTCCGGACAGATAAATTGATTTATATTGACATAAAACGTCATAAAACATATTAAAAAAAATTGAAAATTTTTGCGCGATTAAAAGGATTTCCGAAATTTTGAAAATTTTCAAAATGGGAAAGCAAAATAAACACTTGTCACAGCGCACACCTGTTGACACACTGTCAAATTCGTGACTAATTGGTCGTGCCTCTGGTCCCGGAGCGGTCAAGCGACCGGCGTCCAAACGAACGGCGACCAGTAGTTAGGAAAACAGGGACATTTAAAATGCATTAGAGATGTCTTAACGACTCGGTCGCGGCTACCCGGTCGCAGTCGTCAGCGACTGCGAATTTTGGAGGAAACCGTAGCTTAAGTCTTTAGGAGCAGTTATACGATTCGTACTATACGAAAATATAACTTTACAATTTGATTTAAATTAAAACATAAAAGCTTTATTATTAATTATAATTAAGTATCCTTAATTGTCCTTTTTTACGTTTGATTTTTAAAATTAATTGTGACCTACAATAAATTATTATAAATAAATGTCTCACATTTTTTAGGTTCAATCATAAATTTAAAGGATATTTTGCGTTCTTTAATGGTTTTATAAAGGACAAAGAACATAAGTAGAAAATAAAGTACTGTTCTTTGAAATAAAGGACAGTTGGCAACCCTAATTAAGAACTTTATAATTTGTTTATTATTTTTATTAATAAAAGTAATTTTAAAAATAATATAAATATATAAATCAACATTTATTAAATTCTGTCAATTACGTTGTGGTTTTCTGTACACATTGCTCCCCTTTCGCGGAACCTAGTTAAAACAACAAATAATTAAAATTATAATAGAAAAACAATTCAATACACATAAAGAAAACATACACAGAAAAAAGTATATCTTGAATCAAAGCAAAACGATCTTGAACCAAGGCCGCCATGGCTTTCGATATGTCCAACGCCATGACTGTCTTGGATCAAGTCCGCCGATATCTTGGCATTTGAGGTCCTAGATTTAAGGACATTTCCTTAAATCAAATCCACTTAAACCATTTGTTTAAGATCATATTATCTTAAACGAAGTATGTAATTATCTTGATTTAAGATCATATTATCTTTATCCAATATCATATTATCTTACACCAAGTCTTGGTTTAAGATAATATAATCTTGATTGAAGAGAATTATAATCTTGATTTAAGATTATGATTCTCTTGATTCAAGATCATATTGACCCCACAGTCAGGTTCCGGGGTTAATAGAATGGTAAATATTTTGAAAAACTTTCCCACACATGTATAATATTATTTTGCACGCCTATGAAATATAATACTTTCTTTTCATAGGTGGTCGTAGGAAAAAGCACTTCTTTTTGAAGAAAAACTTGTTGCAACGCCATTGCAAAATGGCGCTTATAGGTATAAATTATTTAAAGCTACTTACCCGTGAATTTTTTATGTAAATTTGAAAATCCCCATTGTTGGAGGGTAACAGATACAAATTCGTCCATTTTAAAGCAGATAAAAACAATGAAACACCTTTAAAGGCAACTGACGGCAAAAAAAAAAACAAAAGAATATCTTGAACTACTGCGCAAATTGTCTGCCAGCAAACAATAACCACGGGCGAGTCTACTGTATATCTACGTGGGGTGAGGCCGGCAACTCTTTACCGTAAGACAACAGGTGCTTTTAGTCAAGATAATAACTCTTGATTCTCTGTTACTATTTTAAATGTCATGCATTTAAGGAAAAAATCCTTGACACAAGGATTTTTCTACCAAGAGAATAATTAAAGGAAACCAAAGTCACAGATAATCTTAAACCGAGGATACATGATCTTAAAAGAAGATTATTACCTTGATTTAAGATAATATAAATCCAAGATAATTTATTATCTTCTGCCAAGATAACCTTTTTTTCTGTGTAATTTTAATTAAATCAGTTTAATTTCACTTAAGAGTCTTAAGTTAGTTACTGTCTTAAATTAAGACAGTGGTTTGTATACAAAAAATATGATTTCCGCCAAAAAAATCTCTAGGTCTGTCTGTCCGGGAAATTTGTGACCCCTATAACTTAAGAACGCTTTAAACTTTCATAGGTTAGTAATCCAAAGTTCTAGTCTGGAATTGTTTTTAGTAGAATCGGGTTGTTTTAAGGGAATAAAATGGGGTAAGAACTATTAAAAAAAATATACAAAATTGTTATTTATATACCAAGGGACTAAACTGACTTTTTTAATCCCGCTGCATGAGTATTTCCTAAGCGAGCGTAGACAGCGAGGGAAACAGAAATGCAAGGGACTAAACCAGCCACGTTTAGTTCTGAGGTATATACACTATTTTTTGCACGACCAAACATAATTTAGGTAGGTAGATAAAATTAAAATTAAAAACCAAGCGTCTAAAATCGGATGTTTTTGAGGGTGTTTTATTTTCTTAATTTAATCAAGATGTCTGTGAATTTTGAAAAGTCAGTTTCACGGCTATCGCGATTTCTGTTTTTTAATATGGTTGACACAAACGTCAGTTCGAAAAAATGGACGAAGAAGATAAATTTAAAGAATGTTATTTTTAAAGGTTTTCTCTGTTATAGTATATTCAACTTCAAAATGAAGTAAGTGTAAACAAATCCACGTGACAACAACGAATTTAATGACAGAGTAGGACTCAAAACAAAATATTTCTATATAACGGTCCATTGCAATGCATTGTACGCTTCATCGCAAGTGCTCACGTACTGACCTGTTTAATTTTCTACATCCCTACTCTCAAAACATTGGAGTGTTTTAACCAATGAAACCACGCTCTAGCTGCCGCGGGCACTATTATTTTATTTAGTTGGACTGCATATTGAAGTTGAATATACTATAAAAGCAAATAACAGAGACTATCTCTGCAAATAAATTCGTTTGAATCCCTAATTCATTACAAAAAATCACCAAACAAAATTTCTTTAACTACCAGTAAAGCACATAGTATGTATAATATTTTAATATTATCAAGGTTTCGTGATTTTTTCCCTTGGGAGAAAAACGGCAAATTTAGTCCCGAAAATGAAAGCGTATAATTAAGTTTTAGTCTTGGTCGTGCAGAAAAAATATTTCTTGGCAGTATGCTAGCAGTATTTTTTAAATGATCCACCCTTTATAACTTTCTTGGGGTCGTCCATGTGTCACGCTGTGTGTGGACTTCTCACAAAGTGTCACACATGCATTGACACCTTTTTACTCTCTGTCACAAGTCAGGATGTCAAGAAAAATATATTCTTTGAAAACTTTTTTTCAAGATGTCTTTGTTTTTTTTTTTAATTTTGAAAAAAACATTTTCAAATATATTTTTTCGTGACTAAAAAAATTTCAAAAAAATATTTCTTTTTAAGGAAACAAAAAAAAATAAAAAAAATTGAAAAAAAATAAATTTTAAAATTTGATTTTTTTTATTTTATTTTTTTTTGCGTTTGCGTTATTTGAGAAAATACAATATACCATCTACTGTGAATAGTATACAATGGCATATTTGATGGAGCAATATTTTTATTTTATAAATCTTCTTTATTTGTGCTGGTTAGAACGCTCTTAGAGTAAAAATTTATATTGACAACCCTAATGGGTACTTTTGGGGCCCTAAAAACCCTTAAATCATATATAACCAGCCCTATTGTTTGTAATTTTATAAAATTTAAAATCATTGATATCTATTTTGTTCTTTTTGAGTATAAAAATAAGCCTGCAAAATCTTATCCTGATCGAAGTTTCTAATCCCTGCCAACAAAGCCTCGAAATTGCCCCAAAATTCCGAAAAAGTGCATTTTCTATTAAATTAGTTGCACAATTATAAATATCAAATAATAAAGATTATATGGCACATTTTTTATATGAACCTATTTTAATTATCTCAAAGGGTTACGATAATATACGTAACGAGTATGGGGTCGAAGCGCCATTTAACACCAACATTAAAAAAAAATACTGCTGCCAACAAAATAATACTTTCCCCTATAGGCCTAGGTTCATTAAAATCAAAAAACACCAGGGCTGGTTTTATAGGAATTTAATCGATATTTGTACGGTTTAGGGGTTTTAATGCCCCAAATCCTAAGGGGTACCCCCTTAGGATTTTCTATATAAAATTTTACTCTAAGGGTGTTCTTACCACGACAAATAAAAAAGAATAAAAAATAAAAAAAATAGACCACCACGCCCAAAAGGCCCAATAACCTTGATCCATATCACTTTCTGTTTTACTCGGTTTTACCGGAAACGATATTAACTTTGATTATTTAAACTAAACAGTATATTTTAGTACACATGCAAAATAAAATTCTTGAAAAAAAATTAAGTATTTTATTTTGAATATAATAAAATTAATATGTAATAAATACAAAATAGTTATTTATGGTACTAGTGGTTAAAGTAAGAAAATTAACCTGCTTGGCTGACGCCTCGCAGGTTTATTTTTCTCATGGGCAATATCGGTTTACCCATGAGTGCCATACAAGGTTTTATCTAATAAATAGCTTAGGAATTCATATTTTTATTAAAAATTTTAATGACATTTACAAGAAAATATTCTGACAAGTGACAATTGAGTGGGTAAAATAAATAATTATCCATTCAATAAAGTAAAAGCCACGCGGGGGTTATTATTGAGTTTATCTATTTAAAATAAAGCTGGTAATTGTCTTATTATCTGTATGTATTGGATAAATAATATTTATAGTTTTAAATAAAAATAATACATTTGTCTTAGACAAAGAACTATTAAATAATTTCATAAAAATATAATTTTTTTAAATCAAGGTCAAAACATTGATTTAATACAGAGAAATAACGCAAAAAGTTAATGAAAGACTATAAGAAAATAAATTTATTTATTTAAAGAATATTGTTCTTTGGGTGCAGTTTCATCAAATAATTACATTTAATAATTAAATTTATTATTGTATCTATTATGATACAAAAACAGTTTTTTTGTTATTGAAACCAGACAATATTAATATATGTTATGGTTCATCCATAATCCACATTTTTCATAAACAATATTAAAAAACAAATGAATAAAAGTTTATAGTATATCCAACCTCACAGTGTGAGGTACAAAAAAAGACACATCTTTTTTAACCGACTTCCAAAAAAAGGAGGAGGTTATCAATTCAAAATGTGACTTTGTTTTTTTTTTCTTTTTCTTTTGTTTTGTTTTGTTTGTTCCCGCATAACTTTGGAACGGATGAACGGAATTTGATGAAATCTTTTGCAACTTAAAGAGGACATTCGTGAGGTGGTCCCGTTTTAATTTGACGCTGGGATAATGCCGGGTAAGCCGGATAATTAAGATAAACCTAATCATTTGGACTTTTAACGCAATTTCACTTAAAACCGGCTTAATTTGGTTCTAATACCAACCAAATTTTTAGAAAATGATCGGATAACTCGGATAAGTAGGATAACTTGATTAAGGGGTCACTCAAATATTACGCCAGGCTAAAAATCTTTTAAATGCCGCTAAACTTGATTCTGTAGACTTGTAATATTAAAATAAGGCGTTATTTGATTATTACTTAACTCTTAAAGTTTAACAAAGATTTTCCTTAGTATTTCCTTTAAAATAAGGTTGGTTTGGACTCTTGGGCGCTGAAATAAAAATACTACTAAATTTATTTTTTAGAAATTTATCTTTAAGATTATGACATCACAACACACTAATAGTGTGCTGTGACGTCAGCAGTTTGCCGAGATGGAAGGACAACTATAAGTTAGCTTAGATGAAGTTACAAATCTCTGTGTGTCTCTAAAAAGTAAAAAATAAAAACTTTTCGCAAAAAAAAAAATGAACGGACTTCTATCTTTAAAAAGTAAAAAATAAAAAATAAGTCGGTGCCAATTTCACAGCAAACAATTTAAAAACAAAAATAATTGTTAGTATTTAATTTAGGGAGTGGTGAAATTGGCACCGACTTATTTTTTTTTTTTACTTTTTAAAGATAGAAATCGGTTCATTTTTTTTTTTTGCGAAAAGTTTTTATTTTATTTCGAACCTCAAAAAATTTAATTTAGTTGAATTCAAAACAGTTATCTTGGAGAAATAAATATGCTAAAGTTAGATACATTGTAAAAAGTAAACTGAATATTCAGTTAAAAATGGATAGGAAATCGGAAGTTATTATCCTATACAATTCTACTTAAATTTTTGTTAAAAACACGCAACATTTCATGTCCATCCTTAAATATCTAAGTACAGGACTTAAGAACTACAGATGATTCAGAAATAAGTTACAAAATTTTAAGGGCGATTCTAGGTCCAAAAATATGAAAAAATTTCCTATAAAGGTTGGTTCGAAAATGAGCCCTAAGGGAGCTACTACCCTTCTAAGGGTACATCTGAAAAGTAGTTTTTATTTAATATCTCTGGTACCCTATAAAACACAGTAACGAGTTTTAGCACATGCCTTAATATTGATAAAGGTTATCATTTTATGTAATTTTTATTTGGTAATTTTAACCAGGGACGTGCAAAATTGGGGGGCGATATCACGGTTGGCCCTACGGTGTTAAACAAAGAGTACATTTTTTATACATTTTTAATTAAAAATTATTATGTTATTGAGAAAATGTCAGAAAATCTATAGATAAAAAAGTTTGGGGGAAAAAAGTGACATCACTCCCACATTTTGCACGCCCCTGTTTAAAATTACCAAATAAAAAATACATAAAGTGATAACCTTTATCAATGCATGTGCAAAAATTCGTTACTGTGCTTTATAGGGTTCCAGAGATTTTAAATAAAAACTACTTTTTAGATGTACCCTTAGGAGAGTTCTAGCTCCCTTCCGGACCAACATTTATAGGAACTTTTTTTCAAAGTTTTGGACCAAAAATGGCCCCTTAAAATTTTGTAACTTATTTCTGAATCACCCTGTGTAGTGTTTTTAAAAAAAGTACATTTGTATAGGATCAACTTCTTATCCACTTGTAACTGAATATTTAGTTAAAAATGGATAGGAAATCGTAGTAGTATAAGTAGTTTTTATTTAATATCTCTGGTACCCTATAAAACACAGTAACGAGTTTTAGCACATGCCTTAATATTGATAAAGGTTATCATTTTATGTAATTTTTATTTGGTAATTTTAACCAGGGACGTGCAAAATTGGGGGGCGATATCACGGTTGGCCCTACGGTGTTAAACAAAGAGTACATTTTTTATACATTTTTAATTAAAAATTATTATGTTATTGAAAAAATGTCAGAAAATCTATAGATAAAAAAGTTTGGGGGAAAAAAGTGATATCACTCCCACATTTTTCACGCCCCTGTTTAAAATTACCAAATAAAAAATACATAAAGTGATAACCTTTATCAATGCATGTGCAAAAATTCGTTACTGTGCTTTATAGGGTTCCAGAGATTTTAAATAAAAACTACTTTTTAGATGTACCCTTAGGAGAGTTCTAGCTCCCTTCCGGACCAACATTTATAGGAACTTTTTTTCAAAGTTTTGGACTTTGGTCCCTTAAAATTTTGTAACTTATTTCTAAATCACCCTGTATAGTGTTTTTAAAAAAAGTACATTTGTATAGGATCAACTTCTTATCCACTTGTAACTGAATATTTAGTTACAAATGAATAGGAAGTTATGAACCTATACAAATGTACTTTAAAGTCACTTTAAGGAACGTCAAATGTTGCCTGTTTTTAACAAAAATTAAAGTTCAATTGTATAGGATAATAACTTCAGATTTCATATCCATTTGTAACCAAATATTTTACTTTTTACAGTGTAGATCAATTATTAAGTGTTAATAATGGTTTCTCTTTTATTTCTCATTTTGAAGTGTAAGTAAGCTAATATTTTTATTTTATTTTATTTTTTGCACTACAAATGTACATAATAATTTGCTTTTTACCTATTTTGAGTAAATAAATGTGGCAGTTATATTGATGTTTGACAGTGCTGTCAAACAACAACATAACTTGTCTGCTCGATGGGGTCTGCAGCATAGATAAGTTATCAGCAAGGACAAGCGGATAAGTGACATTTCTTACTTTGGCTACAATTTTAATAAAAAAATGATATTTGAAATTATTCTGAAATTCTCTGAGAATTCTTGAAAAAAGAACGGCCCTTAAGTAAAATTAATATCCTCCAAAATCAAGAAATAATGAAACATTTAATACCTTCAGTTTATTCAACTTATAATTTACTTGATTTTCTGATCAGTGGTTGAATTTTGTTTTAATTAAAATTAAGATGATTGTTATCAGATTCGAATTTAAATTTACATCTTCTCGTTTTAATTTGGGTAATAAGCAAACTGTGGATTGGCTGAATAAGGAATGCGCACAGAGAAAAACAATATTTTATTAACTGTGTTACCAAATTTAACACTTTTTTAATTTACACTGCACTATTTTTGTTGGCAATTATTTTAAGTTGAGACTTTTTAGGAATGATGAGTATTTAAAAAAATAAGAATATAAAAAAGATGATGTTTTTAATGCGCATATAAATGAAAAACTGCTAAACCGTCACTAATTTTATTTACAATATTAGATTAAAATACTTTAAAATACATTGAAATACTTTAAAATACTGTATTTTTCATTAATAATAAACTGTAATGCTTTTAATTGTTTTTTTTTTGTATTAATACTTATAATTACAGTGGGTTAGGCTAAATGTGACACACAGGGTAATTGTGACATGTCCTGTTATAATTCTTCTAAACAAGTTTAAATCAAATCGAAATTTTACGCGAAATATTTAATACTGTCAAAAACCTAATGCCAGGGTTGGATTGGATATAAACTAGTTTAGAAGAATTATAACAGGGCATGTCACAATTACCCTGGGTGTCACATTTAGCCTAACCCACTGTAATACAAAATTATTTATTAAAAAAAAAGATGTAAAGAGGTATTTTCCTCTTACCTCTACATTTTTTGCTAGGACACTAGATCAGCAAAGTCAGTGCGATACCACTACTACAGTGTCCTATCAGAAGGCCAGGATTACGCTCCTGTATCTCACGTCCTGCAAATTTTTACACCGTGCCCTCTAAGGCAGTTGTCTAAAGAGATAACGCATTGAACTTTCTTAGTACCAGGACTACACTGTAACAAGGATTGATGTAAACTTACAATACACTAGGTGATAATTTTCAGATAGATACTTTTCTCTTCGTTACAAAATGTACACCTTTGTAGAGGGCACAAGAATTGTAAAAATAAATAAAATAAAATATACGCCTTTTTTCTCTTTGCAAGACGCATCTTTTCCCCACATTGGATTTTCAAATTAAAAAAAATAAAACACCTATATAGGAACGGCCTACTCTAGTATAGAATATGGCTGCTCTCTGTGTGAAATCGAGACTTGTGGCCGACTACACAGTAGGCTGATCTCTTTATGACATGTAGACTTGTGGCCGACTGTACAGTAAGGCTGCTCTTTGCGGTGTTATCTTGAATTGTTAAACCTGGATTCTACTTGCCTTAGATTGAGCTAGGTATAAGAAATAACACTGCCATACAAAAAGAAAAAAAGTTCCGGATTTTTTTTTGGAGACCATTGTATTCCTATGTATTTTGATGCGCTGAAAAAAACGTTATTTTTGAGTATAATAAAGGAATAATTTTCGAGGTTATCTCGAAAACTAATCGGATGAGGTGCTATTTTGACCTCAAATTCAGCTCCTCAAAATACATAAGAATACAATGGTCTCTTAAAAAATTCCGTACCATTATTTTTTTTGTGTGGCTGTGTAATTGTGCAATTTCTATAACGTATCAGTTAAGGGGAGAATAGGGACCACTTAAAGAATTGTTGAACACAAATTATATGTGCTTTAGAAACAGTGGTTCGGAGGTCACTATAAGCCGGTGGTCTACAGAAGTTAGTATGTAGGTACAATGGGTGTTTTGCCTGAGCATAAATGATATTATCATGCATTAATGTGATATGATCTCCCTTCAATGTAACTTTTATGGCTCATTTGTCCAAATAGGGATTGATTTAAACTAAAAATAGGGGGGTGGAATAAAATTAAAATTAGGGGAGTGGAACAGTTCCACTGGAACTAGCTCATTACTGTTTTAGAACATTTATATTGTTTTTGTGGGTGGTGGGAATTATGTAATCGTAGAATCGAGAAAATTTTAAATAGAAGGGGTAAGAGTGATTTTGCTTATCTTGGATAAAAGTAATAAATATTTGTGTATAGAAGAGGTTAGAGTGATTTTGCTTATATTTGTGTATATCTAAATATAATATATTATATACTTAAATCAAGTTGAACTTTCTATGTGTGTTATGCGTATTACTCGACCACAAAATGTACAGCCCGGAAAGAGGTTCGAAAAAACAAACAAGAATTTCAATTACAAAGATTTATGTTTGGTAAGATTTGTGTTTAAATCAAACCTAATCTAAATTGGAACTAAATAAGTAAATATCTTGTTTAACAATAAGACCTTAATGAATAAAACATTTATTAAACCAGAGCCGGGTTAGCTTTTTGAAAATTAGTAAATGTCCGAATGATAAATTTGAAACAAGCGGTAAAAATATATAATGCATCGAATTCTATTTATCCTTAACAGGGGTGCTCCAAAGGGGGATAGGGCGGCGCCACTCCCCAAACTGTCCAGTTGGGAAAATCGACTGTCGAGCTGGGATATAGTTGGGTAAATTGGCAGGCAGAGTTGAGAAATTGGTAGAATTTATTAGTTGGGAAAAATGCAGTAGTACAGTATATACTCCGCGCATTATCTATCTGAGTTGATTCTCATCTGTTTTTTGTTTTATTGTTGGTAGAATACATTTAATCCCCTATGTAAGGTTGCTAACTTGTATTTTAAATTCTTTGTCAATCAAAATATTACTTTGACATTTAAATCATTATTTTGACATTAAAATTAAAAAAAAAACATCAAAATATTTTAAAAGCAGAAAGACAATGATGATAAAAAGAACAAGAAAGGTCCTGAAAAAGGAAACTAAAGGATCAATTTACAAATGTATTACTAAAATAAAGCAATATAATGCAGTGCTCAATAAAAGTTTCATAGTAAACGATGTAGCAGAGATTTTTTCGGTAAGTTCGTATAATACTGTTCCATAATTTTATTTAAAAGATATTATTTTAGGTATCACCAGCTCAGGTCTTCGGGATTATGAAACAAGCAAAGGGCGGTGGGGCAGACAGTTTATTTACTGCCGGTAACTTCAGAGTATTAAAAAGTTTTCTAGAACGTAAAATTTTACTTTATTATAACATATTATACATAATATGAATAAAATCACTTACTTGGACTATTATTTTAAACAAATTTTCAGTTTTTAGTCACATTTAAAATTTGAAAGCTATCCCATTTTAAGTTTATGGATAGATCAGCAGGTTGGGATTTATAATATTTTTTTTTTATGTAGAAATTTCCTAAAATGTAAATGTTTATTTTAATACCATATTATAAATAAAAAAAGCTTACTTTAATTCATGATCATCTTGCGTTTGTTATAATTTTAAACAGACTTTCTCGTTTTAAATACATTTTCTCATCATAATTATTTATGACGTAACATGACAGATAATTTAATCTAAATGTCAAAAATTGTCAAAAGCACAATAGACAATAGAAATATCACTAACAGTCATTTTTAAACCACTAATCAAAGCTGCCTTGATCCAATTTGTTACTCAGATAGATAATGAGCCAAGTTTATGTATTTATATACTGTAGTATACAGGGTGTTTTTCAAAGACGGTTTGTCCCTCTAACTTTTTTATTCCTAAAGATAAAATAATTAAATTTACAGGGTGTCTATAAGACTATATTTCGTATTATATCACCTAACGTAATTTTTTTTCACTGCCGGTTTAAACGGAAACGAGCCCTACTTTTGATTTTTAAATCGTTTTAAATGTTTATTTTTAGATACTTGGATTTTCCATTCAATTCTGTGTATTATCCTGTCTTTGTCAAATATTGACAGTTTTTGTCATTTTTTAAATAAAATTTTGTATCATATTTTTTTATCTGGAAAGTCAATACATCCATTTATTTTGGATAAAATATTGTTATAAAAATACAATTTATTAAAAACAATGTTTAGTTTTCATTTTACACGAAAACTAAACTTGGAAAAAACGATGGCCCATCGATATCACTTATCAATCTGACCAATTTTTCAAAAATTTTGACAAATCTAATAAAAAACATTAAAGTTATTCACAGATAAAAATCACACAATCACAAAATAAATTATGTAAAATATCACATAACTTATTGCAATTTTTTTTTAAATTTACATAATATATAATGCATCTTCACACAAATTTTATGTAGTTTTTAGGTTTCACATAATATATTATGTATTTTCACATAATACACTACTACAAAAAATTAAGGGAACAAAAAATTTTCAATTTTTTTTTAGTGTTTTTTGAAGACCTTTGTAAAAAATGGTCGTATCGAGAAAAAAAAAGGGTTTTAATGCTTCAAGATTCTAGATTTCTAGCGCAAGACAAAAATTTTCCAATTTTTTTTTGTTAGAGTCCACGGGCTCGGAATTTTTTTTAATTTAAACCAATATATATGTCAGTTAGCTTGTTTATTCAGCTGATCAGCTTTAATTTGTTTTTTTTTTTGTTTCTCTACATAAATTTTTTGCTGAGATATACGTTTTTCACTGAAAAAGAATCCTTTTGTCTTTGTTTATCGATATCTCAGCAACCAATGATCTCTTGAAGCCCGGTTTAAAAGCTTGAATAACCCTTCTACAAGACCCTTACATGATTTTCTGAAAAAAACCTAACCTAAACAGCTTTTCGCATATATTTAATATTTTCAGCTCCTAAAATGTGGGCATGGGGGGATTTTTTTAAGAGGAAAGGGGAGTCGAGTAATACATAATTTTAAAGCTTATAAAATTCTCTATTTAACTATATACTTTTTTATTTTTTTTAAATATTTTTTCCGGGATATAAATTAGGGTTATAAATGGGTATTTTAGTCAAAATTTCTTTAAAAAATCAAATAATTTTTGAAAAGTGAATTATTTTTGTTGCAAAAACGTAAATTATATTTCTAAACTAATTTTAGTTAATATAAATAAAAATTTACAAAAAAAATTAAAATGTCGAATTTTTTACCGAAACCTGGAACTATGTAGCCTATGTTACTTGCATGACGAATCTTTTGATACCTCGGTCGTTAAAATCGGATCAGTAGTTTAGGCTGTAGAGGGTTATAAAAAAACATGCATGCATATGAAGGTACATTTAAATACATTAAAAACATAAACATCCTTCCGCGTTGGGTAAAAATAACTAAAATCACACCTAAATTGTTTTGAAATTTAATTATATATCAAGTTAAAACTTAAAATAACAAATCACTTACAAATTTAAATTATAAATCAATATAATTATTTTTAAAAGATATAAAACTGGAGTTTTTGCTTAGTTTAAACAAAATGCTTTTTTTAATAAAATGTTAATAAGAATTGATAATTTGTTGAGACCGCTGTTTGAAAAATATAATACAGGGTGGCCAGTATGTAACTGACTGATTTAAATAGCCCGCCATTTTTGATACACGCATTTTGCGTAGGTGGCGTTGTAGTAGATTTTTACAACACATGTGTCAAATTTATCATGGAACGCTACACGATCGCTCAACGCATTCTTATTGTTAAAACGTTTTATTTAAACAATGAGTCAATGACTGCAACTATAAGAAATCTACGACAACATATCGGGCGAAATAATGTGCTCAGTATCAACGCTATTCGTCAAGTAATGCGAAAATTTGAACAATTTGGTGTAGTTATAGACTTACCAAAGTCGGGTCGTGTTCGAAGTGTTCGTTCTGCAGAAAATATCCAGAGAGTTCGTGAAAGTGTAGTGGAGCGCCCTGAGACCTCTACCAGACGTCGTTCTCAAGAACTGGGCAACCGTCGCACGTGATTACGAACTATATTAAAAGAAGACTTGCATTTGCATCCATATAAAATTCAGCCAAGAGACCACGTACGTCGCCGCCAATACAGTTTCGCAATATTACAGCTTAATACACAAAATGACGATTTCTGCCGAAAAATCGTAAGGAGTGATGAAGCCCACTTCGATATAAACAGTTTTGTTAACAATCAGAACTGTCATATCTGGGCATTAGAAAACCCTCGTGTTATCCATCAACGACCACTTGATCCCCGTCGAGTCACAGTTTGTTGCGGTATTTGGTGTGGAGGTGTCATCAGACCTTACTTTTTTGAAGACGCTGCAGCTGATTCACTTACTTTCAACGGAGAACGCTACCGCGATATGATCCAACACTTTTTGGCTCCTAAAATTCAACTACTTCACCTGCAAAACATGTGGTTCCAGCAGGACGGAGCAACTTGTCATACAGCTAGGGAAACAATGGATCTTTTGCGACCAATGTTTCCGGAGCTTTTAATCTCTCGATTTGGCGATGTAATCTGGCCCACAAGGTCACCGGATTTAACCGCTCCAGAATTTTTTCTGCGGGGATTTCTAAAAAGTAAGATTTATGCTAACAAACCAAACAACGTAGAGCAGCTTAAGAACAATATTCGGGAAGCGATTCAAAATATTCCTCTCGAAACCTGCCAAAAAGTGATGGAAAATGTAGTTTAGAGGGCACAGATTTGTGCGGCTTCCAGGGGCGGCCATTTGTATGATATTATTTTTCAGACATAATTTCTAACTTTTAATAAAATAGGATGAAAAACAGTGACCTGTTTTATTTTATTTTAAAAATATTTAAGAGACAAGCCAGTCAGTCATATATTGGCCACCCTGTACTTACAAATATTATGCTTTATAGTTTAACGATATTAAAGTAGAAGAGTAAAACTTGATTTTAAGTTCGCCAAAAGATCGTTAGGTTAAAAAACTTTTTTATCCATAGCCGTGAATCACGGCCGTGATTAATGGGGCTATTAATCAAGGGGCTGTAAAAATGAACCGTTTAAACTTTAGAACGGCTGTGAATAAAGTATAGTTTAGTTTATTTTTAAAGTCTTTCTCTGACTACCTAATTTGGGTGATTAGGCCACTTGCCGATCGGCTCGTGTCCCAAAATTCACCCTCATTGATTAATAGCAATTATTATACACTAATTGAATAATATACTATTAATATGGTTTGGACTTTTTAATATGGTTGTTTTATACTTATTAATATGGTTGTTCTAAAATAGCATTAAATGCATGAGTATTTGCGTTTTTCTAGGAAATACAAAGAGCAAATGGATTCAAAATCTGCGGCAAAAATATGTAAGATTAAAGCAAACTCATTTCTAAAAGTAAATGGCATTAAGCGTGATTCCTCCTGAAGAGATGTTAAGCTTCTTCTCCAAAAGCGCTACGTCTGGGATTTTATTGAAAGTTGTAATTTAATGTCCAGACCTTCCACTACTAGGATCCGTTGTTAGATTTTGTCTACATTTTTTTGTAACTTGATAAAATTGAGGGGTAACGTGTTGAAGATGGCTAAAAACCACTTTATATCATATTATGATATACACATTATGTATATATTTACGTATTAAACTTTTTTGTTTAACTGTTTCAAATTAATGGATTTTTTTATACAAAAAGTCAAAATGTTAAAATGGTATTATAAATAAATTAAAGGTGACTGTATGTTTAAAAACATAAAAATTTATACATTCTTTTGTCAGAGACAGTCTTGCGCTTTTGTTGTAAAATGAATAAAATAAATAAATTATTATTATTATATTATATTTTAGATGCTTGCTCTCAGATAATGTTCGAAACTAATAACATGAACAATCTATATCAAAAAGTAATAAAATTTAACATCCGCAATAAAATTTGAACATAAACATATTAATTAATAAAATAAAAGTATGTAATTTTAAACTCGTAAATTAACCGTTGTTGCAAGGCCTTCAGATTAATGGTATTAAAATTTATAATGCTATTATAATTTTAATGTATGTAATTTCGTTGAGATTTCAGAAAACCAACGAAATAGTAAACAGGTATTTTAAATGGCCAAGCCATAAACTGGGAAAACCATGCCAAATACCTCGGCATTACTATATCAGCACGTCAAAAACACTCTCCAAATAGCCAACTGCCGCAAAAGTCCAAACTATGCCCCTATTAGGTAGAAAGAGCCCCATGAAAAACAAACTTCTTCTTTACAACCAAACCCTAAAGCCGGTATTCCTTTATGGAGCCCCAGTCTGGAACAAAATCACCCTTAACAAGTAGCTCTCAGCCAAACTTCAGCCCTTCCAAAACAAGGCACTCAGAATATGCCTCGATGCCCCCTGGTTCACGAGAAACAACCAAATACACAGAGATCTGGACATGACCCTCCTAAAAACGGAAATCATCCGTTTCAGCAAATATTTTATAAGAGACAATTTAGATCACCCAAACCACCTTTTCTCAAACATTCTCAATTATGATCACGAAATCAACTACACTCACAAAAAGATCAAAAACGTCCTCAACCAGTAATAGCACTCAAAAATTAAGGACAGATGCATTCCCAGCATCAGTAAGATAGTCCCACTCCTCCCACACCTCCTGCCCCTCCCTATCTTATCCCTCCTCATCTCCCTGTCTCTTAAAGATCCAAACAAACTACTGGTGATGATGGTATTTAAAAAAAAATACACACAGAATTTTTTAATTGAAAGAAAAAATACCAAAGGGATTTGAATGTAATTATCTAATTATAATTTTATATAGTTTCCAATTCTGAAATATCGGGATCTCGAAATAATCAAATCCCAATATTTTTTGGGGTAAAATCGGGATTAAATTTTACCAGTCCCCATATTTACTTCGGGATCAAAATTACATTATATTAATTAAAATTTAATATCAACAATATAAACAATTAATTTTTAATACCTTTACTAATGTTAAACGGTTAATTTATTTAAGAGTGCGAGGCTCTAATAGTCTTATCTAATGTAGTTTATATATTAGTTTTTTCACTGCTAACAGTATTTAACTATTTTTATTTAAATAATAAAATAAATTATGAACAGAAATAATATTTCTTGAAATTTTCATAAAAACCCGGTAGCCTTGATCAATGACATTTGCTCAAATACTTTGGACTGACATTTAAAAATCTAGTTTTTTTAAATTGTTTTACTAATATTTAGCTAATTACTGATTGTATTAATTGGTGATAATTATAATTAATTATATTTAATAAATAATAAGTTTCTGCTGATCTGCTGAAATTATTAAGTTAGAAAGTGTTTCCCTGTTAAGTGTAATAAAATATATAAAAATGGAAAGTGAAATACAAAGTGATGATTGTGGCACTCCCCCAGAAATAAAGGGACAGGCGAAAACTGTGAGGGAGAATCTATTGCCTCAAAAATCAAAAGATCTGTATGCTAAAGCATATTCAAATTTTAAGCAATGGTGTACATCCTAAAGAGTTACAAAATGTACTGAAAATGTGTTACTTGTGTATTTTAAGCAAGAAAGCAAGAAAAAAATGGAAACAACGTTGTGGGCACAAGTCCATGTTAAAATCTGTATTACAAATAAAAGAAAATGTTGATATCACAAATTTTTATAAAGTAAAAGCTTTTTTGAAGAAAACTTCAAGCACATATAGGCCTAACAAGTCTGCAGTTTTTACAAAACAAGAAATTGATAGTCTCATTTTAAATGCTCCAAATGAGACATTTTTGTCAATTAAGGTATGATTTTTTTTTAATAATTGATTTATTTTATTACAAACAATGTTATTTAGGCTGTTCTTGTGATTGGTGTAGTTGGAGCATGTGGCACAGATGAACTTTTAAAAATGATGTGGATTTAGGAGTTGATATAAATATAATTAACATTCCTCAAACAAAGGCAAAGGCTATAAGGCAAAATAAGGGTCACAATACCCTTGAAAAGGTTCCATTTAAAGTGGCAACATATCTCAACTTACCCTCCCCTACTAAATATACTGGACACAGCATTCGAAGGACCTTTGCTACAATTTTAGTGGAGGGTGGTGGAGATATACTTACATTAACGTCATGGTGGCTGGCGGTCAGCTACTGTTGAAGAAGGTTATATAGAAGAATTCATATGTGAGAAAAAAAGGATAGGATAGGATAGGATAGCAAATCACCATCAGCCGAGCCACTTTCTTTAGTTAACCTTTCCTCAAGTTCTTCCCTCTTTAATACAACTCTACCTTCAACTTTCCACAAATCACCATCACCCGAGCCACTTTCTTTGGTTAACCTTTCCTCAAGTTCTTCCCCCGTCAATACTGCCTCCTGATTTTAATGAACCGGAAATCCCACAGTACCCCACATATTTTATACAAATTTACCTCATATAGAACACTCAGAAACTTTAACACATAATAATTTAACAGTAAAAAACACAGAAATAAATATACCACTAACATCACCTGCTCATATAAATATGTAATAGTTTACAAAATTACTAATTACTGTTAAATTTTGTTAATAAATATATCATTTTAAAAAATAAACAATTTTATTTTAAGGGTATAACAACAAAAGACCAGATTATTTGCGCTGCGAAAATTGTGCAAGGCTTGGAGCAAGGTATATGCAACCTACAAAACATTGTCGTTTTAAGAGTTGAATATTTAATATCTAATATATGGGGGTTGTACCTCTAGTAATCTATGATCCTTACGGCAATCTATGGGTTGTATAATCTATGGTTGAATATGTGAGGTGAAGAAAATTGATTTCACAGTATGAAAAACTGATAAATAACGGTATGTTCTAAAGCTAGTAGTGAAAAAATAAATTAATAGTGAAGTGAAGAATAAAATCAATTTTAACTATTATGTTTAATTGTTGCGCATTACTTGTTGATGTGACTATCTAATTTAACCATTCATTAAAGTGGACAGATATAAATAGCATTTAGTTACATTAATATAGCAGAAATAGTCGACGAACCTTAATATTCTCTTTCTAAAACTAGATTTAATCTCATCAAGAATGTTAATATGGTTAAATAATTTTCGCATCAGCGAATAATGATTAATATAGAAACCAGAACATAATAATTATTATGTTAATAATAAACTCTACTAACATTTTTATTATGTTGTTTTTACTTAATTTCTCGTTGGCTGGTACATAAAATTAAGTCAAGAAAAACAGCATTTATAGGGTCACTTCATCTAGACTTTGGATGTTCTTTAGTTCTAGGTATTCCGTTTTTGATTTTTTGGACTTTTTATTATTTAAATTGAACTAAACCAGAGCAAAAACATACCAAGAGCCAAAGAAGATTAATTGACCCTACTCTGTCAAAATTATTTAAAATATAATAATATAATTTAATTACAGTCGAATTAGGTATTTTATACCTTAATAGGTCACAGAAATTGATAAATAAGTAAACAGTTCCCGATGGGTACAGCAGAATTTTTTTGGGTAATTATTTTGTAGGGAATAAATTGTAATTATTATTAATAATAATAATTATTATTAATATTAATTGAAATATTGGCAGTACACATTTCTACTAAAATAGGGACCACTAACTTGTCTCATTTGTATAAATCCTTGATCTTCATACTTTTTCATTATTAAAAAAATATACATATTTAATTCATTTATTGTTATGTATTAAGCGAATATGAAAATATTTTAGTATACAATTTTATTTATTTTATTTTTAAAATTATTAAGGTTTTTCAGAAAAAATCCTTAGCGAGGTAGATTTTTATTTGACTATTTCACAAACAATATATAGGCAAATTAAAACCTTGCATTTTTTAGTTTCTTGACCAATGAGATCAAAATGAATCTGATAATTTTTGCACATGGGCAATTATCACTTGGTTACTATGGAAACAAAAAACTGACAGTTACTGACATCTTAATAAATGTTATATTTTTGCAAAATGTGTTTTTAATTTGTGAAGCTTACCTGTAGTTGATTTAATTTTATTGATAAGCAGTATAAATGCTTATTTTATTACCAAAACATCCTAGGTATAAACCCTAATTAATTTCAGATAATATATTTTATGCACTTTCCATCTTAAAAGCTTTGAATCACTGATATTCATAAATTTTAATTTATTTAATTGAATATTGGTATTAAAAACAGACCACTCAAAACTAATTTAAACACTTATTTATTAAAAATATATTTACAGAAAAGTAGTAAATAATTTACTTCTTTTAAATGAAGGAAATCAAAACATCAAATGACTGCGCTGGTACCAGTACAGCGTTGCCAATTTTTTCAATTTCTTCACTATTTTTTTAGTAACCAGCCGTGCAAAAAATGGCACTATTAAAAAAAACAGAGTTTTGCCACTTTTTTTTTCTCTGGGACCACTGTGAGATGGCCTGCTTGAGCTGTCAATCTTGGCTCTGTCGTGACATATCCGTCTGCTCAAAGTTAGCAAAATTTGGTTTAACCCTCAAATTATCACCTCTACGTAATTTTTTCCGCATTTCACATTTTTTATACTTTAAATATTTATTTCACACTGCAATAGGCTTATATGTACGTTTCACGCTAAAAAATCCAGCACACGCGACATAGCACACGCTGTTCTAGAAGAACTTTTAAATGACATAACAACTTCCATTTCTTTTTCTTTTTGGAATTCGTTATATGAGCTCTAATTAAAAAAATAAGACCAAAATTTTAAAAATCGTTAGAGCCGTTTTTTAGAAAATATCTTTGATATTTCACGCTAACATACTCGGTTTGCCCTCGATGTCTCGGATTTTGACCAAACTTGGCATAGTGGTACCGGTATGGTACCTAAGCACTCCCACCAATTTTTTTTTCAAAACGGTCCATCCGTTCACTATACAGGGTGTCCCACCAAGTTCTTGATATAGCTTATCTCTGTTATTTGAAAATTTATTAAAATTTGCAAAAAATAGCATTAAATCAAAGCCAAAGAAGATTTTACTGACATATTCAAGACCGCCCCTTGCTTACCCACTCCTTTGAAACCACCCCCAACTTCCGTTTTTCAAATATCACCACCCCCCAATTCTTATTAAAGACTATGAAAGTGCACATTCTGAATTCAACCATTTATTATAAGTGATATCTTAGATTTTAAGGAGCTCTAAATAACAATTATTATTTATTAATAGAAGGATCTTATTTAAAACAAAGTTGCGGGTGGTTCCAGGAGAGTTAGTTTTGGATATATTAATCAATTTTCTTTTGGGTACAATTTAAAGTAAGTTTTTGGAAAATTTTATGGTTGAATGAAATGTGCTTTCATATTCTTTAGTAAAATAGGGGAGTGCTATTTAAAAAAATAGTTGGATGTGGTTCCGAGAGGGTGGGTAAATAAGGGGTAGTTTTGCATATGTAAATTCCACTTTGACTCCAATTTAATTTTATTTTTTTTTAAACTTTTTTATCTTTTTAAATATCGGAAATATAGCCCGTCTAAAACATGGTGGGACATTATTATTACTAAATAATAATTGTTATTGGAAGCCCCTTAAAAGAAGAAGATACTACTTTGGGTACAATTTAAAGTAAGTTTTTGGAAAATTTTATGGTTGAATGAAATGTGCTTTCATATTCTTTAGTAAAATAGGGGAGTGCTATTTAAAAAAATAGTTGGATGTGGTTCCGAGAGGGTGGGTAAATAAGGGGTAGTTTTGCATATGTAAATTCCACTTTGACTCCAACTTAATTTTATTTTTTTTTAAACTTTTTTATCTTTTTAAATATCGGAAATATAGCCCGTCTAAAACATGGTGGGACATTATTATTACTAAATAATAATTGTTATTGGAAGCCCCTTAAAAGAAGAAGATACTACTTATACATGGTTTAATTCAAAATGAAATGTAATTTCATATTCTTAGATAAAAATGGGGGTGGGAGGTGCTATTTGAAAATCAGAGGTTGGGGGTAGTTACAAGGGAGTTAGTAAGCAATGGGGGGGTTGAATAAGTCAATGAAATCTTCTTTGGCTCCCATTTAATGCTATTTTTTACAAAAAAAATTACCTTTTCAAATAACGGAGATATAACTTGTCAAGAACCTGGTGGTACACCTGGTATCGTGAACGGATGGACCATTTTGAAAAAAAATTGGTGTGAGTACTTGGGTACCATAGTGGTACCACTGTGCCAGGTTTGGTCAAAATCTAAGACATCGAGGTCAAACCAAGTATGTTAGCGTGATATATCAAAGATTATTTTCTAAAGAACACATTTTTTTCAAAAACGGCTCTAACGATTTTTAAAATTTTGGTCTAATTTTTTTAATTAGAGCTCATATAATAAATTCCAAAAATAAAAAAAAAATGCGTAGAGCAATTCAGCAGCTAAAGGGTTAATAAGAAAACACAATTTAATAAATAAAGCTTCTTAAATTAGAGGTCGCTTGACCTATTTAAACTTCTAAAAAACATTATTTTCGAAGAATCGATTTTATTAATTTTAAACATTCCTGTACTAAAACAAAATGACTAAATTTATAGCTATTTTATTAAGAAATAAATACATAATAATAATAATTATAATAATAAATAACACGTTTACGTTTATTAATTAATACCTGGGAAACAATGACTAAATTAATATTTTAAATTAATCGTATTATTAACAATTAAAAGGAGATAAATAAAACCCTATTCAATGGACAATTAAAGATTAAAATAAAATAATTTAACAATAAAATTAAATAAATATTGATTGATTCACATCATAGTGATTCACTTGACAGAGGCGTAGAAATAGAATAAGTAAGGGGCCTTTCATGAATTAAAGTTATCATACAGTTATCCGACGAAAGGTGAAAAATTACACTGGTCGACAAATCTGAAGATTTCTCTAACTGAGATTCCAGAAATAGGCCCTAAGGGAGCTACGGCCCTTCGAAGATGACATGTTGAATGGGGAACAAAAAAAAGCATCAATAAAATTTTATACAGTGTGGTTCTTCATTTAAAAATGAGCAAAAAAGTATTCTTCACCAAAACACCTAAATTTAATATTAGAGGAGTAATAGCCTTTTAAAAAGTAACGTTTATGGTGGCACAAAATATTACTTCCTCTTAATTACATTTTTTTTTTGAAAACAGTTGCTCCTACAGTGTTATACTATATCACATTTTTTATGTATTTTTACTCAAGGAATCCACATTTTTTATAAAAAATCCAAAAAAAGTACACATAAAAAAGTTTGGCGCAAAAATATGTTAAGGCTAATACATTTTTCCGTCTAGTGACGCCTCTGGATAAATTCAAAAAAATAAATTAACATAAACTCATTGCCCTCGTTAAATGGGAGTCAAAGTAGAATTTACTGACTTATGCAAAACTACCCCTTACTTACCCACTTCTTGGAACCACCCCCAACTTTTGTTTTTTAAATAGCAACCCCTATGTTTAATTCTAAATTCCACCATATATATTATAACTAATAAATTATTTTTTTAAGGGACTCTAAAATACAACCCCATCAGATCAAGCAATGTTTTTTATCAAAAAATTCCAAAAACTTACGTTAGATTATACCTAAAATAGAACTGATTATTCAAAAACCACCATTAATAACCCACTCTCTTGGAACCACCTAAAACTTTGTTCTAAATACCACCCTATTATTAAAAAATAATAATTGTTATTTGGAGTCCCTTAAAATATAAGATACCACTTATAATACATGGTTGAATTCAGAATGAAATTTACTTTCTTATTCTTTCATCTATTTGAAAATAGAAATTGGGGGTGGTTTTAAGGGGTGGGTAAGCAAGGGGTGGTTTTGGGTAGAGTGAAAAAAATATCAATGGCTCCCATTTAAAGCTGTCTTTTGCAAAAATTCTATCTTTTCAAATAACGGAGATATAGCTTGACGAGGACGAGATGGGACGGTATGTTTGAGGACGGACATGAAATATTGCATATTTTTAACAAAAAGTACATTTGTACAGGATTTCCCGTCCATTTGTAACTGAACATTTAGGTTACTTTTACTTTCCTCAAGATAAGTCTTGCGTTAGTAAAAAAAAAATTGAAAATTTTTTATTGTTTTTTTTACGGTTTTGGACTTTTTAAATCCAAAAAATATTATTTCCGTCAAAAACAAATTCTGTCTGTCGGTCTATGTGTCCGGGAAATTTGTGACCACGATAACTCAAGAACGCTTCGGGTTAAAGACTTCAAATTTGTACCACAGGTTGATTATCCAAAGTTCTAGGCTGGGATTGTTTTTCGTAAAAATCGGGTTGGGGTAATATAATATCTCCCTCTATATCGCCTCATATCCCCTCTCGAAGGGACGAAATATCGCCCCTATAACTTGTCCCTCGTTATGTAGCATCCTTGTTGTGCTAGCCTGTGGATATGCACTTAAGCCAAACTTAATTTTATATTACAAACTAAATGTTTATTTTACAGAGAAAATACCGAAAATTTATTGTTTATCTAATTTTACAGTATGGAATATGTATTTTTATAAAAAAACGGTATATAAAACATAATTTTATTTGTTAACTTTTACGCAGTGATATTTTCTTTTTTTAGTGTATAATAATTGATCAAATCCATACAACATGGAGAATTGTTAATTGATGTTTTCTACAAAAAATTTTATGATAAATTTTATCCAAATTACACATTTCTAATAATTGAGCAAAAAACATGTAGTTATATTTCCTGGGGCTAAATTAAAACATGCACTGCCAATAAATACGTGCTAATATGAAACAAAACTGAATGTTTATTGGAAAATTCTATATTTACGTTCATAAGAAAACGACTTGTTTTGTCAAACTTTAACTGTACCGGTTTAAATTTTATCAAAAAAATTGAAAAATTAGTAGAGAGTAATGCAGTTAGCCTAATACCTCACTGGCGCCGCGGCGCGCCGATTGCCTTTTTCAGTTAACTAATAATTGAAATTTGGCGAAGGCGTACTCCCTAGATATATTGGTTTGAAAGTCAATTAAAGCCGGTGGTTCCCTCTACTACTAGCCCACACAAGTCCTGGACTTAGGGGATGCTTAATTAAGTAGAATAGTACGAGGTTAAAAATAAACCTAAACGTAAACATAAATAGGGTTAGAAGCTTTTTTGGATCAAAAATAAATCAAAAGAAAAAAAAACGAAATGACCTAATCTAAAATATCCTGTATAAAAATAAATATAAAAATAATAAAAAAAAATAAATAAAAATAAAAATAATTCGAAGGCAAAAGATACAGGGCCAAAACATCCTGAAGAAAAATACCAAAAAAAAAACAAATTTTGGACAATGAATCTGGAGAAAATTACACAGGACCACAAAGAAAAATAAAGTTTTTATAAACCAGACCAATTATTTCTACGTATTTTTGGGCGCTAAAAACGAACATGGCAATGACAAAATTTCTTGACCCTCAAAATCTTAAGATATAGCCCACATTGAGTTTTTTTGTAAGCATTCAATACAAAAAAAAAAAATAAATAAATCCGTCAGATTTCAGAAAAAGTTTTTTTATGGAAATATTGCTAAATGAAAATGATTTATGCCATAATTTGCAGATTTTAAAAATGTACCCTAGGGAACCTTCAAGTATTACTTAATGCAAATTTTGATCATTTTGGACGTTCCCCTAGTTATTTTTTTACAGAGCTTCAAACTCCAAATATGGAACTTTTTTCGTGTTTATCCCATATATTTCATTAAAAATTTTATATAAATAATACAGATACAGCCAAAAATTTATATATGTTATACTACTACATACATATGCTTTATAAAAAAAAATTATATATATTTTGCTTTCCCATTTTGAATATGTTCAAAACTTCGGAAAGCCTTGTATTCGTGCAAAAATTTTCGTTTGATATTTTTGCGTTTTATGACGTTTTATGTCGATATAAATCAATTTCAAGCAAAAAAAAAATTGTCGCTCGGTCGGTCGGTCGATTGGTCTGTCAGGAAAATCTTGTGGGCACGATAACTTAAGAAGGCTTTAAGCTAGAGACTTTAAATTTAGCATACCAAAAGTTCTCGCTCGGGATTGTTTTTGGTGAACATTGGGGTGTGGCAAGGGGGGCAAATAAGGAAAAATAATTAGTTTTTACAAAAATTTGCTATATAGGGGTTTTTAAGGTTGCTGAAATTGAATCTATTAAAAAAATAATCTAACTCCACCCCCGCAGGGTTGATGGGGTAAATATTTATAAATATTTTAAATATTTTCTTCAAAATTGGTATATAGGGGTTTTTGTGGTTGACGAATATAAATCTGATAATATTTTTTTATGATTCCACCCCTGAGGGGTGGGGGGTAGTTTTCGTTAAAATTGGTATATTGGGGTTTTTGAGGTTGCTGAAAGTGAATCTGATTATAAAAAAAATATTATTCCACCCCCTAAAAGGCAGGGGGTAGTTTTCTTGAAAATTTATATATAGGGGTTTTTGAGGTCCCTAAAACTGAATCTTATGATATTTTTTTTCTAATTTCACCCTCTGAGGAGTGGGGTTTAGTTTTTGTGAAAATTGGTATATTAATATACAAACCCCAATTGGGGTTTTTAAGATTTCTGAAAGAGAATCTGAAAATATAAATTCTCCACCCCCGAGGGGTGGGGGTAGTTTTCGTGAAAATTGATGTATGTATTTGAGGTTGCTGAATGTGAATCTGATAACAAAAAAATTCTGACTCCACCACCTAAGGAGCGGAGGTTAGTTTTCGTGAAAATTGGTATATTTTTAAGGTTGCTTTTTAGCACATGACTTTTGTGAATCTGATAATAAAAAACCCATTTCACATAGCGCGAAGGTAAAAAATGGGAAAGCTGTTTTACTGGGCAGGGTATTTTTACCTCCAGTGGTGGGAAGTCTGAGGGGTTTAACGTTGCACATGTAAAAAGAAATATATCATCAAATTGTCTGATTAAGGGTGTTTTTTTTAAGGCTTTTTTAGCGATTTAAACAAATTTGACAATAAAGGACCTCCCTGATCCATAATTTGTTTCAAGACCACAAGCACAGTGGGAAAATTTGACCAAAAAGTGCGTTACGTTATATGTACTTAAAAGGCTCTATTTTTATTTTTCATTAATCAGGCAAAAAGTACAAAAAATTTATGGGGCTGCAATAATAATGCTTTTCCCTAAAAATAAAATGTTTAATTCGGTAACTATGTATATATAAATATATTTATTAAAAAAAAATATAAATAATTATTTTTGTCCACCATATTGAATCCTCCATTTTATTTATTGAAAATTTATCTCTATTTTTAAAATGGACTCTCTCTTAAACTCCCGTTTACCGATTTTTCCTTCAAAGGTCTTTTATTGTCAAATTTCTTTATATCGCCAAAGAAACCTTGACAAAAACAGTCTGGTTAAGAGTGTCATACAATTTGATGATAGATTTCTTTTCAAATGTGGAACGTTAAACCACCCAGACTCTCCACCACTGGAGATAAAAAAATATATGTAATTCTTTAATAAAGCATATGCATGTAGTAGTATTACATATATACATTTTTGGCTGTATCTGTATAATTTATGTGAAATTTTAAATAAAATATATCGGAAAAACATGAAAAAGTTGCCATATTTGGGGTTTGTGACCCTGTAAAAAAATAAATAGGGTAGATATTTAAAATCTGCAAGTTATAGCATGAATTATTTTCATTTAGCAATATTTAAATAATAATTTTTTTCCTGAAATCTTGAGGATTTTTTTTTGGTCTTGAATGCATACAAAAAACCCAGTGTGCCCTATTTAGATTTTGAGGGTCAAGAATTTTTTTAATTAGACCTTAAATATTTTTTTATATATATAATAACTACAGGCAAAAAAACACTGTGTTCTATTGAAAAACACTGTGCTCTATTGCTCAAAAAAACGAGCTGATAGAGAAAAATTAAGCAAAGTTCCGAAAACAGGGCATCAAATAAGTCCAGAATCAACTTAAATAGTGTCGGCAAATTTTCTAGTGAAGAGCAGTGTTATGGCTTGCCCCCCCCCCCTTTTTACACTCCCCTAGTTAAAATAAGTACATGAAAATAACATACGAAAATAAGCCTTATTAATATTCACGTGCAAAACCTCGTTGTTATATCTCAAGCATTCCTTAGTTATTAAACAAATTAATATAGAGGATAATAATCACATAGTCAATACTAAGTGTGAGTTAGCTGAATCTTTTAATAATTATTTTATAAACAGCATAGATGAAATTGTTTCCACGTTTACTGATGATATAACTATTTTAGTAGAATTAAATACAAATACTCAATTTAATGATTTTAAATTATTATTATCTTCCCACTTTAAGTAAATTTGTTAATAGCCTGGATAATCGGTTTAAGGTTGATGACGTTTTAAATAATAAATTAATTAAGGAAACTTTTGGGGTTTTAGGTCATGTGTGGTTACACTTGATTAATACCATTGCAAAATGGTACATTTCCAGAAAAGTTAAAAACTAGCACAGTAATTCCAATTGAAAAGGTTTCTAATAACTAATAAAGCTTTGGAGTTTCGACCAATTAATACGTTGCCTCATTCCGAAAAAATATTAGAACTTGTAGTTTATCAACAGTTATTAGAATATTTTGAAAAAAATAATTTATTTTATATTAACCAATCTGGGTTTCGTCCTAAACATTCTTGGGAAACAGCCTTACAATTAAAAATTACTGAATGGAAAAGGAATCTGGATAAAAACTTGTTCACTATCGCTGTATTTTTAGACTTAAAACGGGCGTTTGAAACTATTGATCGAAATATTCTCATAAAAAAACTAATAAGTTATGGAGTGGGAGGTAACGTATTAAAATGGATCAAAAATTATTTGAATAATCGATTTCAGGAAACGAAAATAAATGGAGAAACATCTTCAAAAAAATGTAATAATAATGGGGTACCCCAGGGTAGTGTCCTGGGGCCCCTTCTATTTTTGATTGATATAAATGATATTTTTACTGACTTTTTAAACCTATTTGCTGATGATACATTAATATCGGCTAGTGATAAAAACCTATTAAACGCTATTAACAAAATTATTATATCTTTAAATTCTTTGTGTACATATTTAAATAACAATAAACTAAAGTTAAATGTTGCTAAAACTAAGGCTATGATTATAACAACAAAATACAAATACGATAAAATCGATATTAATACAATAGATTTAAATATTGATAATAAAAAAATAGATATTGTATCTGAAATAAAGTACTTAGGTGTTATTATTGACAATAATTTAAATTTTAATAATCACTTTGATTATATATCTAAGAAAATTTCAAAAGAGCTTTATTTTTATTCTAGAGTTGCTAAAAATCTTTCAACTGAAAGTAAAATTACTGTATACAATACTATAATTCAACCACATTTTGATTACTGTGCTACAATATTATATTTTCTTGATTTAAATAAAATAATGTCGTTACAAAAACATCAAAATAGAGGCATTCGAATTATACTTAAGTGCAATAAATACACCCCCATAAGAGCAATGTTGTCTGCCTTAAACTGGTTATCAGTAAAACAAAGGCTTTATTATTTTACAATGATTTTTATCTTTAAAATATTAAACAACTTGTTACCCACTTACTTTCAAACATTTTTATTGTACAATCATCAAGCCCATGGTCTTAATCTAAGAAATAATAATGATTTATACATACCGCGACTGAAACTAACCCAAAATAAAAAGTCTGTCTTTGTTCAAGGTTTTTCTGAATTTAATAAGTTGCCTGAAACTATAAAAAATTGTGTATCTTTAAATATTTTTAAAAAAACTATTATATCACATATAAAAAACTTATAACCAGAACATATTTATTTATATGTAAATGTATATTTTTGCTAGGTATTTGCAAATATTTTTTGTAAATATTTGTCTTTATTATTGTTATTTTATTGTTAAAATATTTTTTTTTACCTGTTATACTTCTATACTATTTCTCTCTGTTGTATATTGTATAAATTTTGTATTATTTTTTATTGTATATTAGGGGTTCCTATTCAATAAAGTTATTATTATTATTATTATTATTATTATTATTATAAAAACCGAATTTTTTAGCCACTTTCAAAGGGGCTTAGCTCTCTTACGACGCATTTTTAGACATATGTTTATAGGAACTTTTTTTCATATTTTCTTATGTAGAATCACCTCTTAAAATTAAAGACATCATTTACTGGACATCCTGTATACTACTCACAGTGGATAGTATATTGCGTTATATCTCGATATACCTAGTGCTTTTTTTTTACATAAAAAACAGACAATATCTTTACAGCTTCCTCCAAAAATAATGCCCTACCTTAAAAGACTACGAAAATTTGAATGATAAAATAGTTTTAACCCCTTCCGCTCCATTGTATTCACGTATGGACATTTTTAGGTATAGCTAAATTTACCACAATATCCACAGTTGGATATTCGTATACGGGATTTTCCATATAAGTTGTACCTAAACCTTGAAAAACTGGCTGGAGCGGAAGGGGTTAATGTATGAATATTCAAGTATCTTCTTAATATTAAATATGAGTAGCTAACTCGGTTAAATTTGCACGTAAATGGTCTACATGTAAACACCAGCTCAGGACTGGTCAATATGCAGCCCCAAATATCTAACTACGAATACAACCTTTTTTTCGCAGTTATGGACATTTACTGTTTTTTGTGCGTCACGACGCAACTTAAATAACATAAAATTTGTTTTTCCCTCAATTAACCAGGCGCGTGTGTGGTGGGGTTAAAACCACCCATGACATATTTCAAACGTAGAATGCTTCGCAGTATTTTTTGTTTTAACATTCTTCTCTTCAATAGCTGTACGTAAACGCATTGAGACATATTGACAATTTTCGTTTGACCTTTATCCTATACGTTTATTTTTTTAGCGGTTTCGGTATGGGTGGATTTAACCCATAATTTTCGTTTTATGAAATTTTTTTCTCTTTTTTTTTTTCATTTAATGTTATTTAATTTGGATAAATAAAGTTGTTTTTTGTGTTTTAAACAAAGATTTGTTTTTCCCTGATATATATCTCGAAGTAAGCATTTTTTCTTATAAATATGCATTACTTTAAAAAATTTAGATTGTGAACAGGCGACTAATTATTTTTATGACATTTTAAATTGCGGTATATCACTATTTACTCAAAAAAAAGTTTATAAAAAATATATTTCCAGTTTGATTTACAATAGATTTGCAGAATTTGGTTATTCAAAAAAAGATTTCTCACAAAAGATATTTATCTAGTCACTTAGCTAAGTTTTTTGACATTATACTATACAGTTGCCTTAACTGCGAGAAAACCAAATAATCTAATTAGATTATTTGGTTTTCTCGCAGTTAAGGCAACTGTGTAGTATAATGTCAAAAAACTGTCACCATAATTATATTGTAAAAATAGATTATAAACTTAAATCTAATCCTAAAAATTTTTGGTCATTTGTTAATGATAAAAAGCATACCTAATATAATAAATTTAAACGACAAGTTTGCATCTAATTTCCAAGATATTGCTCATTTATTTGCCGAACATTTTGCTTCAGTTTATTGTAATCACAATGTTGTACATGATATTGATACTGAAGGAAATTCAAATTCTAATATTATCTCATTAAGTACAATCTCTATCATGGATGTATACAATAAATTGGAGAAAATTCCCTCAAAATATTCAACTGGTCCTGATGGGGTACCGAATTCTCTCTTGAAACTATGTGCTTTTACATTATCATTAGCTTTAAGTATAATTTTTAATAAGTCTGTTGATAGTGGGGTATTTCCTGAGGTCTGGAAGACCAGTTATGTTATTCCTATATTTAAAAGTGGCAACAGAAATCATATAAAAAATTATAGGGTTGTATCCAAACAATCTAGTATTCCTAAATTGCTGGATAGTCTCGTATGTGACCAATTAACATGGCTTTGCAGATCTCGGTTGACCACATATCAATACGGCTTTTCTTCAGGTAGATCGAAGGTAACTAATTTGGCTATATATCGAAGGAAGATTCTGGGTGCTCTTGAGAAGGGCTGGCAAATAGATCTAAACGAAACCGACTTCTCGAAGGCATTTGATACGGTTGATATTAATCTTCTGCTTTTAAAGTTGGCTTTATTTGGGTTTGATGACAGATTTATTAAATGGTTTTGCAGTACCTCAAGGGTCCCATTGTGCTCCGCTTTTATTTCTTATTTTTATTAATGACATGATAGCCGAATTAGAGTACAGTGAAGGGTTAATTTCCGCGGATGATTTTAAGTTTTATTTAATTATTAAATCTATTGAGGATATGTTTAACCTACAAAAAGACATGAATAATATTTACAATTGGTCCCTTAAAAATAATCTTCAGTTAAACATTGTTACATAAGTTTCTTTCGAGGTTTGATAAACCTTGAAAGGGAACGTTTAAGTATTACGTAACGCTCTTGGGGGGGAGGGTAATTTTGGAGTGTTACGCCCATGTTAATGGTATAGGAAAATAGCGTTACAGCGGGGGTGGGGGTCCAAAATAATCAAAATTTGTATTACGTAATACTTGAACGTTCCCAAAGTAACTATATGATTTATGATGTTCCTTTAAAATATGTAGACGATATTAAAGATTTGGGTGTTACTTTTGATCAAAACTTAAATTTCTCGTAACATATCAATAACATAGCTCTTAAAGCTAATAGACTCTTAGGTTTTTTGTAACGAAACTGTATGGAATTTTCAGTTAATACACACACTTTATAAAACTTTAGTATGTGGTCTCCATATACATTGCTTAACAAGACTTTGTTGGAGAGAGAAACGGGCATTGATTCCCTTGAATCCAGGAGAATTCTCTCCAACGTTTCTTTTGTTTACAAATTAGAAAATGGTATAATCAATTGTCCTGATATCTTAAATTCATTGCAGTTTTTTATTTCAACACGTCATTTAAGGGGTCCAAGAAAAACATTTTTTATACCTATTTGTATTAGGAATTATAGCTTATTTACCTCATTAAATTTAGTTTTAAATTTTATAAATTACTATAATATTGATATATTCTATGGGAACATTAATAAGTTAAAAGCTACTGTGAGATCCATACTATGCTAATTGTTAATTGTTTAGTTTTTAGTTAACATTATTTAGTTTGAATTATTTTGATCTTATATATATATATATATATTTTTTTTAATTTTCTTTTTAAAATACAACTATTTTGGTAATTTACTGTAATGGGGTTTACCCGTATATATCAATAAATAAAAAAATTAAAAATTCTATAGAATCTAGTTTTGTATTTCTTTAAAACGATAAAATATCAGTTTTATATTTCTATTAAATATACAGGATGTCCAGTAAATGATGTCATTAATTTTAAGGGCTGATTCTACATAGGAAAATATGAAAAAAAGTTCCTATAAACAAATGTCAAAAAATGCGTCGTAAGGGAGCTAAGCCTCTTTGAAAGTGGCTAAGGGATTTGGTTTTTATTTAATAACTCAGGAACGCTTTGAAGTACAGCAACGAGTTTTTAAATGTAAAATAACCTTAAAAAGGCCCATCTTCCTATGCTATCTTCATGTACTTATTTTTAAACAGGGGTGTGCGAAACTGGGGGGCCTTAATAGTTTTTTGTCCCAAACTTTTTTCTGTGTAACTTTTTCTGTGTAACTTTTTTGTAATTTTATTTTTGGAATATGATTCCTCAGGTCAAAATACATAAAAAGGTACTCTTGTACTAATACTGTAGGATTAACCGTTTTCAAGAAAAAATCATTTGAAGGTGAAATTTCACGGATCGAGGACAAAAAATAAAGTACTAATATGTTTAAAACCAATATTTTAATGATTCAGCGTTATTCTATATCAAAAACTAAGAAAAAAGTTTCATACATGTAGGTCGAAAAATTGCTTTTAAAGCTACTATGGCCCTTTAAAAATGATGGATTTTTAGAAGCCCATAGCTCCCTTAGGATTGATTTTTGGAAGTACCTGTCTATATTATTTTTTTCTTAGTTTTTGATGTAAATTCACATTGCATCATTCAAATTTAGGTTTTCAACTTTTTAGTATTTAATTTTTCGAACCTTGAAATTTAACCTTCAAATTATTTTTTCTCGAAAACAGTTAATCCTACAGTATTAGAACTAGAGTACCCTTTTTATGTATTTTGACCTGTGGAATCATATTTCAAAAATAAAATTACAAAAAAGTTACACAGAAAAAAGTTTGGGATAAAAAACTAATAAGGCCCCCCAGTTTCACACACCCCTGGCCAAAACAAGTTCATGAAAATAACATAAGAAGATGGGCCTTCTTAAGGTTAGTTTACATTCAAAACCTCGTTACTGTACCTCAAAGCGTTCCTGGGTTATTAAAAAATAACAAATTTTTAGCCACTTTCAAAGGGGCTTAGCTCCCTCACGACGCATTTTTAGACATATGTTTATAGGAACTTTTTTTCATATTTTCCTATGTAGAATCACCCCTTAAAATTAATTACGTCATTTACTGAACATCCTGTATTAGTATAGTAATCTAAACAAATGATTATTTTAAGAAAAAACACAAAACTTTTTTATATGATTTTTTAAAGTTTGGGGTGGATTACACCCCACCACACACTCGGTGGGTTAATATCAGCATCAAAAATCATAGTCTTAAAAAAATTTGATTTAATTAAACAATTAGTCATCTGCAAAACCGACCAAAGCCTGATCTGGGTTTTAAAGAGTCTCATACAGATCATTTATAAAAATAATAAATAAGAGAGGCCCAAGGGTACCCCAAACGTGATATTTTTGACATTTGAAAGGAACTTAATAAATCCTCAAAAAGTTATAATTTGTAGGTACTATTTTGTGCATTTTAGGATATTTTGTCGCCGAGTAGTTTTTTTGCAATGTTTCTTTTGGTCGGTAAAATTTTTTTTCATGTTTTAAAACATGATTAATTCTGTCAAATTGGGTCCTTTTCTAATTGACTCACAAATGTATTGTTTAAAGTCATATTTGTAAGCGATGTTCTATAAAATGCAATAAAAACTATACGAAACAATATTTTTTAATAAACTTCACTTTATCCTAGAGCTATGTAGCTATATATCTGGTGGATGGCCACTAGAGGGTAACACTAAACAAATATAAATTGATGTCGTTCTGTTAGGTATGGGACCTAAAGGTGATAAAACTAAGTAATTTTACGGGATTTTACACAAATAAAAAAGAATGCTTGAAGTGAATACCGGATGTCACAAAAATAATATCGTATTACTTCGGAGAAAATTTGTAGGCACCCTATAAACTTCAAGTTGATATGACATCATTTTGTCATAGTAGAGATATAAATAAAGAGATATTTTAAAAATATTTATTTCTAAAATATTTCTTTATTATTATCAGTTACATCTAAATGACGTCATTGCAAGAATATTTTTTACAATCGTGCCCACGCCGAATTTTTAGGGTATTTTTTTGGATTATTTGACAACCACGATTTTATTTTATTAATGGATTATGTGTGGGCAATTTCTGCAAAAAAATTTAAAAAATCTATCTGTTGCTTCGTTTTTATATACAAAAATTAATTAATTCTCATAAACACAGTTCGTCTAAAAAAATACTATAACTTTCGTTTCCAAAAAAGGTTCGTATAAATTTGCATTTAGTGATCAATTTTGAGTAAAACTAAAAAAAAAAAATAACCATGGAAGAGAATCTTGAGAAAATAGATTTTCTTTTGTTTTTCTTGAAAGAGTGTTTGCTTTTATTAAGATTCTGGCTGAAGGAAGCATTTTTCGAAAGAAGTATTATTAACAAAGGTGTTCCATTTTAAATAATTTAAATCGCTTTTTAAAGAAAAAAGTTATATTTATTTAAATTTGAAAATTTATATTTTTCTTTGGTTTTTCGAAGAAACATTTGTGTTTTTTTAAATTCTAGCATAAATATTATATATATATATATATATATATATATATATATATATATATATATATATATATATATATATATATATATATACAGGGCCGTCCATCTAAGACGTACAGGGCGTTTTTTGGAGTTATTTCTAAAGCTGCCAATTTAAAATTGATACTATTGATTATAGACCCAATAAGCTATAAATCTGACTAAACAAAATGTTTTAATTAGCTTTGGTTTTGGACTTTTGGAGTAACGGTCATATGAAACTAAATTTAATTGGTAAACTTTAGTTAAAACTTCTAAAATCTGAAAAACTGTTGCGTTTTCTTTAACGTTCCATACTTTTCATAACTAATAACGTTATTTTTAAGACAAAAAACTGAAATTAAAAAATAGTTATTTTTAAAAATTTTTAACAGTGTATGAGTTGAACGCAAGTAGATAAAGCTTGCTGTGACACTTTACTAAATCTTGTAAAATGACAATTCACTTGTCAGTGGTTTGAATAATTTTGAAAATGTTAGTTTTTTATTTATGAACAAGAAAAATACTTAATAATTATAATAAATAAATAGATATTTAGAAAAATAAAATAATAGCATGTATTAGGAAGTTACAGTTTGTAAACCATGGTTTGGCGAAAAATTATTATTCAGTGAGAAGTTTTAAAATTATAACTTGGAAGTGATAAAAGATTATAAATAAGCAAGAAAAGCCTGGTGCATGTTTATTTTTCATAAAAATGGTGCAGTTTTACCTCGAGTTTTACTTAAATTTGGGTTTTACTTGTCTCGGAAGCCAAGAGATACAAGAGCTAATACAATGAACTAAATTATACTTCTAATTGCTTAACTTAAATAAAAATTCAAATACGTATCTATTTAGTTTTTTTATTTGTTTTTAGTTATAAATTTATTGTGTAGACCTTATTTTTATAAAAGTTCTTAAAACGTTCAAAAACTACATATATTCAAATTATGCTGGTTGGTGATAAAATTCAGAAGCACTTTTAACTGATTCCTATTTTTTAATCCATTTTTCACTAATTTATCAAAAAAAGTTAAAGTTTTTAAACAAAAGTTGCTTTTTTTAAAAGAAGGCTTTAACTGTTTTTCGAATCATTTAAATTAATTTATAAATAAAAAAGTTATATGCCTTTAAATTTGAAATTTTTTTTTTATTTTTTGTTTATTTTGAAACCAAAAATTGGGTTTTGTATTATCCTGGCTTAACTGCCCTCTTTCAAAAAAAAAAAAAATAATAATAATAATAATAAATGAAATAATATTTTATTTTGAATAAGCTTTCAATGGTTTTATTAATCATCCAAATCGGTTGGTAAATAAAAACTTTATAGTGCGTTAAATTCATAAGAATTACTCCCATAAAGACGTTGTCCAGGAAAATTGGAGAGGTTTTTCTACGGTGCAGTTTAATTACTCTACTTAGGCATTATGAAATAGGCTTTTTACATTTTTTTAACACCTATAAGTAGTGGTAGCTCAAAATGGAGATATTGATGGACCGCCCCTAAATGTCTACCCTAAAACAGGAAAAACTGCAAAAAAAATATAAATTTTCAAATTTAAATAAATATAACTTTTTTATTTAAAAAGCGATATAAATGATTCAAAAACCAAATGAAAGCTTATTTAAAATAGAACATCTATGTTAATTATACATTTTTCGAAAAATGCTTCCTTACGCCAGAATATTAATAAAAACCAACACACGTTTAAGAAAAACGAAAGAAACTCCATTTTCTCAAAATTCTCCCCCACGATTATTATTTTTTTGTTAGTTTTTCTCAAAATTCATCACTAAATGTAAATTTATACGAATCTTTTTTGGAAACGAAAATTTTAATTATTTTTTTTTTAGACGATATTTTTTTTTATGCCAGTTAAATTAACATTTTTCTCCATAAAAAACGAAGCAACAGATAGATTTTTTTAATTTTTTGCAGAAATTGTCCACAAGACCCATACTACCAATTAATAAAAGAAAATCGTGGTTGCCAGATGATCCAAAAAATGAAATTAATAAAAATCCACAGCATGCCTTTTTACATGGAACTGATTTTTTTTTTGGTTTAGTAAGTATTTATTAATTAATTAATAACACAGGCCCACAAAAAATAAAAGTGGTCTGCGCCATGGATAGGATCATAATATTCCTATGTATTTTTGCTACATAAATCTATCATTTAGCTTATGTAATTTTCGCCCGCTGAAAACGAATTTAACTGAGTTTAACCCCCTACACACAGTGCGACCCTGCAATTTTATAGTTTTAAGAGATGTGCACCAAAAGTTTTTTTTAGATTAATAAAATAGGTTTATTGGTTATTAAAAATCAATATGTTTAAAAATCGCAACAGATCCTTTTGATAATTTAAAGCCTATTTTAATATTTTTTTTTATTTTCATTTTTTTTTTAACTCTTTTAAACGTATTTACTTGCCTAATAAACTTATTTAAAAAAAATTACGCTAGTGAGCCCTTCAGTGAACCTTAAAAAAAGTTTAAACAATTATAAATCCTATTAAATACCATTTATTGCGCGTTGTAGAAAGCTCCTAAAGCATGCCAATGAATTAACATCAAAAGAAGTACTGGGAAATGTGAATCAAGTTCTGGTTATGCCATTTGTTGCGTCATCCAATGTGATAAACAAAATCGTCGATAAATGTTTCGGTACAACAAAAACTGAAGTACAACTCGAATCAGATCTCAAACATCTGGAAGCAGTTTTAAATGATTCCGGGGTATCAAAAACTCCTAAAATTCATTGCATATTGCATCACCATAAAGACAGTGTTTTCTATTTAGAGAGTGGCTTAGGAATTTGGTCAGAACAGGCTGGGGAGTCTATTCACAGAGAATTCCTTACTGTCTGGAATAAACACAAAATGAATAATGTTAACGACCCACGGTATGGTCAGCACCTTTTAAAGGCAGTTATTGAATTTTCATCTAATAGGATTTAATTTGGTTTTTAAGGTAACGTTTTTTAAAAGTTTTTAGTTTTTAGATGTGAAAAATACAATACTAATTTTTAGTTTAATTCAGGTATTAACGCGCAATAAATGGTATTTAATAGGATTTATAATTGTTTAAACTTTTTCTAAGGTTCACTAGCGTAATTTTTTTTAAGTAAGTAAGTTTATTAGGCGAGATAATACGTTTAAAAGAGTTTAAAAAAAATAAAAATAAAAAAAAATATTAAAATAGGCTTTAAATTATCAAAAGGATCTGTTGCGATTTTTAAACATAGTGATTTTTAATACCCAATAAACCTATTTTATTAATCTAAAAAAAACTTTTGGTGCACATCTCTTAAAACTTATAAAATGCATGGTCGCACTGTGTACATGTCTGGATTTTTCTCTACAGCCGCACTATACCACCAAACGAGAAAAAAGTGACCAACATTATTTTATTCTGTGTTTGAACTTTAAATGGTTAGAAATACATACAAAATATATTTTTTAAAGTTTTTTAATATTTTCTATTGTAGAGTTTAGAGCAAAAAAAAAAAAAAGTAACCAACATTATTTTATTATTTATTTCAACTTTAAATGATTAGTAAGAGATACAAAATGTTTTTTAATTTTTTAATATTTTAGTAAAAATAATAAATTCTTTAATGGAACTTTGACCATACTCAAAAAAATAATTTTGGTCACTTTTTTCCCGTTTGGTAGCATAGTGCGGATGTAGAGAAAAATCTAGACTTGCTGGGCCAAACTGAGTTCAGATTCAGTTTTAGGGGGAGAATATACATAGAAATATTATGGTCCTATCCATGGCTCAGACCAATTTTATTTTTTTGTGGGCCTGTGTAATTAATAATTAATCTTGATATTTAGGTTTATTTATTTGTTCCATAAAAAAGGTATCATATTACTTTTTTTAGTTTATTATAGTTATTAATTAATACTTACTCTAAATTACAATTCTACTCATTCCATTATGTACTATTTACAGTAATTGGTTTATTATTCACAATTGAAAAACAAATAAAAGGTAAAAAAATTACATATAAAATAGTTAAAATTAAAATTCTTCGTACGCTAAAGTAACTAATACTATCATCGGGGAACTTTTCTACTATTCTTCTCGTTGTTTCTCTTAAATTTCGAGCACATTCTCCATAAGTTAAAATAATTTCTTTCTTTACTTCTAAAGTTATCATTTTGGCATTCAAAACTTGGTTTTATAAAAATCTTGCTTTGTTAATTTTTTGATTATAATGTAAAATCAAATTTGACATTTATTGTCATCATATACGACTTATTTAAAAAATTTAATTTCAAGGGATCCTACTCTTTTGCCATAGCGGGGTCATTCCATTATGCAATTGCCCTTTTTTAAGGTTTTATAAAATTAAGATTTTAAATCGAAAATTATTGTTTTTAGTGAAAAAAACTATCATATGATAATTTTAGCATTTGAAAGTATTGTTATGCTTTTAAAAGTGCATGTGTGGAGCTCTAGCTCAAAACCAAAAAAGAGTAGAAAACTTTTGTTTCGGGTCGATTGAAGATAATTAGGTCCATATTGACTGGTAAAAGTTTCATGTTGATATCTTTGTTAATAACGCTACAGTTTGACTGATTTGTCTACCGTGGGACACCGTGTATTATAATATAGTATATTATACATTTTTCGTACATTCAGTACATTAGAAAATATATTTTTACTACTAGCTTTAGAACATACCATTATTTATTCTATTTTGAGACTGTAAAATCAATGTTCTTCACCTATAGCAATAATAATTTTTTCTCTCCTAGTAGGAGTAAATTTTTTAAACAATTTATTTCTGTCACTTTAGATGTTTCAGTTCTTTGTGCAATTTTTACTAATTAAACCCAAGAAAATAGCTTTAAATAACTTTTTATTTATTATATCATTAATTATAATTATTACCAATTAATACAATCAATAATTAGCTAAATATTATGAAAAAAATAAAAAAAAACTAAATTTTTAAACATCAAAGTATTTATTTGAGCAAACGTCATTGATCAAGGCTACTTGATATTTATGAAAATTTCAAGAAATATCATTTCTCGCACTCTTAAATCCCTCGCTGCTACTCATCTCAGGATTTAATACACTCGGCTATAAAAAATGTCTTCTCTACCTTGGTATATAATTACTCCCTATTGAAAATGACGGGTCTGTGCTAGTATAAATGTTGCATAGACCGAACTTGAGCGGGTGAATTTCATCCGCTCAAGTCCTGTCTATACACCATTTATACCCGTCATGTTCAGCAGGGCTATTAAAGAAAAGCTGTTTTTATCTTTTTTTTTTATAATATTATGAAGATATATTATTACATGTAATACATTTAATTCAATTGTTTGGCGGAGAGCTGGTGATCTTTTTGACAAGTTATTTTCTCCCGGCTCAGATAAACTCCAATTACAAGGACTAAACTTGCCCTACAAGCTGACTTTTTAAGTAGGCAACATGAAATACATATTGAGATTCAGTGTTTTTTTTTTTAACGTAAATAATACTTAACTGTATATAAATGTTGTAGAAATATTATTATATTAAAGATTTCATTATTATTTTTTAAGTTTTGTGCTAATTTTGAGACAGGTATTAGATACCTAACCTAAAATTCTATAGTTCCAAACACGTCTATTCATATTATGATATGTAATGTAATGCATTTTCTGCTTCTTGTTCAATTTCTTCCATTATTATATTATTCACAGCTCCTGCTCTAGAATAATATTATAATATTATAGGGTAGTTTCGAATTAAAAAAAAATCAAAAATCGCCTTAGACAAAAAATTCTTGGATATAAATTTGTTTCATGAAAATATAGGCATTTTTTTTAATTGTCAGTCTGCTGTCCGTCCGTCTGTCTTTCCGGTTTCACGTTTTTTGTAGACATGATAACTAGAGAACGAATAATCCGATCGACTCGAAATTTTCAGAAAAAAATAAGTTTTATGAGGGGAAGATCCCTATTGTTTTTGAAAGTAATCACCACAAAAACAAAAAATAAATATGGGGGGTTAATCTTTAAAAAAAATCTAAAAAAGCTGAAAAAAAATCCGATAAACGTAACTTTTTCAGGAAAAATTACTTTTATTATAAGGATCAATTTTACCAGTTATGAAAGTAATCGCCCCAAAAACAAAAAAAAAAACATGGGGGTTAAACTTTTTAAAAAAATTAAAAAAATTATTCTTTTTAATTTTTTATTATATTTTTTTGTTCTTCGCAAAAAGAAAATTAAAAAAAATTAAAAATTTTGAATTTTTTTTTGAAAATTAAAAAAAAAAATAGTTTTTCGTAAAACGAAAATTAAAAAAAATTAAACATTTTTGAAAAATTATATTTTGGATATTTTTTAGAAAAAAAAATTTTTCAAATTTTTTTCTTTTTTCAAGAAAACTTTTTTTTTTTAATGGTATTTTTTTTTTGTTTTTGAAAATTATTTTTATTTTATTTAGGAAAATGCAATATACCATTTACCGTGAATAATATACAGGGTTATTATATATGTTCGAGAAAAAATACTATAGCATATTTGAGTTGTGAAGCATCGATTTCTAAAGTTCTTTTTTTTTATTCCAAAACATAAAAATATTTAGTAAATTCTTTGTGAAACGACGCTCCGTTCTCGACATGACCTTGAATTAGATACACGACTACAGAAGCTTTGTTGTCAAGTTTACAATTGTTTTGATCACAAAAAGTATTCAATGAAATTAAAATTTTAGACTTTTTAAAACATACCCCATACTGCCTTCTGCCTTCTTTCAGCTGAGCACGGCAGCATACTACTTACATTTCTGGCCTGTTTTTTATTTTAGTTTTTTTAACAGTTTTTAACTAATTTGAAGTTGATAAAAAAAACTTTTTTCGTAAATTACGTAACTTTTTATACTGAATTTGAATCTGAATAAAAACAGTACCTTTCCATTTAAAATTTTTAAGTTACCCCCTCTCCCGCCTAAGGATGAAAAAAAAAACTGCTTTAATGTAGTGATGTCCCCCTTGATATTGAAGCTTAGTACCAAATTTTAAAAACCTATCTGTTACGGTTTCTGAGATATTGACTTGTAACCGTTTAAATGGCCCACCCGGTATGCAATGTGCCACTTAAATTTAATTTTTTACTCAAGGTAGCAAACATTTTCAAAAAGGTATAAGGTTTGGACCTTTTATAAATATTCAACTATCAACGCTTCACGATTTTTTTTTCTGTTTTTTTTTGTTGATTTTTACCTGTGTGCGATGTGAAGTTAGCTGATATTCCTTACCGGCCGACAGGATTACTTGATTCAACTTTTTTACGATTAAGATTACCTACCTATTAAAAGTACCAAGGAGGGGGTGTGATCTGTGGTAAACTTTACTTAAAAATACTACGTGATCACTTGAATTTCGTACAGTTTATTGTTTGGCAACGTGGTATAGCAAAGCCATAGAAGAGTCATGCTTCATCCTTGTTTACAAACATTACACTAAAAGGTGTGTGTTTTTTAAAAAAATTATAACACAAAAAATTTGTATTTTTTTTAGTTTCTAGAAAACCCTTAATTTTGATCCAAAGAATGGGTGATTTTTTTTTCTTGAACTTATTTCTGAATAACCCGGTATAGTGAAATGCCTATCATTACATATCTTTACGACTTGTTTAAAATTACCACTTTTTAAGAACTACAGACAACACAAAAAACACAAATTCACAAGACAATATTGAAAATAGCGCGAGGCAATTGTTTTCTTTTAATTTGATATTTCTAGCTAGACGATATCGAAGGCACAATATAGCACACTTGGAAATCAAAATAATTGTTGACATTGAAAATGTCTTATGGCTCGAAACCCATAAATTTTTGTCAGAATTGTCACGATTTTTGTTGGGATTTTCCTCATGATTTCTCACGATTTTGTCACAATTGTAACGATTTTTGTTGGGATTTTCCTCACGGTTTCTGAAAATTTTATCACAATTATCACGATTTTTGTTGGGATTTTCCTTACGATTTCTGGCGATTTTATCACAATTATCACGATTTTTGTTGGGATTTTCCTCAAGATTTCTCACGATGTTACGTTTTTTGTTGGAATTTTTTCACGCTTTTGTCACGATTTTTGTTGGAAAATTTCCTATAAGACATTTTTAATGCCTACCGTTTTTCCAACATAGTATAAAACTCGGTGATGTTTTTAACATAGCTAGGTAGGTATATTATTAAATTTAAAAATTTAGCTTTAACCACTATGGTGCAAAAAATTATGACTGGACTAAACTAGCAGTTTTTGCCCCTTGATTTCTGTTTCCTCTCTCGCTACTCTCGCCAAACCAAACATATATGCAGTGGGGCTAAAACAACAGTTTAGTCCTTTGGTATATAAATAACTATTATAGTTAATTAAAAGGTTGAGTATGGAGTATTATTTCTTTTTGTGTGTAATAAAACAATTTATTTTTCCTAAGTACTTTCGCTTTTATTGAAAAGCATTATCAAAGGACAATTTTTGAACTAGTGCTTTTAGAATGGACATTCTTAAATATTATAAACATACATATCACGTTTCTACATTTAATTAGGACATTTTACATTTAAAAACCTCGTGTCAAGTTTTGTCTGAGAAAAAAAAAGAAAAAAATGTCAGACCAAACTCGACACGAGGTTTTTAAATGTAAAATGTCCTAATTAAATGTAGAAACGTGATATGTATGTTTATAATATTTAAGAATGTCCATTCTAAAAGCACTAGTTCAAAAATTTATCCTTTGATAATGCTTTTCAATAAAAGCGAAAGTACTTAGGAAAAAAAAATTGTTTTATTACACACAGAAAGAAATAATACTCCATATTCAACCTTTTAATTTACTAAATGTGTGTACTTAGCCAAAGAAATTAATATTATAGTTAAAGTTGCACAATAACTTTGAGGCCAAAGAATAAGAATAGTCTTTAAAAAGTACTTTGAATACAGGGTGTAACAAGAATTATTATTATATTATATATATATTATAAAACTAATTTTGTTTTCTTAAGTTTTATTGAAGTCGAGATAACCGCTCACAGAAATTAACCATGCCAAGGAAAGTAAATATATGTTCCAAATTTCAGCTCTGTAGCACGCCAACCTGTCATAAATGTTACTTTTGACAGTTGATGTGTCAAAAAATAATTTTGTTCTGAGAAAGTGTACATGTATGCCAAATTGCAGCACTGTAGCAAACCAACCGTCGTAATCTCACTTTTGAAAATCAAAAGAAGTTTTGTCTATAGAAAGTAAATTTGTGTGCAGTACAACAACCTGTCATAATTTTTTTTATGACATGTGAAAAAATAATTTTTTCATAGGGAAGTGTACTCGGAAGTGTACATGTGTGCCAAATTTCGTTTCTGTAGTACGTTTCTCTGTCATAATTATCACTTTTGACAATTAATCTGTTAAAAAATATTTTTTTTGGTGAGGAAGTAAACATGTGTGCCAAGTTGCAGCTGTGTAGCTCGTCGACCTGTCATAAATGTCCCTTTTGACAGATAGTCTGTACAAAAACAATTTTTTCGTAAGGAAGTGTATATTTGTACCAAATTTCAGCTCTGTAGTAAGCAAATCTGTCATGAATGTCATTTTTGGCAGTTGAACTGTCAAAAGAAATTTGTTGTATCTATTTCACATACACACACACGTTCAATATAGTCTATTTTTTTTAAGTGGTTTTACTTCGCTACGTAAAAGAGTAGACGGTTCACTCGGAACGGCAAGCTATAATTCGGTTCAACTCCCGTTTACAGCCACCATTTTAAAGTGGGTAAAATATATAATATGAAGAAATGGGTATTTTAAATTGTTAATCAGCTAATAACTCAATTAATCACTCATAAAAAAATAACTAGGTGAAACTATGCAATATACAGATATGAATAAATAACTAATTTACTGTGATAAAAAAACTGGATATTATATAAGTTTATTATTAAATTACAGTTTTAGCTTCTCCTGTAAAATTAGGTTTCATGGTTCTAAAGGGTTTGCATGTTAACCCATCAATATAGTAAGTCAAGTGTTAATAATTGGGTAAACCATCCATAAAATATAAATTTTAAATGTTAAATTTTAAGTAATTGTTTATAAACAACAAATTACGTAATTTGCTACAAATTAAATATTTTAATTTAGAATAAATAATTTAAATATTTTAATAAAAGTATTTCATTTTTTAAACCTAAATGTTATTCATTTGAGATAAATATTTAAAAAAGTATTTATTTTAACTATTAAAATCCAACAAATTTTGATAGGAACATTTTAACTTTGATAAAAACAACGGTGATCTTTTCAAACTTTTTTTTCTTTATTTATACGGGAATGAATTTCTTGCGCATGGTTTTATCCATTGTTGCAACTTCATGTACAACAAACCTTTCGTTTAATATTAATAACTTGACAGTAACATAACCATAAAAAAAACAATTAAAAATTGTTTTATTTTCATTATAAGCGTCCCATATCCTTTAACATACGATTTAAAGATAGCCTCAACCTTAATATTAAACAATTTGAAAGTGTAAAACGCCCCTCCCCCCACCATACACTTAGGTTCTAAAATTAGTTTTAAGTACTGCAGCCTAAAAAATAACATTTTTAAGGAACATTTGGGAACTGAAACTTTTTTTCATAGTTTTTAATGAAGAATCGCCCTGCAGTAATAAAATGTTTAATGGCTGATTTCTTAGTTTCTATTTTGTATACTCAGAAGTTGAATAGTATATTCTATAACTAGTATGGAATAGACAATATTCCGGGCGAGCGGAAAGTTTGTCATATGAGCCGGTAGGCGAGTATGACGGTCCCGCGAGAGCGGGTTTAAATATTTAACAATAGGTTTAAATATTTAACAATAGATGGAGCAGTTTTAATTTTTTGAACTAAATTGATAAAAAACTGCTCAAATATTAAGAAAAACCATTGAACTTTATGTAATTTGAACGCAAAACTTTAAATTGCATTAAATTATTCAATATTTTATGGCAAAATTTATATTGTTTTGCTAATTTTGCTACAATTTTCTTTACTTTTATAAACAAGAGATGCCCCTACATGTGGTCATTCTAACACTTGATACGGAATATTCATACCGTATCTAGAGCTAGAATGGATTCATTCTGTCTTTAAAAAGTGTGTGTATTTGCTTACATTCTAAAGCAGTCGTAGAAAAACTGCAATTTTCTCGAAAACGGTTGGCCTTACGCAACACATTTTTATATATTTTTAATTAAGGAATTATCTTTTATTAAGAAAATGTAAAAAAACTCTGCAGACAAAGGAGTTTGGGTCAAAAAATAACAAGCATTTTGCACGCTCCTGATTAAAATTATCAAACGAAGGTTAAACATCATGATAGCCTTTATAAAAATTTTGAATTGTGTAAAAAAACCCTACTGTAGTCCATGGGGTTCCAGAGATATAAAATAAAAACTTTTTATTTGTATACGTACCTTAGGGCCCAGCTCTCTTAGGCTCAAGTTCGAACCAATCTTTATAGAAACTTTTTCTTATATTTATGAACCCTTTAAACTTCAACATATTTCTGAATCTTCATAAAAAAATAAATAAAAAATACTTTTTTTCGAAAAATATACAGAGCGTGTCAAAAGTCTGCCTCCTCTTTAACTTTTGAACGGCTTAAGATATCAACTTGACATTGGAAACACCTAAATAACGTAACCCAAATATTTTTTGGTATATTTCTTGGTATGCTTATGTGGCACAATGGAGACAGAGAGGCAAGGGGAACATTTTTTTAACGGAAAGGGGTGTCTTGTGATACATAATTTTAAAGCTCATAAAATTCTCTAATTGAACATATTTTTTTTATTTCATTTTAAAAAATATCCACCCTTACCTCCCTGTCACTACTATGTCCGCTAAGCATATTAAACATATACCAATACATTATTTGGGTTATGTTCTTTGTTTCCCTTTCAAGTTGATGTCCTAAGCCTTTCAAAATATAAATGGGGGGGTGTTGATTTTTTGACACGCGTGTTTAAAGGATGTTAGTCCTAAACATTTTTTTTTTCAGTAATTTATTTGTAAAATTACCAACTAAATTAAAACTCATTGTTTTGTTGGCAACAGTGCATTAAATTATGGGAATGCAATTAGTTTTTTTTTTTAATCAATTTAAATTTAATGTGTTTATGATCTTTTTAACAAAATATTGTGTAATTTTAATCTCACAAATAGATCTAACAATCCAATTGGAACAAATTGGTCTTTAATTGAAGTAACACAAACTATTTATCCGCTTTTGTGTTTCGTGACAATATATAATTATTATTGTTATTGAATTTAAACTAATGTGATGACAAAATTTCCAGTTAATATATTTATTTGTACATTTTTACAAGTCAGCTTAAGGTGCGTTTATATGAAAATTATTAATGTCAAAATAAATGATTGATAACTTTATTACCTTTACATGCTTTTTTTATGTTTTTAAAAATAAATTACTAATAACTTTATTACCTTTACATGCTCTTTTTATGTTTTTAAATTGTACCTAAAGCAATGTTAATTAAAAAAAAAATAAAAGAAAAAATTGAAAATAATATTTTTCTTATCATTTATCAATGATAAATTATCATAAAATTTTACATACAGCGTTTAGTAAATTTAACCCGCTAATTTCATCCCTCATCACCTATTTTCTTTGTTTGGAAAAAAAAGTCTTGGGACACTTTTGCAGCCCAAATAACCTTTTACCGACTACCGACTACTGGTTTACTAATTCCGACCTCGTAATTATTATAAATCATGGTCGGGGGATTCTTTATAGCGTTATGTATAAACAGAACATCGAAGCGACCTTGGGTCGTCCTTCGAAAGCAACTAGTTTTGTGCAACCCATATACCAACGTTCTTTCCATGTTTTAGGCTAACCTGGTCGTAGTTGGTGTAACCATCCAACGTTGCGGTAACTGAGTACATATGAAATAGTTGTATTTAGTAAATCAAACAACCTTCTCTCGAGGTTGGCGAATGACATCGTCTTACAAGTCATTATAAGGTAAGTGACTATAAAACAAGTCGATTTTCGTGTATATTTCTTAATCAAATACCACTTTCTTGCCAAAATTATTGTAGGTTGTGTTATATTATTACAATCGCTATTAATCGCAAGGGTCTATAAGTGTTTTTAAGAGGGAACATGCCGCCGCGTGATTTATTTACAACTCCTTTAACGGCGTCGGTCCTAGGCTCACTATTTTATGTTAAAATGTGTGCGTAATGAAGAAATACTTAATTTGGATGTTTGATAAAAAATTGATTTCATTGATGTAGACGAATCTGAAATAGGGTTATCCACATGTTGTTTTTTTGAGGTTATGAATAGGGGAAATAAAAAAAAATGAGAGGAGAAATAGATATAAAGCCTACGCAGGTTAGAAGTTTCAAATAACAACCGGGATATGGGAAATACCTGCTTAAATGCAGTCCCGGAAGTTTTAATAAAAGGAATATGAAATGAATCAGAATTGGCCGAATATTCCAGTTAATAAGGCCAGAACAGAATTGTAGGACCCATGCAGTTTTGTCGACATTGGTTTATCGTATGCGACCTTAGGGAGTCTGATGTCTTCTCAGTATGTAGGCCCAATGTGGGTTTGCCAACATTAGTCCAATGTAAGAAACATGGGCACTCCAATGTTTGGCCAACGGGCGGCCAACGAACCAATGTTTTCTGGGTGGTTTTCAGCCGCATTTAAGCTGATATTCCAATTCGCGGATTCAGATTTAGCGGATCTGCCGATTCGGACCTCAAATTTGGTTTTAGCGCACCAAAATACGTATAGATGCATGATTTCAACTTATAATAAACCCTTTTAACTAAAATTAGGTCATTTTGAGGTATTTTTTGAGTTTATGTCTAAACCTTGACGTATTTGGTCGAGATTCGATTTCAGCTACCCTAAATATATATAATATATATAAATAATTTTTTCAAAAGTTCGATCTAGCTGAAATTTGGTATAAAGTTCTTTTGGCAAACTAAATGCTGACCAATACTCAAAAATTCGAAATGACTGAAAATATGGCACAAAACAAACAAAAATTGAGAAATTTAATCAATTCTGTTATGGTTTACTTTCCTCTAAATTTTTGTTTGCTTTTTGCAATACTTTCGTTAATTTTGGCAAAATAAAAAAAAATTAGCCATATTTATTCCGCTATTTTGAATTTTAGGTTTTTGGGTATTAGTCCGCATTTAGGTTACCAAATTTCATCTAAATCGGACTTTTGGAAATATTTTGAAGTACCCTAATGATGCAATTTTGTTTTCTCAGATTTGTCAATATTTTTTTCGTTATCAGCGGTGCAAAAAATAGAACCATGCAAAAAAAAACTTGACTTGTGTCACTTTTTTTTTCTGGCACCAATTTGGATGTTTTCTATTACAATTTTTCTTTCTTAAATATTCAAAATAAATTATGTAAATAGTTTTTCTTCCTAAATCTGTAATTATTTTAAGGTAATTTTCTCATATTTTTTGGCAATTTTTCATTATTTATTTTTCAAAATTAAATAAAAAAAAGTTCCGGTATGGTTATGGTTATGATTTTGGACTTGTCACTTTTTTTTTTGAAACCAATTTCTATGTTTTCTATTACGTTTTTTCTTTTTTAAATATTCAAAATAAATAATGGGACTAAATAGTTTTTCTTCATAAATCTGTAATTATTTAAGGGTAATTTTGTTTAATATATGAATAGAATAGAAAAATTACTCATATTTTGGAAATTTTTTATTATTTCTTTTTCAAAATTAAATTAAAAAAAAAACTTGCCAGTAGAAAATCATACAATTTTTACAGCAATTAGTAGTGTATATAAGAAAAATAACCCATAATAGATTGGTTTGAATCTCTCAATTTTTGTTTATTTTGTGCCTTATTTTCTTTAATTTTGTCAAAATATTAAAAAGAAATCGGCCATATTTATTCCGTCATTTTGAATTATAGGGTTTTGGGTATTAGTATGTATTAATATTGCCAAAAGAAGCCTTTGTGCCAAATTTCAGCTAAATCGGACATTTTTTTTATATTTGAACCACCGCAATGTAGCATCTTTTTTTTACCATTTTTTTCGTTTTCAGCTGTGAAAAAATAAGAATTAAAAAATTCAAAAATCTTTATGATACGACATAATTGTATTTATCCCTCGATATATTTCTGAGTAAAAAAGTTTTAACTTTCCCACATTCTCCCTAGGCTATTAAGAAGATTTCTTCTCGCAAAGCTCCTTCTGGTAAAAAAGTCCATATTTCGTATTTCTCCATTAAATTTCTTTTAAAATACATAATTTATGCCAACCATTTATATTATATTCGAAATCAATAAAATAAATGCTTCGGGGCGACTCCATAGTTGAATCACTTTTTGAAAACAACATCAGTTAAACAGTAAATTTTACAGGAAACAAAAAAAAATGTTTGTATGAAATATCTATTTTTTCTAAATCTACAAACATGTCAGTATTTTTTAAACAAATTTCAATATGTTTAATATTTAAAAAAAAAATAATACTTTTACTTATGTTGCCTTCATAATAAACTAAAAATAATTGTGTTTTTATGATAAATACGAGAAATACCATAAACCTAAGGACTTTTTAAGTATTTTTTAATAATGTAATAAAAAAATAAACCAAAGTTTTACAGGACTTAATAAAAATAGTACAATTTTAAACAAAAATATAAAACCGAGTTTAGCACAAATTTTAAGGTTTAAGAGGCTGTGGTGGTTTATGAAAAAGCAATCTACTAATAATGTTATATAGATATAATAATATTGACTTATTATACAGTGCGGTCCAAAAGTCACCCCCCCCCCCTTTTAACTTTTGAACGAGTTGAGACATCGACTTCAAATTTAGAACTATTAAATAAGACAACTTAAACTATCTTTTAGCATATATTTGATATTTTCAGCTCTTAAAATGTGGGCAGGGGGGCATGGGGGAACATTTTTTTAAATAGAAAGGGGGGTCATGTGATACATCATTTTAAAGCTTATAAAATTCTCTATTTAAACTAACATTTTTAAATTTTTAAAAAATGTTTTTTAAGGTTTTGATTTTTCAATTTTTTGTGTTAAAACATTCGATTTTTTAAGTTTTTTTTTTTATAAATTTTTATTTGTGTCAACTAAAAATAGTTTAAAAGTATAATTAACATTTTTGTATAATGAAATTAGTCATTTTTAATAAATTATTTGTTTTTTTTTAGAGGAAATTTGACATTAATACCCATTTTCAACCAAATTTTAAACCCATTTTTTTTTTAAATTTAAAAATATGGAGTTTGGATGCCCCCATGCCCCCCTGCCCACATTTTAGGAGCTGAAGGTATTAAATATATGGTAAAAGATAGTTTAAGTTGCCTTATTTAAAAGTTCCAAATTTGAAGTCGATATTTCAACTGGTTCAAAAGTTAAGAGGGAGGGGGTTACTTTTGGACCGCTCTGTATAACAATATTAACTTATAAAAGGAAAATGGGGACAGGGACGAATGTTTTTTTTTTTACGCAGAGCGATGTTATTTTATAAAAAAATAAAATCCTGTAAAACTCAATTTCCATTATTTTGGACTCAAGTCACTTTTTAGCTCAGTATCACTAAAACATTAAGTAAAAGAAAATCGTATATTTCATATCGATTCTATGTACATAACCGAATAACGAGGGTCATACATTTTGATTATTTTTTTTTTACTCTCAAGACCCATTTAATAAAATATGTAGTTATCTAATAAGTTAAATTTCTCTACAAAAGTTTTGCAAAAGTAAAAAATTGATAGGGAAAAAATCTGGATAAAGTTTTTGGTTTTGTAGTGGGAATTAAAATAACATTTTAAAATAACTGATAAAATCTTTGTATTGATACATAATATGTAAAAATTTATAATTAAGCTGGGTCAGAAAAGCATTTTTTTTTCTATTTCACTCCGTCATTACACGCAAAAGTTTTCACTTAGTAACCCACGAGATTACTTTTTCTAATCTTTTAAAGTCGAAAAAAATTTAAAAAATACATCAAAAATAGGCATGAAATGAGCTTTTTCGGAACCTACATAAATGTATTTTTTTTAATCGGGTAATAATTTGGACAGCAGAGGGCAAAAATAAACAAAACTAAGCAAAAATATCACATTGCACATTATTTTGCCCAGTGTTGACCGATTACAAAAAAAAGACGTTTATCTGTTTTCAAAACCCGAGCTCATAAGGGTGTAGTGAGTTTTTCAAAAAAGTTCATGTATACCTACTTGAAAAAAGTTTAATCACATAAACAGGATACTGTGATAACTTTTTGGGGTAAAAATGTTTTTTTCGACCCATCTTATTTATTATCTAAAAGCAAAAACATCAATTATTTACTGAATAGTTTATTAATTACAAGGTTATTGAACTAAATTAAAATTGTTATTTGCCCTAGAAGAGTACGCACTCTTTAAATAGTCAGCTACATAAAAATATCCTTCGATATTTGTAAATAAACAAACACTGAAAAAAATATAAAAACAAATGAAAATCCATTTTCTTAAAAAGCAACCTAACGAGAGTTGTTGCGTTTAATTTTTTTTTTTTATTAAAATATAGCATTTTTAAGCTATTTTAAATTACATATTACAATATAAGGTTTGCTATTTAGAATTTCATTGTTGGGGTAGCTGATGTTAGGGATGAGAGATATACTTAACACGTTAAGCTCCACTATTCAAAAAAAAATTCATTTTGGGTCACCAACTAAACACGGTGCTTTTTTGGGGTTATTTTTTTTTGTTTGAAACCCTGAAATTCCTTTACCATTCGATAGTGCCTTCCATATATATGATTTTCAGTGAAAATTAAAAAATCTACCGAGGGCTTCGTTTTTTTATTAAAAAAAATAAATGCTAAACGAGTTGCATAGAGTAAAACAAGCAGTGAAATGCTACTCATTCCATTAAATACTATTCACAGTAAATGGTATATTCCATTTTGCCAAATAATAAAAAAAAATAAAAAAAAATTTTCAATATATTTTTTTATTATCTTTGGCGAAAAATGAAAAAAATTTTTAAATATTTTTTTAAATATTTTTTTTTAAGTATTTGGAAAAATGCATTTACTGTGATTAGTATATAATGGAATGAGTAGCATTACATATCTTTACGGCTTGTTTTACTCTTCGTAGCACGTTAAGCATTTATTTTTGTTAATAAAAAAAGAATCGCTTGGTAGATTATTTTAATTTTCGCTGAAAATCATAATAATGGACAGTACTATCGAATTCTAAAGGAATTTTAGGGTTTCCAAAAAACTAAAGAATATCCCCAAAAAAGTGCCATGTTTTTTTCCCGACCCCTGATTTTTTTTCATAAATTGGTTGAACACACCATAAGAAGCAATTTAGCGAATATAAAAAAATTCGGATCCATCATTTTTTTACGGTTTTTCTAATTTATTGTACTATATACTAAAAAGCCGTATCTCCAATGCCATAGGTAGTATATTTTTTGTCTAATGAATTATTGTTTTAATGTGAAGTCGAGAGAAATTTAATTTTTTTTTGAATTTTTTATTTTAAATGTTATGAAACGTCGAGAAAATGTGAAAAAAGTGGGTGTTAAAACACATTGGTCTGTCTGTTTTCTGTCTTTAAACTTTTTAACTTTTAAACTAAATGTCCGATTTAAAAAATTCTTTCAATAAACGATTTAGAACCTTTGTATTTTGCGTGACCTTGAATATGGTTAACATGGCGTTGCTGCAAGGAAGGCCATGAGGCAAAAATTAATATTATTATTGATCCTAGGGTAAAAATTCTTGAACATGTAAAAATCATATCCAGTTTACTACACAGATTTAATGATTTTTGTGCTGAGTCTATTACACTGGTCTACCAAAAAAGTAAAAATTCTTCTTCAAGGACCTATCATGTCTTATGTATTTTTGTCTGCTGAAACCGAATTTTTAATTTGAAATTTTTTCTACCTGGTAGATTTCTAGTAAATCCCGATTTTTATAGTCAAAATACGGTATTTTCACTATAAAAACCGGGATTTTTCTCTTCTTTCTACGCGGTAGAAAATTTTTTAAATTGAAAATTCGGTTTTATCAGACAAAAATACATAAGACATGCCTCCTTGCCTTCCTTGCCGCACTGCAATGTTAACCATAGTGAAGGTCACGCAAAATACAAAGGTCCGACAAAGGTCCTAAATCGTTTATCGAAAGATTTTTTTAAATCGTACATTTAATTTAAAAGTTACAAGGTTTAAAGACAGAAAACAGACAGACCGATATTTTTTAACACCCTAAAACAATAATTCATTAGAAAAAAAATATACGACCTTGGAGATACGGCTTTTTTGTAATGTATTGACTATAAATAATAATTTTACTACTATATATAAAATATATATTTCTATTTACTGCTCTACAGACATGTCCTATGAACATAGTACAATAAATTAGAAAAAACGTAAAAAAAACGATCGAAAAAGCGGTCGATTTTTTTATATTTGCCCCTGATTTAAAAAAAAAACTTAAAATTTGTAAAAACCACTGTGTAAAGTGTTATATAAAGTTTAGGCAAGTAACTGTATCTTATAGGCTATATGCGCGCATATGCGGCCCGATTGGAAAAAGCCACCTGTATCTGTCTGAATACAAATGGCGCTTAACGTGTTAAACCCCCTCAAAAAACCAAATTGACCTCTGTTTTAGAATTTTCACATTATGCTTATTATCTTGCAAGATATGTCTGGTGTCTTGTTGCCCTTACCAGATTTCTGGTTGCAGCAATCAGAAAAATAGTTGTTCCATATTTAATTATAATTAATAATAACACTAGGCAACACGGTTTCTTGGCCCGATTGGAGTCATATGTTTTTTAACTAATTTTGGGTCGCTGAAACCGAATCTGGCCTCAGAATATTTCTACTACCTAAGTTTTCTGAGAAAAATGAGATAAAAATGTTAAAAAATCATTATTTTATCCCTCTTTTGTTCTAAAATCATGGGAGATAAAATTATTCCAAGGACAAATTTAGATTCGGCGACTCAATATTAGTTAAAAAATACCCAACTTAAAACATGGAAACTTTAAATTCATAGGTAGAATAATTAGGGATATTATGAAAAAAATATTCAAAAAAAATGGATAATGTGACAAAACTAAGTAGGGGGTGAGGGTAAGAAGAAGGGTGCATAAAAATTGTCAAAAATCATTACTAGGGGGTCGAAAATGAACTAAAAAATGTTACGTAATAAAGTAACATTTTAATGATGTAGAACCATTAAAAAAACAAACAAAAATACAAATATACATATTAATTAAAAAAAATAATTAACAATCAAGTAACAAATAATAGTAACAAATAAGTAAAAAAAAAATAAATAAATAAACTCAAGTATATGATTTTTGACTTTCTTGTTCGTACATTAATATGTAAGCATTCCCTGATACGATGGATGTTGGTGAAATTGAAGATACCCTAGAGTCGTTGTATTCGTGCCACGTATGATTATAGGGATGTTTACAATAGGCGGTGTAGTGTCCGCTATACGTGGTACCACTGTGATTTGAAATGGCGTATAAGTTGTATTTGGAGGGTGCAACGGACTCTGCTGCATAATTGCTCATATCTAATTCTTCTAGGGGGAATTCTACGGTGACTTTGAGCTTACTTTGAAACTGTGTCATCGGGGAGAAGCGTTTAAGGTGAATTACTAATATTTTTGGGAATTTTTGAATTCTAAAGAATTTTGTGCATTTTCTGCGCTTTTTGCATTTTGAACATGTAGGTTTTTCATCACCGTCCAACGATTCTTCCCGTGTGAAGGATTCCAAACAATGTGATAAACTTAATTGACCGGTGTGTTGTGGAAGAGAGAGAGAAAGGTCCCAGAATGGTTCGAATGTGACGGAACAATGGCTGCAATAGGTGCATTTGAGGGTGGATTTCAGTTGTCCGACGAAGAGGTCCAAAATGCGAGAGTCGTCCATCCGGAGGTATCTGGACCATGATTCGGCAGATTTTTCATTATCAGTTAATTTTTCATCTATTTTGGTAAAAATAGGTTTAGGTTTTTCCGTTACCCTGTTAACGTCCTCGTGAAGTCCCTCTAAAAGGTACCGCAGAAATTCTTGTGCGTCCTGTTGTTTGTAGTCTGTAAATTGGGGGGCGAAAATCTGGATTTGGCTCTTGAAAGAAACCGTGTTTACTACCCGTTCAGATGAATCTTCTGACCACAACTGTTTTATCACATCGGCAAATGTCTTAATTAAAGCTCCATGCATACTTGATATATTGGTGTTGATGTCCTGCATATAGCTGTCCTTCTTTAAGTAGTCCAACAAAAGTTTCGTGTTCGAAAGGCATGTAATGACCGAGTTCATGAAACAGGTATTCCCGATATTTTTTAACCCTTTAAGACCCAGAGTTTTGACTGGACTTCCGACCTCTGGCTTATTGTTTGTGATATAGTTTTTCTCGCTGTTATCATCAATATCACTGTAATTTAAACTGTTGTTGGTGTTGTATAATTTATCATCGTTCATTTCAGAATCATTATCAAATGTTCCCAAGACACTTATAGCATTACCTCTTTGGATGGCCATACTTATGCGTTGTAGAAAGTAAAGACCTTCCAAAGGGTTGCCGGTGGAATCTACCAAGCGTCTACAAATGTCTTTAAGAAAGGCCTTAGTGATTGGACCATATGAACCATAAGTTTCAATAGCTATGGGAACAAATTCATAGTCTGTTGATAAAAATTTGTATCTCTTGATCTTAATGTTTTCTGCTCGTTCTGCAGCATACACAATATTTTTTTTTATAAATTATTTTTAAATTGGCATAATAGACTGTACTAAAATTTAAAAAATAAGACGTGCTGGATTTTTTTAAGGTCAAATTTGGATTATGCGCCTTTAAATTGATAAGAAAAATATATTTTTTGGATTCGGGAAAAAGTTTACACTGTGTACTTTAATTTTTTTTTTCATTTATTTACTTTTTACGAACAAACTAAGCAAAATAAAAAAAATATTTGTATAACTATTTTTGTAGAGAATTTTACAATCTACAAATTAGGTCCTATAAAATTTTTATACAGATTTGATAGTTTTGCCACAAAAGAGCCTTGAAAATGGCTACATAGGTAGGTGAAAGTCGGCTCGGCTACTAATAAATTTTATACCGAAATACGCAAAAGCTTTCTTTAACAAAGGGGAACACTTTCATTTTAAGCTTTTTATTATTTTTCGCGTACTTACTCTGACAGTAGGTTCTTGGCATATATTATTAAAAAAGCTTGCATTATTAACTAGTTCAGTCTTAAAAATACATTTTTTAAACTTGCAGGATTTCTATATTTATCATTTTAAATCGACTTAACTTGAGTCACCCCAAGGGTAGTTCTAAATCCGGGTAATGGGGCCTATAAGACAATAATTTTTTGAAAATTTTTATATAAAATATAGTACTGAGTACTTTTAATAGATTTTATCAGAATTAAATGCTTCATGTTAACTAGTCCCTAAACCCCGATCTAAAATGCTCCCGCTCACAATGATCCATAGCTTAGTAGTATGATCCTAATTTCTAGGAGATTTCACATAACTCAGAAGTAACTTTTTATATGCAGTTTAGAATTATTTATATATTTTTTTTTAAATTTCCCACAATGTTTCATCTTAGAAATCGAACGAACGAAAGAGTTTTTCCATAGATGAAAACTTGGATAATAAAACCGATACCCCCAAGCAACAAAGCCGTAACTCATATATTGTCATTTTTCACGACAGCTAAATTTCTAAAATATTTTTATTTGTTATTTAAGGGTGGGTATATGATTGAAGTGGAAAAGGAAGCCATGCGATACGTCATTTGAAAGCTTATAAAATTCTCTATTTAACTGTATAAGTATTTATTGTTTATTTATTTTTTTGTTTCTGATAATATTCAAGTTTAAATTTTTTTACTTTAGTGTTTTTAGGTAAACTTTTGGTTAAAATGGCCTGTGGAGAATTCTGAGTAGTACCACCATGTGTGTCTTTTTTCAAGGCGTTTACCTACGAGTGTGACTCAAAATGGGTCTAACTTGAGTTACGTCCTTGTTGCTTGGGTGTGTCGAAATACAAACAAAAAATTTTAAAGAAACTTGTATAGAAAACCATATTACCATTACACTATTGTTGTTGTTGTCTTTCTCGAGTAAAAAGTTTGATACGTGTATTCAATATCGGATGGATACTGATACAAATTTAAATACCTAATTTTATCCTCAATATGTTGGTTCTTGTTTATGGAAATGATTCAGTCAGCTGGTACACACAACTCTCGCAAAATTCGAATATTCTGACATTATTTACATCAATCATACGAAATGCATTAATTTTGTGTGTTGTATGTTTTGTCTACAGTGCGTACCCTAGACTAACCTTTAAATTGGTCATACAATACACTGCTGAAAATTGTATTCAATATCATTTAGTAATTAGCTAATTAAATACATACATATAAGTTAGAAAATTAATTATTATTAAATCCAACTTCCTTAAAAGTTATAAACACCTCATTTTCCTTCCTCTGTCGGAAAGGCTCTTGTAGATGCCTTCACGTTTGTCAAAAATTTGAATTTATTGACAAAACAGTTTTAAATACATTTATTTTTTTATTTATTCATTTATTCATGATTTTTTTTTATAAAATAACATCACATATAAATAAAACTTAATTAGGTTATAGTATAAAACAATAAATAGTTGAATATGCGCCAACTACTATATATTGCATAGAATACAACAACAAAAAAGTAACGTGTTCGGTATTTACAAATGACTGCGGTTGTTTGATTTACAACAACAAACTGTTAACCGATCAGGTTTTTCTTTGTCGCGCAGAGAGGCTAGCAGAGCCTGGTAGGAAGAGACGTGGAAACATAACGGACTGTGTACAAGAAAGAAAGAGAAATTATTCGGAGGAAGAAAGATGGTGACGCGCGTACCTCTAAGAACTGGTGAATTCAGCAGAGTGGTTTGGTGGGCGTGTCCATATTTAAAAACTCAAGTTCCTTTCTACGTTTGGACTTTTGTCTTTTGACGAGTTGTGATATGGGTGTTCTGTGATGTATTTTAAATTCATTTATATGCACATAGAAACTACATATCACATGTAATTACATGCATATATACATGCTTATCTTTAGGTATACTTATGCACTTAATAAAAATTTTAGCCCAAAATGCCAACTTTCAATATTTTGGTAAAACGTTTATTAGAATCAACTGATTGTCACCATCTTTATTATTTATCCTTCCTCAAAAAACTATTATAGTGACAACAAGGTTGTTGTATTATTAAAAAATAAGAATCTACAATTTTAATAGTGTATTTAATATAATGTTTGTCTTAGAATAATCCTAAAACTGGTATTATATACCTCAAACTTGTTACAACAACGTTTGGTTGTACTATTTTTAGATTTTTCTATCAGTGCGAAATTATGCCTGGAGTACCTACTAAAATACATTTAGGATTTTTAGTTGTAATCAATCAATAAATAGCTGTTTCTGATTGCTTTTAAACTAGATTTATGGATACTAAATCCAATATTTTTTATATTTAAGAATATATTTAGAGCTTTTAATATACAGAGCGGTCCAAAAGTCACCCTCTTAATTTTGAACGAGTTAAGATATTTAGAACTCTTAAATAAGACAATTTAAACTATCTTTTAGCATATATTTGATAGTTTTAGCTCTTAAAATGTGGGCAGGGGGCATGTGGGGATTTTTTTTTAATTGTAAAGGTTGATCGTGGGATACATCATTTTAAAGCTTATAAAATTATCCATTCAACTATATAGCTTTAAAAAAAAATTGGTTTAAAATAGGGTTGAAAATGGGTATTTTTGTCAAAAATCAAACAATTTTTTAAAAATGACTAATTTCATGATAAAAAAAAAACGTAAATTATACTTTTAAACTAATTTTATTTCACACAAATAAAAATTTACAAAATAACTTAAAAAATCACATTTTTTAGCACAAAAAATTGAAAAATTAAAACCTTAAAAAAATTGTTTAAAAAATTAAAAAATATCTAGTCAAATAGAAAATTTTATTTGATTTAAAATGATGTATCACACGACCCCCGTTTCCATTAAAAAAAATGCCTCCCTGTCCACATTTTAAGAGCTGAAAGTATTAAATATATACTAAAAGATAGATTAAGTTGTCTTATTTTAAAAGTTCTAATTTTGAAGTCGGCTTTTAAACCGTAAAATGTAGTTTTTTGGGATGGATTGTTGTTTTTTTAGTTTTATAATAAAAGGTTATCATGTATTATTTATTGTGTACCTGCCTAATACAAAAATTCAATAATATTCAATATTATTATTCAATGTTGTGTGTATAAATTTACAGTTTTACAAAGTTTTGTATCATGCGAAGTTTTTTATACACGATGTTATGAGTCTGCGTTATTTTGGTTTGCGAAGTCATGGCTATGCGAAGTTTTTAATAGTACGAAGTTTTGGTCTGCGATGTTTTGTCTGCGATGTTTCTATCGCGAAGTTATTTTTTCGCTAATAAAAGACCCCCGCCCCAGCGAGGGGCCCGTAGTAAACTTTAGGTGGGCCGGATCAGCAGCCTGCATCAGCCCGCCGCTGTTACTTACCATTACTTCTTACAAGAAGCATACTTACCCTATATAATTTTTTATTTCTTTAAGTTTTTATTCTGCTTGAAAAAAAATACATCTGAAAATCTAAAATAAAATAAAATAAATAAAATATTGTTTTTTAGAAACTTTTTTTTCTAACTAATAAAATATTTGTTTCTGATTGGGTTAAACGTTTAAAAAAAACAATCAGTATTAATTTATATATTATTTATTTATATCTTATATTTAATATTATCCACGAAAAAACGTACACACACAAATATAGGACAGTAGTATAGTAATAATTGGTTTATATATTAACAATTAATCTAAAAATGTAACAAGAAAATTTTGAGCTGGTTTTTACTGAGATCGCGGGCTCATAGCGATCTCAGTTCGAACCCTGACCGAATCCCATTGGACTCACTTTTAAGCCGATTCAAACCTTATATAACTTTATTTTTTTTGTGGGTCTGTGTAATAAATTAAATAAAAAATATATATTTTAAAAAGAAAATACGTGACCATATATAACGCCCAGGAGTTATAAATCCCAATAGCAGTCTGCTTTTTCTGTTAAGTTGTTTTAGAGAAAGAGAGATTGATACAGAAGTTATTAATCAGAGTAGTTAACGCTGTGTGTAAACCTGATGTGTCATATAAAAATCGTCTGTATCGACATACTTCGTTCCTTTTATTTTATTTTATTTTTGCTTTTTTACAATGTACTTGTGTCGAAAATTATTTTAAAAATGTAAAATTTAATTTACATTCCAAGTCACAATATTTTAGTTTAATAAGTTTAAGAATGACATTGTGTGAGATGAGGGTCATTAGGGTTAAAAAATTAATTTGAAATTATATGAGAAAAATCTAGCAACATTCTTTATTATATGAAAAATAACTGTTATAGGTTAGATAATTAAATATTTTTTAGGCTTAAAAATGAACCTTATATCAATAGCACCAATTTTTTCGTTGCAATTTTTTTGTTGGAAGTCATGTTTTGGAATCCGATCGCTCATTTTGGAAGACTCCACTGGATGTCCCGTTAAGGCAACGATATTTATACAGGGTATCCAAAAAAACTTTTAAATTAAGATTCAGTTTATTTTCTAGGGCTCCTTTTCGATAAAAAACAAAGTGGAACTTAATAAAGATTTTCACAATAAAATCTTTAAAAAAATTTTTACAGGAAATGTATCTTTGATTTTTAGAGCTCTTTCTCAATAGTAAAACAAAGTGAAACTTAATTATAAAATATTTTGAAATAAAACATTTTAAGAAAAACACTAGTATTTTTTGTGAATAATTTTTTTTAAATTATCATTTATAATTATGAAACGAGAGATACCAGTGGTTTGATATTGGTGTCTCTAATCTACCTTTTTTTTTGTTTCAACATATACATAATATTCTAGAAACGTAAAAATTTAAATTTAGCCTTCTAAAAAATCTGTTTTAGAATATTAAGTTTAGGTTTAATTAATATTTATAAAGATATCGATTCATAATATTTTAAAATCTTAAAATTAGGAAATGATCGATAAAAACTAACTTATTTAACTATTTATGGTGTGATTAATTACAAATATACAATATCAAATTTAATTTTAATATACCATTTATTTTTAATATGATGATATAATTATAATACATTTGTAACATATGTACATTTTTTTATAGTTGGTCCCAAAATTAAAAAGATTTAAAAATACGAAAATCTATTATTGGATCCAAGTTAAATTTTGAGATGAATTAATTTTTTAGCCAAAATATGTTTTTAGAAAGCTAAACCAAAAAGTTACAAAAAATGGTGGCTTTTTGCTACCTTTTCAGTATTTTTCTGTAATCTTTTTGGTATTTTCATTTTCTTATGGATTCTACAATTTCTTAAAAGAAAGGATTTTATTATTTAACATGGTCCCACAAAATAAAAGTTTTATTTAATTACAAGGTGTTCCATATCTAAATTTTTAAGTTTATGATAAACATTTTTTATTAATTTTTGCCAAACTTTAAAATTTACTGAATTTCAATTTTAACCATACAATTTTTTTAGTTTATTTATTTATATTTTTGGTAACCAAACGTAAAATTAAAACCTTAATATTTTTGCTTTGGCCCTTTATAGGTAGTTATTTTAAGTTAAAACTTTTATTAAATAAAAGGGGGGGGGTTCTTTTAGTCAATTACCACGATTTATTATAAAATTGGTTAATTACCGTGACTGGAGTTTCGTCATCATCGTCAGACGGTCATTATATATAAAAAACAATTATTTAAACGTAAGACAGTTAAAATTAATATTAAAATCAAACTAAGTAGTCATATTTTCGTTGCAACAAAAATATGACTACTTAGTTTGATTTTAACTGTCTTACGTTTAAATAATTGTTTTTTATATATAATGACCGTCTGACGATGATAACGAAACTCGAGTCACGGTAATTAACCAATTTTATAATAAATTGTGGTAATAGACTAAAAGAAACCCCCCCTTTTATTTAATCTAATTTTTACCACTATAAGAACCCCAACCAGGCCCAATTAAAAATGTTTATTTCTGATAAATATTTTCCTAAATTAAAACTTTTATTTATAGGTTACACCATTCATTTATTACTATGATATAATATTAAAGTAAAATAAAGTTTAACTTGTTTCAAAATTTAGAACTGGACTACCCTGTAAAAACTAATTACATTTTTTACTAAGTACTTATTCTTAGATTTGATTGCCTTACAAAAAGCTATCAGAATAAGTATATATAATTTATTATATACATATTAATAGCTATGCACCTATACGGATTCATTGGGCAGTAAATGTACTTTTTGAGCCAGACTAACATCCCTACTCCTAATTTGCCTACTCTGTAACAACCCACTGCATTATATTAGTAATCCGCAGCAGCATTACTCATTACACTACCCGACATGATTTATATACTATTGATGAGATATATAGGGTCTAGAAGTATTTTTTCTCCTGATTTCAAATCTGTTTTTAGAATTCTTCCATCACGTCACAATTTTGATATACAGGGTGTTTTATAATAAAAATAGGCATTTTTTTGAACGTCGGGAGATTTCACTTTTATGAATATTTTTTTTTTCAAATTTGGTACACTTGTTAAAAATTTGTGTGCTTTTCGAATATTTAAAAAAAAAATAAATATCGATTGTCATTTGTTTTTTATAATAAAAAGAAATAGTTTTTTCGTTGCCAAAATTTCAAAAGATGGAATTTTTCGATGTAACTAACAAAAAAACACTCTGTATTTATATGGCTTCAATTTGGTTTCAACTTTTTTTTTGAAGGACCTTCTGAAAGCGGCACAATATCAATTTTAAGTCAATTATGTCAGATATTTTAACAGCGTTTTACACAGTTTAAGAACAATAAGTAGGCTTTGTACAAAAATTTGACGTTTTAAGTCAAGTTAAATTATTCAATCAATTAACTAGATGAAACGTTGCAAGCACCCTGTCAAAACATCGGCACTATTGTACACTAAAAAAAAAAACTTAAAAAGAGCTTTTATTTAAAATATAATTTTTTGAAATCGGGTTATAAATATGTGAAATATGCTAAAAAAACCTTTTACTGCTTTAAACGCCAATATCTTTTAAACAATGCGTTTTAGGAAAACGTTGTTTATAACATTTTTTGACCAATTTAAAATTATCTTTTATATAAGTGCTAAATTTACCAAATACAATAATAATTGCCTTAATTATAAACAAAAAACGCTAAAAATAGGAGTTTTACCCTATTTTTACCCCCTTACCCCCAATCGTTTACCCCCAAAATCTAATCAGCGATAAGAAACAATATGCAAAAAACCGCAAGTCGATATCTCATGTAGAAATGGAGTTAGAGAGTTTACACCGACAGACAGACAGACAGACAGATGGACGCAAAAATTTTTTTTACTGCTTTCGACTCAGGATGGTCTAAAACGTCGAGAAATGTGAAAAAAACGTGGTCAAATATTTTGACTTTTCGGCGGAGATTTCAATACATCGGCACTCTTAGTAGCACTAAGTGCCGATGTAATAAAATAAACAAATAAATGATAAAAATAAATAAGGTTAACTTTTTAAACATAAATAAACTGTATCTTAAGAAGTAAATAGAACATTGACTTAAAATGTCAAATTCTGGTCCAAAGCCTACTTATTCTTCTTGAAGTTAAATATTTTACAATAAAAAAGAATAACATTTTAGGTAATCATATTTAATGTTAATGTTTTTACTAGGGAATTTATAAAGATGGAATATAATGGAGACTAGGGTTGTACAGTGTCGGACTGGACAGGTGAGGTAGTGAGAAAAATCTCACGGGGCCCCCCTGTCTTGGGTAATGCCAGGGACAAAGCTGTTTTTTCGGAGGGTGTTTGTTTTGTTTTGGTTGGGGCGCCAAGGTGGGAGCCAAATTTTGATTGAAAAGTTTTATTTTGGAAAGGAACAAAGAAATATTTTTTTTTAATAGATGGGGGCTCCCCTAAGCTAGAAATCTCACTAGTCTTGGGCTTCCCAGTACCACACTGGGGTTGTATAAAGCATGGTTGGTAGAGAGTATGAAAATTAAGAGTAGGGATGTTAATTTGCCCTTTTTGACATTTTTTCTCATAATGAAAGAATTAATATACCAAAAATTAAAAGTTATTTACAAAGTTATATACATCCTACTTTTAAAGTTTATTTACAAGTTTAGAATATATTTTGGTAATAAAAGTTATAACCTCAGTAAAACATAATAAAATAAAGATAATACAAAAAGCTTTAGTATGTAGAAATAAATGAAATAAGAAACAAAAACAAGCCGTAAGCCGCTTTGCATTCTAAAGCATAATCTTCACAGTGGATAATATATTGCGTTTCTCTCGACACACCTAAGTATTTTCCAATATATTATCTCGTTTTCGGGTTTAAATGAATCATATTTATTTATTGTTTATTGTTTTATGCTACATTAAAAAGTGGCCCTCCTATATTTTTTTAGTAATTAAAAAAAAATCTGAGGATTTGGATTTTATAGGACTTTTTTTCTATTTTGTTTTTATTTTTAAGTGGCGCCTTCTATAAATTTTTTGTTTACGAATGTTTTTTTTTTTTTAATTGGAAGGTTATTTTTTTTATAACTCTCAAAAACTATGCGGTTCTTCCTCTTATATAATTTAGTTTTTTCCAAAAATTAGGGCTTAAAAAGAGCATTTATTTGAAATATATTTTTTTAAATCGGTTTATAAATAAGTGAGTTATGCCAAAAAAACATGTTACTGCTTTAAACGCTAATATCTCGCGAAAAGGGTATTTTAGGAAAAAGTTCTTATAAAATTTTTTGAGTAATTAAAAAAAATCTTTTATATAAGTGCTAAATTAATAAAATACAATAATAATTATAACCAAAAAACGCTAAAAATAGGAGTTTACCACGATATCTTTTTTAGAAATGGAGTTATCGAGTTTACACCCACACAGACAGACAGACAGACAGACAGATAGACAGACACAAGGACGCAATTTTTTTTTACAGATTTTGACTAATAGATTTTGACTCCTCGGCGAAGATTTCAATACATCGGCACTCTTAGTAGTACTAAGTCCCGATGTAAATATTAGTTTTGGGTAATTTTTAAGGATTTTTGAAATTGAAAAACCATAGTATATATTCTTCAATATTTTTCAATATTCTACAATATTCTTTAATATTCTACAATATTCTTCGTTCTGTGAGGAGTATAACAAACCGTGAAGATATTTAATGATTCGCAGTGGCAAGTAAATTTTTTGCCGGGTGTGTTTTAGGTTAATTAAATTCTATTTAAATATAGAAAAATTTCTAACTTTTTTTGTTTTTGAATGATTTATTTTTTATTTTTTATGATTAATTCTTTAAAATGAAAGTAATTTTTACGCGCCACGTTCTTATTTAAATATTTAACCCCTCAACTTTAAGGGGATTCTTCTTAATTTTAATAGGCTTGGTGTCCTTACAATGATTTTTTTCCTAAATATTTGAAGTCGATTTTTCTTAGGGAACGTTCAAAAATTACGTTACTCAAACTTTGGCCATTTTTGTTTAGAGGATTTAGTGAACGGTTAACCAAGCCTTGGACAAGGAATCCGTCTCTTAAGGCCTAGATCATTGATAAAAACGTGATCCAATAAACATTTTAAAAGTTTGTAACTTTTTAAGTGTTACTCGGCGTAACGTTTTCCACTTAAAACTGACATAGGAGAGGTCATCTTGTTTCCTGGAATTTTATTTTTATTTTGATTTCGCTAAAATATTTTTTTTTAACAGGGTCCAAAGTAAACGTATAATACTCTGCTGTAAAGCCGCAAGGAGTATAAGAGTAAAACAATTTGCCTAGCATGAAGCTTTTAGCTCTGAGAAAAAATATTATCCCTAAATATAAACTTAAAAAAAGCTTTTAAAAACATACACCTTAGAGCAGGTTTTTTTTATATAATATTTGATATAAAAAAATCAGATTCTTTGTAAAGAAAGAATTTGTTAGTGTGCGTGGGTCCTTAAGTTATTTTTTGGGGCACATAAACACACAGAAAATTAATTAGTTAAAACAAGTGGGTAATATTAAGATCATGCGGCTCAAAAGTTTGTATATCCGCTTGTTAAGTTGATTTAAATATGAATCTAACTAAAGACCAATATTGCAATAGGTTAAAACTTGAGTTATGAGAGAGTGTTTGGTTTGAATAATAAAATTTCTTGAAATGAGTTTTAAAGAAACTTATTAACAATACTAAAACTAGTGCAAAATAGTACTAATACTATTTTTTTTAAACAAGTACTAGCTATAGTTAAAAAAAATTACTGAATTGTTTAAAATTGGTTAAATATATTTATATCAAGTATTTTGATACTTGCAACAGGTATCTACACTCGGGCATGCAAAAAACACTTTTTTTATTTTTCATATGCACCCCCCTATGTTGTTCCAATTGAAAAACTATGCTTACATACCAAATTTCAGGTTACTAGAACATTTCTTGACCCTCCCAACTAGGTTTAATGATTTAACAAAAACACAGGCACACGAAAAAAAAAAGGTCTTGTCCACCAGACGTGACAAACATTTCTATATGCTTTTGGAGTCGCTGAATCCGAATCTGGGGTTGGTTTGCCTCGGTCAGATCGCATTTCCTTCCTAGCCTCAAAAGTTTAAAAAGTATCAACTTTCATCACTTTTCTGAAGTTATTAACGAAATGCGATCTGGCCGAGTAAAACCAACTCCGGATTTAAATTTAGCGACCCCAAAAACGTATAGAAATGTTTGTCTCGTCTGGTGGACAAGACCTTTTTTTTGGTGGTCCTTTGCACGCTATTTAAGCCGGCGTCTGACATGTGGGGTGTCACAAACCCCAGAGTCCAAATATTACTCCCTAACTATTTTATTTTGGCGCCAAGCGAAGACAGAGCCTCAGTACCTTTTAATCGTTTTTTATTTTGCATGGTGAAGCATGAACAGCAGTATAAATATTGAAGCGTTAGAGGCCACGTCCTTTTGAAATAGCCTGGGGTTTCTGACACCCCACATGTCATAATAAGTAACATTTATTTTCCTACAACCTAGCTAGTAGTTAGTGCCTATTTTCCACCCGTTGCCTATGACAATGGTTGAAAAGTGAAAATTAGTTGATTTTACATCTGCTGTCAGAAAATGAGTAAACGTGAAACACATAACCAAATTGACAAATTAATATTTTAAGACAATTTTTGCGTCTTTTGGATGTTTAGGTCGTAGAAAAAATAGTATACGGACCTCGACGCAAACTATTTCGGTGGACTTCGAGAGATTTTTTACTCGGCTGCGCCTCATAAAAAAATAAGCACTCTCTTGCATTGAAAACTAGGTTCGCGTACTCGGTGCGTAATATACTATTATCTTCCTGTTTCTCCTGTATTTTTCAGTCATATTACGATTACTTAAAGTAATTTATTTTGAACACTACCTATAATATTTAAAAGTTTATAATTTATGTTATTCATTTAGATCTTTGTTTGGCAATTTTAAACGTATTTTTTTTTTTAGTTAATAGGAAACAAAAAGCTTTCCTATTTTTTTTTTTAATTTGATTTATTTTTGTTAACCGATTAAAAATAAACATATATGTATTTAAGATTTTTAAAATTATTTTTAGGTTGATATATTGTATAACTCAAATATTTTACTACATTTTTTATAAAATTTATTAAATAAAGCAAAAACGGTCCCATTTATTGTTGGGGTTTATTACACCCCACCTGTCGTTACTTGTAAAACTAAACCACCTGTCAGACGCCGGGTTAAACACGAAAAAAAAAAAGGTATTTTTCACCAGACGAGACAAAAATTTCTATACGTTTTTGGTTTGACTCGGTCAGATCGCATTTCGTTAACTTCAAAAAAGTGATGAAAGTTGATACATTTTATCACTTTTTCGAGATTAGAAACGAAATGAGATCTGACCGAGCCAAACCAACCCCAGATTCGGATTCAGCGACCCCAAAAACGTATAGAAATGTTTGTCACGTCTGGTAGACAAGACCTTTTTTTTCTTGTATGGCTGTGTTTTTGTTGAATCATTAAACCGATTGGGCGGGGGTCAAAAAATGTTCTAGTAAACTGAAATTTGGTATGCAAGCATAGTTTTCAAATTGAAAAAACATAGGAGGGGTGCATATGAAAATCTAAAAAAAAAGTGTTTTTTTGCAATGCAATCTACATACAAGTATGACAAATACACCATATGTATTTTTTTGTGTTTATACTAGAAATTATAAATTTAATTATTTCTGCTTCCAGAGTACCAAAATTAAAGTGTTTTAAATAAAATTTCTCGTAGCTGTTTACTCTAGAAGGACTAAGGCAAATTGAAGCAGAGTGAATAGTTTATGTGTCTAATTGAGGTTAACAATGAAAACCACTTGGTTAGTAATTAGTTGGATTGGTTGAAATTGTACACAAAATGATCATGTAATAATCCAAAACTAATATTTAATTTCAAACGTATAATTAGCGTTTTAGTAAATACTGCATTTACTTTTAATCGTGCTTAAAACATAAATGCATTAATGCTTAATTAAATAGAGAAATAATCAAAATTGAAATAGTATTGTAATTGCTTATAAGCAAGTATAAATACAGTGCTGTCCCCAGAAAGAGCAGCAATGGGCGCCAAAACGAGCATGTGCAAGATATTTATTAAGGAATATAAATAAACTTAAGTGTTCGATCTTTTTGTTATTGTGGTTAATTCATATATTTTTTACTTATTCTAATTTAGTTTAAATTCAAATATTTATCCGCGCGGTTAAAAGGGTATAAGCACACTCCTTATTTAGCCCCGGTGCACCGCGGTGGCGATTACATTATGCACTCTCAATAGTGCTATACGCCACTACATCTCATGGATTAAGCAACTACATCTCATGGATTCAATTCTAGCCGGCTAGCAGACACAACACATCATCTCAAGTTATGTGATCTTATACCCTCGTTTTGCCTCCATTTTAATTGCATTATAAATTTGATAATCAGCAAAACCTATGGATTTATCATCAAATACAGTCACAATAGAAGATTACTTATCAAGAATTATAGCAGAATTCGTAAAAAAATTACATTCGGAGGTAACTTAGTTCAAGAAGGGCTAACGATAGCTTTTTTTTCAGTCACTTTTTTGTGGGGAGGAGCGCCACATAGGGCACGTTTCTCCCCTGTACAAGTGCCTTATCTACGGCCCTGGCGTTAGATAATTTTAGTTTTTGTTTTGAAACATAGTACTTACTTATAGTACGTAAATGTAAGAGACATTGCCAGTTTTGGAACTGTTATTCTTAAAAAATAATTATTTATCAATATTTTAATTTAAATTTTACGAAAAAGACTATAGTATTTTTCGTAAAATATAATAGTCGTTATAAAAAAAATGTAACAACTTTCCTCCATTTTCCCTACTATAAAATGATCTAAACCCAAAATTTGATTCTATTTTCGTAGTTTTTAATTACTATGATTTACGGAAATATAAGTATTTAAAATCTATAATTATAATTAATATTTACAAATTGTAATTGTACATAACACAATGTATATTTACAAGATATTACCTTTATGAACTTAAAATTTGATATCGTATATTTCTAATTAACTAATTACATATTACAAAGAAGAATAATTTTTCATTCATTTCTTATAAACACTAACATATATACAGGACTATAACTTTTTATATACTTGTGTCAATCTGAGAATGCGACTCGGACGTCACAGCGCGTAAACTAAATACCACTCTGTAGGGTAATTGAAACTTATTTCTTAAGATTTAATAAATGATTTTTGTTTACATACATTTTCTATATAATAATTATGTATTAAAACTTAATAAATAAGTTTCAGTTACACTACAGAGTGGTTTTTAATTTACACGCTGTGACGTCATAGTCGAATTCTCAGATTGTCACGAGTATACATATGTAGATCATATATACAAGAAATTAAAAACAAAGAAATGAAAACAGTAAAGGATGAAGGCGCTCACTACAGTTTTAAATAGAAAAAAGTTATTGTTAAATATTGAGTTTTTAAATATAAGTGTAAATAATTTACTATCCATCGCATTTTATTTCAGTCCTTAATATTATGCATTTAGCGGGGTCTTTTTTCAAAAAACTATTTTTTTTTTCGAAAACGAAAAAATTGTTTTTTGGAATAAAAAAAATATTTTATTTTCTATTTTTTTTTAAGAAATATTTCTGAAAAAAAAATAATTTCTTGTTTCATGCTCTAAGTGCAATAACAGCACCGACATGACAGACATGTGCGATCCCCGGTAAATAATAAATAGATCTGACCAGTGATGATAATATTGTCTTTTATCTTTTACTATTTATGACTGCATTTAACGCCTTTATCTAATAACCTCTTTAAATATGACATTTTTTAAAACACATTTCTTGAATAAAACTTATTAAAAATTAATTAAATTCCAGTTTGAAAAGCGTTTTACATATCACAGTGGTAGCTCCAGAATTATATTACAGGACACGGTGAGCTTTAAAACATTTAAATCAAAAATCAGGCACTCCATTTTTTTATTGATGGATTTTGTAGTCAAAAGCTTACTGAGTAAAACATGACTGAAATTAAAATAATCCTTGAAGTAATTTTTGAGAAAATCGATTTTAAATTATTTTTTATAGTTAAGATCTAAGCTTATTTACTCAATATATATTTTTTATTTTCACTTGTTTTCAAGATAATTTAAATTTAAGATGTTTTATTTTAAAGTAGCCGCAAAATAGTTTTAAGTGCCAAAAACACAATATTTATTACAATTAAAATAAAATAAAATTAGTTGGCTTTTATGCTTGGAGATTCTAAGTTAGGGCAAGTTTTAATTATGTATTTACAGGGGCTATTCTATGTTTTTATTATTATTAATATTATTTTTTAAATATGTCAATAGGTTAAAACCACAGGCTTCCAAACTTGATTAAAAGAAGACGTGTTGCCTACTTTGGTTTAGAATATCTTAGAAATAAATGAAAATTAAAAAGTATACAGGGTGTCCCATTAACTTTCCTACAGTAATTATCTTGAAAATTGTGACAGATATCAAAAATCCAAAAAGTAGGTCAATTAGTTATTTATAGTAAGCTTTCTATTTATGTAATCGGTAAGGTTCTAAAACTCACCCTCTAACCCCCAGAAACCCCAACAAATACCAATATGGGTCACGTGATGCATTATTTGAAAGGTATTTTTATTTTGATTAAAATTCATTTCTAATTTTTAAAACCAAGTAAGCCCTTTTGGAGATATCTATTAAAATAATTTCAAAAAATTAAAAAAAGTAATATTGAAAAAAATCTTATATTTGAAAAATAAAGGTAAATTTAATTGTGTTATTGGCCAAATTCTAATATTTACTACATCCATATGATATAAAATGGTCGAAATCACCAGTATTTTCAACTATGCACTGTTCAAATCCTGACTTAAATTTATTCTGCAAACTGCATACACAAAACCAAACCAATGATATATTATACTATATCCGAATTAATAGTCTCACAAGCATTAGTAATGCGTGTCTTTAAGTCCTCTAAGTCAGTTGGTTATGTTTGGTAAACTATTCCTTCCTCATAAAAACATCTAGTGGCCTTAGGTCAGGAGAGCTTGGTGGCCAACAAATTATTCCCCTGGAAACATGACGGAATTAATACCATGAGGTAGAAACGTGATGTCAGCAAGACGGCGTGCCGCGACGCTCCCCCTCATGGTATTAATTCCGTCACTCGACATTTAAATAATAATTTTCCAAAAAAATGGATTGGAAACAGGGGAATAATTTCTTGGCCACCAATGTCCCCTGACCAAACGCCACTAGATTTTTTAATGACGAAGGAATAGTTTACCAAACATAACCAACACCCGCATTACTAATGCGTCTGAGACTATTAATCCGGTTATGGTATATGCAGCTTGCAGAAGAAATTCAATGTCACGATTTGAACAGTGCATGTTTGAAAATGGTAATTTCAAACATTTTTAGAACCTTACCGATTACATATATAGAAAGCTTACTAAAAATATCTAATAGACCTCCTTTTTATATTTTTGATATCTCTTACAATTTTCAAGATAATGACTGTAGGAAAGTTAATGGGACACCCTGCATATTTGCTAGGAAAAATTAATTCTTTCGATTTCCTCAACAAAAATAAACCATGCACTGAAAAATATATAAAAACAATTAAAACACAATTTTATTTTATTTAAATTTTGTCATTGTTTTACTTACTACAAAATTCATCAATAAAAAAATGGAGTGCTTGATTTCTGATTGATATTTTTTAAAGCCCACAGTGAGGGTAGACTAATTATGTGGATTAATAAATTTCATAATTCAGAACTCTAAAATCACCTTGTTTTTTTTTTATAATTTGCTAGATTTATTTTTAAAATTCACACCCAAGTGATTCAAAAAAGTCGAAACCAACGAGAAGACAAAATTCTGACTAAAAATGTTGTTAAATAAAATAGGATAAAAAAAACTATAAATTAAAAAATCAATTTTTGTAATATTTTTTTCTAATTTTATAATTTATTATAAGGATGGACCAAATTATGTGCAAGTAAAGGCTTTTTCCCTAATAACGAAAACTTTGCTTAAAAAAATGCTTTAGTTAATGATCTTATCTTTATTACAGTTTAATACAGTATTCTTGATTTTTAAATTGTATAATTTTTTATAATTGGATAAATGGTTAGGTAAAAAATCAATTAAAAATCAAATAGAGGTATTTTTTTAAGATGAGAGCAATTATTAATTATTCTTAATGTTACCTATGTTACCATGTTAAGATAATTATAATTATTACTTTTAATATAACTAATAATATTCCAGAAACCTAAAATATTTTTGTGGGGCCCATTATACGTGGAACTTTTGTTCATATTTAATACACTAGAGACGAATCGAGATATTTAAAAAAAACTATACAGGATTATTCAGAAATAGGGTCATTAATTTTAAGTGTTGATTTTATTTAGGAAAATTTGAAAAAAAGTCCCTATAAATCTGTGGCTTGGTTTTAAAAGGGCCAATGTCATAAAATTTGAACGGATACACTAAATCAAACATTGGCTGTTTAGTAGATTAACAGAAATGTTTATTGAAAACACACGTCGGCCCTTGTCGCTTAAAGTCTACATTTATCTCACAAGCATTGACACTTTCTTTTTTTAGGTTATACAGATCTGAAAAAATTAATTAGGCGGTATAACAAAATAAAATTTATTTGTCACAACCAAATTATTTAACTGGCCATATCCAACCAAATATTTTGTTGACACAAACTGTTTAGGGAAACTTTTTTCTTAGTTTTTGATGTAGAACTACCTTGCATCATTGAAATTTTCAACATTTTGGTATTTAATATTTCGTACTCAAAACGTGAAATGTCTCGAGAACGGTTAATCCTACAGTATTACAATAAGAGTACTTTTTTGATGTATTTTTACCATGTTTCAATGATAAAATTACAAAAAAGTTACACAGAAAAAAGTGTGGGACAAAAAACTGATAAGGTTCCCCTGTTTTGCTCGCCCCTGGTTAAAATAAGTACATAAAAATAACATATGAAGATGGGCCTTATTAGAATTAGTTCACCTGCAAAACCTTATAGCTGTATATTAAAGGGTTCCTGAGTTATTAAACAAAAACCTTATCTCTCTTACGAAGTATTTTTAGACATGATGTTTATAGGAACCTTTTTTCATATTTTCCTATGTAGAATCACCCCTTAAAACTAATGACCCTATTTCTGAATAACATTTTATACAAAAGTTACGTCAGCAGTTTACCGAGATGAACTGTAAAAATGGGGTTAAATAGAGTGTTATAATAAGATTAAATTGTAAAATTAATATCATCTAAATTTACGATACAACGTATTTTAAAGTTTTATAATAAATTTAAGTTTTAAATTAAACTGCCCTGGCAATTTTTAAAATGTGTTTAATATTTCTCTTTAACCTTAAGGCCTTACGATGACCACGTAGTATTAAAGTTTTATCCTAAAATCAAGTTTTAAAATAACAACATTATTAATTACAGTGCAATTTGCAATTTTAAAGTTCAAAGTAAACGCAAAAATGTAATTTTAATGTAAAATTTTTTACGGATACATAATTTTTATGATGAAAAATGCGCCCCTAAAATTTTCCGCCCTAGAAAATTTCCCAGTATTGCCTAATGGGCATAATATAAATAAGTTATATTATATATATATTTGTAGATGGCGGATTTTTTTAATTTCAAATATCTCGGCTACAGAGCGTCAAGAATGTGTTCACGCCGCTGAGCACCGTTTTAATAAGTATTTTAAAATTTTTGGCAACCCTTGGGCCCCCATATCCACGGATAGCTTACATCGACGTATTCTGCATAGTTTTTATAGAATTAGGTCCAAAAAATTAAATTTTCGCTTTATAATTAATGTCTAAAAACAGTGCGGCATTGTAGCCAAGGGTTTTATTTGTAAGGCTCAACATTTTCAAGGATTTTTTAATTCTTTTTATTAAGGGCCCTACAAAAATAACTCCTCATTATATACAAATTTTAAAAAGAAAAACACATGGTTAAATATTTTAATTATTGCTCTACATGGAAAAAACAGGATGGAAATTTGTTGCAGATTTATTGTATTTTGTTAAAATCTAAATGTTTATAAATTTCATAAGAATTATTTATCTACCTAATCCAAGTTTTATCTAAAGTTTATCTAAATCTAAATTTTCTAATAAATTGGTTTAAACTATATCTTCTGAAAATATTTATGTCGTCTGTTAACATTGATAACATCAAAAAAGGTTCCAGTAAAAAAGAATAATTTAGAATTATTTCTTGAAATATATATTTTTTACATTAAATAAACTTTTACACTAGTTAACACCTTTGCTTGGGTTAAATCAAAGATAGTTTTATAGAACGGTAGTACTTACTAATTGTGATCCCATAAAATTTATTAAATATCATCTTTTGAAGGTATAATATATTTTAAATGTCTCGTATGTAAAAGTCTTGGTTATGAATGTGTATGTTTGATCATAAATAAATAAAATCTTAAAGTTCCATTAAAATAAAATATTGATTACATAGCGTAGTGGCTAGCGCGTATGTATAGCAAGTCTTGCCTTTTTCAGTTAATTAATAATTGAAATTTGGCGAAGGCGATAAGTGAAACGGACAATCCCTAGAAACTGGTTCGAAAGTCAGTATAAGCCGGTGGTTCCCTCTACTACTAGCCCACACAAGTCCTGGACTTAGGGGATGCTTAATTAAGTAGAATAGTACGAGGTTAAACAAATAAACAAAAAACAAACAAACAAACAAAAAAAACTTAAATATAGGAAAAATGCCTAATTTCGGATGGTTTTCTAATTTCGGATAGTAGTGTATCTAAGATACCATCTGCAGAGGTAAACAGAAACTTACTATTATGTGAAGCCAAAAGTCCAAATAAATCCATCCTGTAATATGGTAACGGTAGAGCTTCTCTCCGTTAAATGGCAGCACAAATCGTTTAAATTTCAAATGGAAAAATTATTATTATTATTATTATTATTATTATTATTATAGTATTCGTAAAAAATTGCTTAATGATTAAATTCGAGACTAAATTAGTTCTTATTTGCAGAACAAAATGTCAAGGAATAACAAGAAACATAAGCAATGGGATCCAGATCTACTCTTGAAAAAAAATTGGATATGTCCGAAATTAGAAACCCTAATGCGCTAAATTTTTCTAATCGTCTTTTTTGGAAAAAATAAACTGTAATAAAATTGTTTTCATATTAAATCATGGTTCGTTATGATAAGTTGTATGATGTTATATAAAAAAATATCAAAAAGTAATAGCGCCTATTAAATATTGAACAAATTGTAAATGGTATCCGAAATTATGCGACTTTTCTATAATGTTTCTGTTAATTCCAGTTTATTCGAAAATAACTCAAAGCTTGTTTCTTTTTCTAATAAATAAGTCATGGCTTGTTCTCAAGACTAATGCTTTGTTTACTGTACTATGCTCGCCAAAAAGAAGTAGGGCAGCAGTTTATTAATTGCTTTAAATATAAGTTTATTTATTCTTCTACTTCTAGTAATAAATCAGTTGCATGAAATAATGTCAATAGCAATTTTCATTATTTTTTGCAATAGGCAACGTTGATTCGCAATAAAGGAGGATATCGTATTTTGGGCTAAAACGCATGCAAAGATAAGATTTTACATACTTATATACATACAAAATAAATACTTTCTCAAAATTTCAACTCTCTCATAGTTAAATTAATTATTTTAGTTACAAATTTGACATAGGTTAGTGCAGGATTTGGCAACCTTGTACCTAACGAAAGTTCAGGTGTCATATTTCAAGTTTCACGTTATGTTGTTAGTTAAAATATTTTGCTATTTTGATGCTGTAATACACACAATTGTATTAATTTTATTATTATAGCTGCTGAATATGAATTATAGAGGTTATAATTACAGACAACTTTAAGCTATCAACATTGGGCTAAAGAGTCACATTTAGCGCATCACAAGTACTAGTTGCTGCGTTGTTGTTACGTTTACGATAACACAAAGTTGGGTTAGAATTTTTATTAAATATTTATTTATTAACTTGGTACTCAGGAGCTTTTGGGGTCGCTGATTACGAATCTGGTGCCAGCTTTCCATATTATATATTGAATCCGCCATTTTAAACTCTAACTTTTAAATTCTGACCACGGATTCAGATTCAACGACCCAAAATACGTAAGAATTGACTAGTCTGATCTGCAGCACTCGAGATTTTTTTTTGTGTGCCGGTGTAATATACCTTATCATATAATGGCCAACTCACCATCAAAATGCTATGTACGTCTAAGACAGGATATCCTTATTTTTAATTTGGGTCAAAATTAGTATCAAGTATGACATAGCGTATAATTAAGTGTCCGTTTAAATTGCTAAAATATCGAAAATATGTAGGGTCCGTTACTTCTTTGTGGCGAGCGTAGTACATGTAGTCGCCTTCGCCAAATTTGCAAATTTTTAATAACATTTTTCTAGAATGATAGAATTTTACTCACTTCTAAATTTTAAGACACTCACTGTTCATCGATCATATTGCAACTAGTCTTTCAGATCAGTTTTCGATATAAATGCAAATAAAGCGCTCTATGTGTTCTTATTTTTCACTAAATTCATATTTGATCAAGGAGTATATGAATAATGTTGTGACATCCTTTCTAGTGATAATTTAACACATAGAGCGCTTTATTTGCACTTATATGGCAAAAGGATCTGGAAGACTCCAGTTGCAATCTGATCGTTGAGTGTCTTAAAATTTAGAGGTGAGTAAAATTCATTCACAATAAAATGGCATTGGTCAAACATAAATCGTGTTTTCCGTTACAAGCTTATAATCACACGCATTTGCGTGTTCTTATAGGCCCATAAGAGGTTAGTACTTTTTAACCTTTTGGGTCTAAACAGGACAAATGTATATCTCTTGAAGTTACCGTGCAAGTGTCAAAGTCGCTTTGAAGTTTAATTTTCTTTGTTAACAATCTTTTTTATAATAAAAACTGGCCCAGGTATTTACTATAGTTTAAATAACATCTATTGATATATTCTGAATATTAATATTAAAATTGTGCTTAGTTATTTGCAATAAAAAGGAGAAGAGTTGACTATAAAAGATATCAAAATATTTTAAACATGGCGAAAATTGTAATGCCAGCCCAAATTAAAAATTTCTTAATCAGTTATCAATTTGTACTTTTTTTTTTATTTTAGGCAAAATTCCTTGGGTAGGTTCATATTTATTTTATGATGTAACCTTTAGATATTAAGGGATGGCATATTTAAAAGTCCTAATAGGACCATAACATATTATGTTAAATGATCCCTCGATTGAAAAGTTTTTTTTTTTATTTTGGTTTTAACTGTGTTTTGTTTCGGATTAGAGGTTCTTAAGTTATTTGATATTTATTTGTTTCACTTTAAAATTTTGTATTATTTTTTTTTACGTTTTATTAAATTCCATTCTTATTTTTACAATTTTATATTATTAAGCAAAAGCATTTCTGATTGTCATTTTTTTCAAATATACGAAAATCAAAGAAATTAAAATGAAAAGTAATAAAAAAAATAATATAATAAGTTTATATGAACATGGGTCAAATATCGTCTGACACGAAAGCCAAAGTTAATCAAAAAACAAATGTCGAATAACTCGAGAACCGCTAATCAAATGTTCAAAAACAAAACACTGTTGAAACCAGTATCAATAATCCTTTCAAATAATGATTCACTTGATATATAGTCCTAATAAAACTTTTAAAAATGGCGTCACTTGACGGTAGAAGGTTATAACGTCATACAAGTAAAATAAACAGATATCCAGCTAAAAATAAAATAGAACTGGCCGAGGATTTTTTCTAAAAAATATTTTTTTCAAAATTATCAAATTTATTCATTTTAAAAATTTCACTGTATTGCACCGTATTGCATTATATTGATATAAATATTGACGCAAAATTTTATGATGATCATTTTAAGTTAGTACTAAAAATTTTCATTCTTCATTTCATATCTTTATTATAAATATATAATATAATATACGATAATATACCCAAACGTTTTATCAATATTTCAAAATAAATACTTAAAATACTGCAAACACTGTTACGTATAATTTTTTTGATAGTATTTTTAACAAGATAGGTATTGAGGTTAGTTTTACATATATTTAATAAAAACAGAGGTTTAAATAAAATTATTTTGGACATTAACAAAGTAGGCGTGTGAATGGTCGTGATTATATTAAGTAGCATGGATAGTACTTATGCTATAGGGTGTGTCATAAAAAAAACTCCGTATTGTGATGTCAGGAAAAACTTGAAGAAGAAGAAGAATTACTTTATTTAAAACCGGCTTTGTGAGCGATTTCAATTTTTGTCAAAAACTGTTTGGAAATGTCTCAAAAACAAAATAAAATCAAAAAATCCGGGGTGGTTTGACTTTCCATTTAACTTTGTTTAAAGTTACCCGTGAAATGTTTTTATTAATACGGTATTTACGAGTATTTATCAATTGGGAATTATAAATCTATTTCTCTTGAATAAAAACGTTAGAGAGCTAGCTGTAACAGAATTCTAGCCTTCTAGAAGGCTGTGTAATAGGCCGGGCCTAAATATTTTTTTTTGGGAAAATCCAGGATGACCTATAAAAAAAAGTTGTAGTATGTTTATAGCAACTTCCTTGCAAAAATTTAAATAAAAAAAATAGCCGGGCTTTTTATATTTAATTTTCCAAAGTTATTTTTTTATTAAACAAATTATTAATAATGGAAACTATTAGAATGGGAAAGTAATTTATTATTCATAATTTTTTCTATCCATATACAAAATATAGAGTTTTTTGTAGGAGCTGAAAATGTCAAAAAATTACCCTTTATGCTAATATAGGTAAAAAAAACTGGTACCTAGAACCTATATCGATAGGACAAAAATATTTTCTAGAATTCCTTAATAAGCCTATATTAAAGTTACATAGTTATTATAGTTAAATATTATACAGGGTGTAAAAAAAAGTAGTTTCAAAATATAGACCTTCAAATTCCAGTTTTTGGATTTTCAAATATTTCATGTGACTATTCTGAAAGAGTCACTGTTTTAACTTCGGATAAAAATTAAGTTATATACTAAAAACTATTTAAAGAGCCTCAGGCCAGAGGCTGACCGGCTAAGCACATGTTTTAATATTTTGTGTGGTTTTACTGAAACTCTTAAACTTTTAACTCATAAACTAAAATAATATTAATACTGCAAAATATTTAATAATATATAGGTCCTAGGGCCTTAGGGCCCCACCACGGGACTGTTTTTGATTGTTTTTATTACATTAAATTACATTAAAATTATTTAAAGGATCCTAAGGCCTAGGCCCTATAGGCCTTATATATATATTCTTAATTTTTGTGGTGCTATTCTGGAAATATTTAAAAAAAAAATAATTATATTGTATAGGCTCTAGGGCACGGTTCTTAATCAATATTTTTCAGATAAAATATTAGTTTTTGTCAGATTTTAAAACCGTGACTCTTTTAGAACAGTCAAATAAAATATTTAAAAGTTCAAAAATTTGGCCTTCGCATGTCAGTATTTTTTTTAGACACCCTGTACAAACAACAAACAAAAATAACTATGAAACTTTAAAATAGACTTATTAAGGAATTCTAAAAAATATTTTTGAACTAGTGGTATAGGTAACCGTTTTTTCTACCTATATTATCTCAGGGGGTATTTTTTAACATTTTCAGCCCCTAGAAAAATCCCTATATTTTCTATAGGGGTGAAAAAATTTACAAACATTTCTTTATCATTCTTGAAATGTCGCACATTAGTGTTTTTATTTACTTAAAAAAATAAAAATGGAAAATACACAAATTAAACCTTAAAAGCCAAAGATGCCCGGCTCAATTTTTTTTTAATATCAATTTTTGCAGGTGAGTTGCTCTAAAAATACTTCAACCTTTTTTTACTAGTCTTCCTGAATTTTCCCAAAAAAAAACTTTCTTTGCCTTTTTCGACCCGGCCTACTGTGTAAACAGTAAAGATTTCTAAATACCGATATTTGGCGAAAGAACAAATTACCCCATACCTACTACTCTGGAATATAAAGCAGCAAGTTTTTTAGTTAGTGTTAGTATTTTTTAACATTTTCAGCCCCTAGAAAAATCCCTATATTTTCTATAGGGGTGAAAAAATTTACAAACATTTCTTTATCATTCTTGAAATGTCGCACATTAGTGTTTTTATTTACTTAAAAAAATAAAAATGGAAAATACACAAATTAAACCTTAAAAGCCAAAGATGCCCGGCTCAATTTTTTTTTAATATCAATTTTTGCAGGTGAGTTGCTCTAAAAATACTTCAACCTTTTTTTACTAGTCTTCCTGAATTTTCCCAAAAAAAAACTTTCTTTGCCTTTTTCGACCCGGCCTACTGTGTAAACAGTAAAGATTTCTAAATACCGATATTTGGCGAAAGAACAAATTACCCCATACCTACTACTCTGGAATATAAAGCAGCAAGTTTTTTAGTTAGTGTTGTTTTTCAGAATGTTGGCAACATTTTTGGTATTTATTTTGGTTTTTGCGTGTAAACGCTCTGGATTTAATGAGTATAAATACTATATTCTAACTACGAGAGTTGTTTATAATGTAAACGTAGTTATGGATAGATAAAAACAAAATACAACAAAATATAAAAAGGATGGAAGAGGACAGTGAAAAAAAATACATACGATAAAATAAGAGAAAATAAAAAAATAACAAGAAAATGTTGTATAATTACTTTATCTCGAAACACTTTGTATATTGCAAGATTTTCTGATCATTTATTAATCTGTTCTTTTTTTCTTTTGGGTATTTTGAACCTTTATTTGTTTCTTAGTAACAAAATTAAATTTTGGACAAATAATTTTAATAAACTTACAACAGCATAACATTTTATATACAATTACTTCGTATTTTAAAATTTCTTATTTTTTACATATAATAATAAATATAATAAAACATTTGCAAATATTTTGTTTTTGCACTAAAATTTTAATATTAGTTATATAATGTATATTATTAATCTATGCTAAAATATAAATTACCTAATAATAATAGATATTGCTCTTAAATTGGTCTTAAGCATTAACACTATTAAGTTTATAAAAATAGTTGCTGTTTTTTTTTATACAGAAACTGCACTATTACCCACATGATTTAAATCATTTTTAACTCAAAATATGATTCACTTTTGATTTTTGTTATATGTTTTTGATATGGCATATAAGTTGTTCGTATTTAGGTATTCACCATATAGTTTGTGTCAAAAACTAAAAAAAAATAGTCTATTTTTCTTTGGAACAAACATAGATAAGAAACAGATTTGGAACGAACACAAAACAATTGTTTTATTCTAGGTAGGATAATTAAAAAAAAAACAGATATTGTTTATGCTAAATTTAAATATATAAATCTAGTCTCTCTTATCATGAAAAGTTATAATAGACAATTCCAGTAAGAACCTCGCAAGTCTTGAAATATAATTAAAATAACTTTCGGTAGATTTGGATATTTTTTTGATTTACTGTATATTTTAAAATTATGAAAATTATTTTTGTCTTTTTGTCTTTTATGTCTTTTTCGGAGTAATGAATAACTGATGCCTGCCTCTGGGCAAATACTGTACGTAGAAAGTAACATTATTTAAGATAAATTTTATACCCTTAATATTTCAACACTACTTCTGTGGTAAAAAAATTATAATAATATGAAAGGTGCACTAACGGATTTACAAAATATTATTTGTACATCCAATAAAACTTTTTGTATGCTAGAACCGATTTTTAACAAATTAAAAGATTATTATTTAAATAAGTTTATTCAAAATTGTTCACATAACTTGCAAATTTTACTTTCGACTTCATTCCTTTACTTTTGTTTGGAAAGGCAAAGAAATAAAAAATAGTAAGTATATACCAAGGTAGAAAAGACATTTTTTATAGCCGAGCGTTTTTTTTTTTATTTTTTTCTTAATATTTAGCTAATTATTGATTGTATTAATTGGTAATAATTATAATTAATTATATTAATTAAATAAAAAGTTATTTAAAGCTATTTTCTTGGGTTTAATTAGTAAAAATTGCACAAAGAACTAAAATCAATTGTTTATAAAATTTACTCCTACTAGGAGAGAAAAAATTATTATTGCTATATGTGAAGAAATTGATTTCACAGTCTGAAAACATGATAAATAATGGTATGTTCTAAAGCTAGTAGCGAAAAAAAATTATTATTGGCAATAGTCAATTTGACAATTTTTTATAACCTTACTGTTCAGTAGGATGGCACTTATGAAAGACGGTGTACATTGTTTGCCTAAAGTCTTGCGCCAGCTGTTCATATTTAAATGTGTATAGCACCAAAACTAGCCATATGATTAAAAAGCGAAAACAAGAGTTTTAATGAGATTAAAATGTTTAACAATTTTTTTAAAAAATAGCCAAATTCACCGGAAGCCAAACACATATGAAGACTGTGCGAGGTCCTTTAAAATAAATTTTGAAACTACTTACCATTCTGCTTAAAATTACCTCCTCACCCTAGTTGGTAATATTTGACGGACTAAAAATAAACAATATAAAAAGAAAATTCATCCATACAACTCTAAATTAGTAAAAGATACGTCATATTTTCTTTTATATTTTATGAAAGAATTTTTAACTTTATATATCTTGGACATCAAATTTAAAGTATGACACCCCGATTAAAAAAAAATATTATATTTTTTATTTAAGATTCCCAATATACAGTTTTTGACACCCGCTGATGATTATACATGATTCAAAATATGATTAACTAAATAAAAAATAAATATTATCTTTTCAGATTTTTTATAATTAAATTCTAATTAACAATACTTTAAATCTAATATTTAATGGAAGAATTAAAGATTTGTTGTAGTTAATTTGAAAAATATCTTTTTTTTAGAAAATATTTTTTTTAATAATGTTAATGCCAATTTTTACGTTTTGTTAAAATATAAACATGGCACTTTTTTCACTTATACAAAAATGCTTGACTCTTTTATAATTATTCATACCTAATGGTATAAGAAGAGAATTTTTAGTAAAAATTACCGTTAAAACCCACTGGGTGGTGGATTTGTATATTTGAGAGAGAGGCTTAGTGCCGATGATTTATTTATTAATAGGAATAAGTTTAAAAGGAGAATAGGGGGGGGGGGTTGAAACAAACTCATATATTTTATATAATGGTAAAATTACTTTAGATTTTATTTCAAAGTTTACTACATGGTAATTTTTACTGCAATCTTCTCTGTACAAAGGCGGATTTTATACAGCATTTTTTGTATTAGCGCAAAACTAAAATATGCAGGGTATTGCCAAGTCAATGTTTATAATATTTTGGGATCCTGGAATGCAAGAGAAGAATTTAATAGTTATTTAACAATCCGTAAAGCGGTGCATCATAATATATTTTTACTATACCTGTATTTAGGGATTTTAGGTTTTTGTTTCTATTTTTTTTTATATTTAAAATAACATCCGTCGTGATCCTTCCAAGAGTTTGTATTTTACCTCTTTCAATCATAAATAAATATTCTATTCCTCGAAATTATAAAGTACCTTAATGTGCAGTTTTGCACAAATTTATCTGACCCTATTTCTTATCGTTTCCAAGATCACAAAAGTAAACATTTGATTTGCAAAAATCTGTATTATTTCCTATAGGAACCAGTATTATGAAAGATGGCGCTTTGGTTTGGATGTTGAGAAGTTTAATGTCACTTTATTTAGGGTCCCTAGTTCGTAGAACTAACAGTCGTCATTTAATTTAATAAAAACTAGTTAAATTTAATAATAACACAGGACCACAAAAAAAAATTAAGCTAGTTTTTTATAAACCGAACTGTATTTTTTCCACGTATTTTAGGGCGTTGAAAACGAACATGGCAATGAAAAAAATCTTGACCCTCAAAATCTTGAGATATAGCTCACACTGGTTTTTTTGTATGCACTTAAGGCAAAAAACAAATCGGCAAGGTCAGAAAAAGTTCATTTGCATATGGGTATTTCTGTACGAATCCATACCACCTTGGTGATTGAATGTCACGGATTTTCGTTAAACTTTTTTTATATTAGCACCACTCTAATACTAAAAGCCTTATGCAAAAAAAAGAATTTAAAAAAATTTTTTGGCTGAGATATGATTTTTTTAAAATTTTGTAATTTTTCAATTTTTGACGATAAAGAAAACAGCTTTATTTTCAATTTATTACTATAAGTCTGACAATTTTAATCCAAATTTGATGAAATTTGGTGCACCCATGTAAACTTAGATGACAATCTTGACTTTTTTATAATTTTTTTTAATAGTGGGTTTCTGCTCTTCTTCTTCTTCTTCAAAAATATTTTTTTACGTTTTTTTATAACTATGTTTAACCCGATTTTTCGTAAAGTGCCCCCCCTACGATTTTTCTCAAATTCTGGTCAAATGTACTTCTAAGTGTCCATTTTTCAATGACGTAAAATTTATTCTGGGCAAATTAGGTTTACTATATATTTTAGCCATTTTAAATTTTTACGACAATAAGGAATTGTGCTGGAAATAGCTGTTTTACAAAAAAAGGCACATATTATTTTTTATATGTTTTTAATAGTTTAGGTCAAATGCTTCATTTTAAGACAAAAACAAAATAATTAATTGTTGTTTTTTTTTCAAAAAAGGCGTAAGTCCACAATTTTATTACTTTTTTTTTCTATGTATTATGTAGGCGTTTTTTTCTGGTGTAAACGTTAGTCTTTAACACCAAAACGTATTTTTATTTTTTTTAAACACAATATGTTTTTTTGTTTTGTTTTTGATCTTAAAAATGCCTGAAAGTTGGTAAATTGTCAGTAAGAAACTTTTTTTTTGTTATAAATCTTTTTTTAATTCGCAGCTCAGAGAAAAGTTTTCTATGCCGGGGATAAATCCTTAATAAAAATTAATTTAAAAAATATTGATTTATTTAACATACTAATTCTTTATTTACAATTTATTTATGTCTTATTATTTAACTTTAATTATTATACAAAGCTTATCAAAATCTTTTAAATTTTTGTGAAGCGCATCCATCGCTAAAATATAATGAACTATTTTTTTATTTGCTTGTATTCCAAAGTGACATTGACAACTAATTTTACCTATTACTTTTACCTTTTTGTGTTAAAATATGTTTGGAAGCGAAAAAAAAAAATAGCGTATGATCCAAGGATGAGGAATATATCTCAATCTCTGCATGCGACCGAGCAACATTATTTCTCGTCCTTGGATCATACGCAATTTTTTTTTTCGCTTCTAAACATATTTTAACACAAAAAGGTAAAAGTAATAGGTAAAATTAGTTTTAATTTGGTTCTGTCAGTTATCTGACAATTTTCCATAAGGGGCCAACAAAATTTTGTTTTTGTTTTTTCAAGCACAACCGCTATACAATTTTACAAAAGGGAACGCAGAAGTAAAACAAAAGACAAACTGTTAACAAAATTGTCACTTTTAACTTAACAGTTCTAACCGAACAATGTCACTTTGGAATACAAGCAAATAAAAAAATAGTTCATTATATTTTAGCGATGGATGCGCTTCACAAAAATTTAAAAGATTTTGATAAGCTTTGTATAATAATTAAAGTTAAATAATAAGATATAAATAAATTGTAAATAAAGAATTAGTATGTTAAATAAATCAATATTTTTTAAATTAATTTTTATTAAGGATTTATCCCCGGCATAGAAAACTTTTCTCTGAGCTGCGAATTAAAAAAAGATTTATAACAAAAAAAAAGTTTCTTACTGACAATTTACCAACTTTCAGGCATTTTTAAGATCAAAAACAAAACAAAAAAACATATTGTGTTTAAAAAATAATAAAAATACGTTTTGGTGTTAAAGACTTAGTATTTAAAGTAAGCTAACGTTTACACCAGAAAAAAACGCCTACATAATACATAGAAAAAAAAGTAATAAAATTGTGGACTTACGCCTTTTTTGAAAAAAAACAACAATTAATTATTTTGTTTTTGTCTTAAAATGAAGCATTTGACCTAAACTATTAAAAACATATAAAAAATAATATGTGCCTTTTTTTGTAAAACAGCTATTTCCAGCACAATTCCTCATTGTCGTAAAAATTTAAAATGGCTAAAATATATAGTAAACCTAATTTGCCCAGAATAAATTTTACGTCATTGAAAAATGGACACTTAGAAGTACATTTGACCAGAATTTGAGAAAAATCGTAGGGGGGGCACTTTACGAAAAATCGGGTTAAACATAGTTATAAAAAAACGTAAAAAAATATTTTTGAAGAAGAAGAAGAAGAGCAGAAACCCACTATTAAAAAAATTATAAAAAATTCAAGATTGTCATCTAAGTTTACATGGGTGCACCAAATTTCATCAAATTTGGATAAAAATTGAAAATAAAGCTGTTTTCTTTATCGTCAAAAATTGAAAAATTACAAAATTTAAAAAAAAATCATATCTCAGCCAAAAAATTTTTTTAAATTCTTTTTTTTGCGTAAGGCTTTTAGTATTAGAGTGGTGCTAATATAAAAAAAGTTTAACGAAAATCCGTGACATTCAATCAACAAGGTGGTATGGATTCGTACAGAAATACCCATATTTTAAATATCTACCCATTTAATTTTATACAGTGCGACAAACTTCACATATATCACTTTTTTCGTGTTTTTTCGATATATTTCATTAAAAATTTTATATAAATAGTACAGATACAGAATACAAAATTTATATATGTACTTCTACACACATATGCTTTATAAAAAATTACATATATTTTTTTATCTCCAGTGGTGGGGAGTCTGGGGAGTTCAACGTTGAACATGTGAAAAGAAATATTCTATATTGTCTAAACCAGACTATTTTTCTCAAGTTTTTTTTAGCGTATTAAACAAATTTGACAATAAAAGACCTCCCTGATACCTAGTTTGTTTCAAAACCAGACGAAAAGTGGCAAAATTTTATTATAAAGCTGGTAAAAAACGAAAATAATATTTTTTTTGCAAAATCGGTAAACAAGCGTTTAAAAGTAGTAATAAATTTTTAATAAATATCTGTATCTGTATTATTTATATAAAATTTTTAATAAAATATATCGGAAAAACATGAAAAAAGTGCCATATTTGGAGTGGCCCTGTCAAAAATTTACAAGGGTAGATATTTAAAATTATAGAATGAATCATTTTTACTTAACAATGTTTCCATAAACAAACTTTTTCTGAAATCATGCGGATTTTTCTTTTGGCCTTGAATACATACAAAAACAAAACAATGTGCTCTATATCTCAAGATTTTGAGGGTCAAGAATTTTTTTCATTGCCATATTCATTTTCATCGCTCAAAAATAAGTAGAAAAATAGAGTTTGGTTTATAAAAAAACAACTTTATTTTTTTGTGTGGTCCTGTGTAATTTTTCTTTGACGAAGTAACATCTTTTGCTTCTAACGTTTCATGTTTTTTTTTTAATGGAAAATAAACCAAATTAATGGCAAATTCCTATCATGTTAAGAAAACGAACTATTTAATTAAAAAAAAAAACATATTTTCTTTAAAAACAAATTTTTTATTAAATACACATCGTCCAAATTCTTGATTGAGCAGTAATAATTAGCTCCTGAAGGGTGAACGGGGGGTTATCTCTATTCAAATTAATCCTTTTTAGCATATAGCAATAAAAATGAATTGATACATACAATTTTTTAAATTTAATTTTATAAAAAAACCTTACATATGATAAGGTATTTTAATGAAATGCAGAATTGAACCCACACGTTTGTTAGAATTTTTTTTTACATTTCATATTAATTGCGTGGCCAAGAATTTTGGCTATGTGTATGTATCCAAATGAACAATTTTTTTATTAATAAATTATTTTTGTTTGTGTATTAATTATTTTAATAAGAGAGCACACGCTTAATTGGTTTTAGAATTTTCTTTTCTTTATGCAAGTTCTCTATGTAATTGCGGAAAGTTTGAAAATATTTTTACAGATTTTACACAATGCACAGTGAGGCAAGTAGCCTTAAAAGTAGGAATCAATTCATAGGGGCGACTTATTGGGTTAAAATAGGGGTTTTTAAGGTCGCTGAAATTGAATCTGATAATACAATTTTTCTAACTCCACCCCCGAGGAGGGTAAATATTTTTAATATTTTCGTCAAAATTGTTATATAAGGGTTTTTGTAGTCGACGAATATAAATCTGATAATAAATTTTTTATAACTTCATCCACTGAGGGGCGGGGGTTAGTTTTCATAAAAAAAATATATTGCGGTTTTTAAGTACCTGAAAGTGAATCTGATCATTTTAATTATTAATTTTAGCATCCTTGAAATCCCTTGAATACATATTTTCATCCAAATTCAATAAAATTTAACTGATTTTGGTGCCATATTGGATCCGCTATTTTAAATTTTGAATTTTTAAAACCAATTTTCGTCAGAATCCAATTAAATTTTACAGATTTCGCCAACATATTGGATCCGCCATTTTGAATTAAAAATTTAAGATATATTTTATCTCTTTTATTTAATTTCTCGATTAAATTCCACCTTTCCCATACAGGCTGCCCACTGTGCAATGGTTCTTTTTATAGGTTTATCTTTTTTAATTACTGCTATTATATTCAGGTCCTTAAAGCATAAGAACTTGATTTATATATAAATTGTTTTCGTCATACCAATTTTCAAATACCTATTTATTTTAATTTTAAAAGTTTTATTACACTTTTTAATGTTAAAAAATACATTTTTAAACTTTCCAACCCAAGTTAAATAGTCAATTCTTATAGTTTATAATAAAATTGAATTAGATCACAGCCAATTATGAATTTAGTAAGAAACTGTATATTTTATTAAATTAATTTTGTTGCCTATAGGAAATAGCTCGGGAAATAGTTGTTTTTAAACATATATCGGATGTAGGTACATTAATTTTTTCTTAATTTAAGCTGAAATACAAGATTTAAATCATCATCAACTCTTTCCAGTCTGCCACAAGGATCTGAAACAGTAAAAACTACTTCCGATTTTAATTTTCTATTTCATTCTTTTGACTGTCTCAGCTCTATGTGCCATACATAGTATTTATTTAGTAGTAAGCTTTAAAAACAAAATCTACTAACTTAAAAAAAATTAAAAGTTAATCTTTATATTTTATATTTAAATTTAATACAAAACAGAAAACTTTATGCCATTTTTATGTTAGTATATTTTGTTTAGGGTATAATTACCCAATAAAAAAATTTAAACTCCATTCAATGGGAGAATACGACTTTGACGTCACAGCGCGTAAATTAAAAAGCACTCTGTAGTGTAATCGAACCTTATTTAACTTAATACATAATTATTACATAGCAAATGTATATATGCAAGGGTCATTTATTAGGTTTTAAGAAATAAGTTTCAATTACCCTACAGATTGCTATTTAGTTTACGCGCTGTGACGTCAGAGTCGCAGTCTCTCGTTGAATGGAGTTTATATATTGGTTCCTAATAATATTTTTAATAAAATATGACTAATATATGATTTAAAAAGGTCTTTATTATACAATCTTATTGTTTAAAAACCTCAAGACATGGCGCAGTTGAAGTAAGTAAGCACAGCTTAAATATTTCTAACCGACAGTCTTAAAACTGTAATAAAACACATTCGTGGCTAGTTTAGTGCTCTATTTTTGATTAAACCTAATTTGCGAAATATGGATATAAGTCGAAAATACATTTTTACACATGTTATGAAGATTGTCGAAGTAATAACAGTTTTTTGGCAGGGACTAAAACAATATTTTCCATTCATTTGGTTATTTTATACCACTACGGTAAACGTAAGGACTTTCTTTGTCAAAAAACTTTACAAAATATAGATCTATATCAAGTTTTATAACAAATAAAGCGATTTTTTCGTTTATGGTATGAAATTGTTTTATATAGTAAATATTTAAATCAATTTCCTACTATGTTTTTTTAGATTAAAAAAAAAATCATTTGTATATTTTTGAAGTAATATGTTATTTACTCAATTGTGTCTTTCACACGTAGGAAAAAACAAAATTTCCTCGAATATTTCATTTAGAAATACAATTAGCTATGTTAAATTACTATTTTTTAGCTAAAATATGTCTAAAGACATGTCAATTCAAACTTAGAATACTTTCTAGCTTTTTCTTACCGGAATGTTAAACCAAATATATGACAAGAACTAAAAATATCGTTCTGAGACCCTGGTTGTTGGTTCAGTGCCGATAGAGGGCACTGGGTGCACTGCGGTACTGTGCGGTCCGTATTTTTCTACTCACGCACTCGTAGCAGCACACGTAGGCTAAACATCACTTAAACAAAATCCGTCTAAACGCCCTTCGGAAATCTTTGTTGAAAATTGTGTAAATCACCGGATTTAGCGCCGAATTCATATAGCCTAACCAAAAAGCGGTAGAAAACGCTATTGGGGGTATATGGTACGCTAACCGGAGAATATACATAAAGAAAAACGGCAACCAACAAGCGATGAACGATCCCATGATCAGTCCAAGGATCAAGGTCGCTCGTTTTTCTTTTTTCCGCGCGATACGGCGTTTTTCCCGTTCCGGATCTCTGGGCTTGTTAACTCGCGGTACTACGCGCTCTGGTACCGGTTTCTCGCCTTGTTTGGGCGCTTTTTTAATGTCCGCGCCATTTTTTTGTTGTGTTCTGCCGAAAATGGGTTTGTAGAAGAGTAGTTTTGACGGTTTGACTGCTGCGCATTGCGCAACGACGCCGGAATCTGAGCTGCTCGGTTCAAATTCGCTGACCATGTCGGAGTCGATGCCCATGGAAGGTTGGCGGGCCCGCGCCTGCGCGGCCGCTTGCTTCTGAAGCTCGCCGTTCACGGAGAGAGTAGATCCGCGGAGCTGGCATTGAGATAGGGTGTTGCGGGATAACTGGGTGCTGGTGTATACCTGTAAATGAAAGTCCTACAATAAATTAATAATTTTATTTATTTATGTTTATAAATACAAATAATATAGGATGTCCAGTAAATGATGTCATTAATTTTAAGAAGTGATTCTACAAGAAAATATAAAAAAAAGTTTCTATAAACATGTCTAAAAATGCGTCGTAAGCCCCTTTGATAGTGGTTTTTATTTAATAACTCAGTAAGGCTTTGAGATATAGCAACAAGGTTTTGCACTTGAACTAATATTAATAAGGCCTAACTTCGTATGTTATTTTCATGTACTTATTGTGTCAAACGGGGGGGCCTTATTAGTTTTTTATCCCAAACTTTTTTTGTGTAATTTTTTTGTAATTTTATTCAGGTCAAAATACATAAAAAGGTACTCTTGTTCTAATACTAATAATATTTTTAAAAAGTCCAAACGAGAAATATTTATTTGAAGGTGAAATTTCACGAATCGAGGACGAAAAATTAAGTACTAATATGTTTAAAACCAAAATTTCAATGCTCCAGGGTTATTCTATATCAAAAACTAAGAAAAAAAGTTTCTTTACATTTAGGTCGAAAAATCGCTTTTAAAGCTACTATGGCCCTTTAAAAATGCTTCATTATTAGGAGCCCATAGCTCTTTTAGGATTAATTGTTGGAAGTACCTGTATATAAGTATTTTTTCTTAGTTTTTGGATGTACATTCACCTTGCATCATTGAAATTTTGGTGTTCAACCTCAAACCGTGAAATTTCACCTTCAAATTAATTTTTCTTGAAAACGGTTAATCCTACAGTATTACAACAAGAGTATCTTTTTTATGTATTTTGACCTGAGAAATCATCTTCCAAAAATAAAATTACAAAAAAGTTATACAGAAAAAGTTTGGGACAAAAAAGTAAAGGCCCCCCAGTTTCGTACATCCTTGTTTAAAATAAGTACATGAAGATAGCATACGAGGATAGGCCTTATTAAGGTTAGTTTACATTCAAAACCTCGTTGCTGTACCTCAAAGAGTTCCTGAGTTATTAAATAAAAACCGAATTTTTTAGCCACTTTCAAATGAGCTTAGCTCCCTTACACGCATTTTTAGACATATTTGTATAGGAACTTTTTTTCATATATTCATATGTAGAATCACCCCTTAAAATTAATTACATCATTTACTGGACATCCTGTACATTAAATTTATATTATACAGGGTGTATGGTACATGGATAGAAAGTTTTTAAGGGATGATAGAAGAGCTCATTTTGAGTCTATTAAACCTTATATACTGTTACACAAAGACTCGCCGTTTTTAAGATATCTGTCTATTTAGATATTTTTGCGAAATAGTTGAATTTTCCCCTGTACAAATTATTTTTTATGATATTAAATACTTTTAGTTTTCCTACATATTCCTAATATGCACATTGTTGAAACAATACAAAAAGAAATGCCGAATTATTGGTACAAAAAATATGTAGGCCAATTTATGAGTTAAAATATAGTGGTTCTAATTTATTTTTCTATTCTAAGCAATTTTTTTTTTTAAAACGGCATTAGTTCAAGAGAATATAAAAATAATCTTTATTTAGAATAATAATGATACAATATTGATAATATTTTACTTGCCTAAGCATAAATGCTTGAATTGCAAGTTTAAAAGAAAAAAAAAAGCATTTAATAATATAGTTTAGAAAGTAGTAACGAATTTCTTAAAAGTTAGTATAAAGGTTTTAAATGATTTAATGTATGCATTAGGTGAGGTTTGTTTAACTATGACTATTTAAACAGATACTTTTAGTAAAAATGTGCTTTTTAATTTCAGTTTTAAATTTGTTAAGGTTTTTGATAAGTTTCATGTCCTGAGAAAGTCTGTTAAATAGTATGGCAGAATTGTATAAAATAAATCTTTGAGTAACTGCCTTTCTGCAAAGCGAAACGGATATGTTGTTTTGATTAGCAAATGTTGTATTCATTGAAAATGTAGGAATTAAATAGTTGTAAAAACTTCTCTATTGCATACCCTTTCTAATAGTATACGAAGTTATGGCAAAAATTTTCAGCATTTCTTTTTGTATTGTCCTAAGGGAACTAAGCCCCTTTTGATAGTGGCTAAAAAAATAGGTTTTTATTTAATAACTCAGGAACCCTTTGAGATATAGTGACGAGGTTTTGCACATGAACTAATCTTATTAAGGCATATCTTTGTATGGTATTTTCATGTACTTATTTTAACCAGGGTATGCGAAACAGGGGCCTTCTCAGTTTTTTGTCCCAAACTTTTTTCTGTGTAACTGTTTTGCAATTTTATTTTTGAAATATGATTCCTCAGGTCAAAATACATAAAAAAGGGAATTCTTGTACTGTAGGATTAACCATTTTGTAGAAAAATTAATGTTTAGGTGAAATTTAACGTTTCGAGAACGAAAAATTCAATACTAAAATGTTGAAAGCCGAAATTTTAATAATGTACATCAAAAACTAAGAAAAAAACCTCATAGACAGGTACTTTCAAAAATCAATCCTAAGGGAGCTATGCTCCTAAAAATGCGCCATTTTTAAAGGGCCATTAATTTTTTTTCGACCTACATGTATAGAAACTTTTTTTCTTAGTTTTTGATATAGAATAACTCTGCATCATTGAATATTTGGTTTTTAAGGTTTTAGTATTTAATTTTTCGTCCTCGAAAAGTGAAATTTCACCTAAAAATTAATTTTTCTCGAAAACGGTTGATCCTACAGTGTTACAACAGGTACCATTTTATGTATTTTTACCTGGGGAATCATGTTCGTACAATATAATTACAAAAAAGTTACACAGAAATAGTTTGGGACAAAAACTGATAAGGCCTCCCCGTTTTGCACACCCCTGGTTAAAATAAGTACATACAAAAATTTACAAAGATAGGCCTTATTAAGATTATTTCTCGTGCAAAACTTCGTTGATATATCTCAAAGGGTTCCTGAGTTACTAAATAAAAACCAAATTTTTAGCCATTTTCAAAGGGGCTTAGCTCTCTGAGGACAATACAAAAAGAAATTCTGAAAATTTTTGGTATACTATTGGAAAGGCTTACAACAGAGAAGTTTTTAGAACTATTTGATTCCCTTGAACTAGTGCCCTTTTTGAGAAAATTTTTCTTAGAATAGAAAAATAAATTCGAACCTCTGTATTTTAACTATATTGGCCTACATATTTTTTATACTAATAATTCAGCATTTCTTTTTTTGTATTGTTTCAACAAAGTGCATATTTAGAATATCTTAAAAAATATTTAGGAAAACTAAAAGTATTTAGTATCATAAAAAATAATATGTACAGGGAAATATTTAACTATTTCGCAAAATCGTCCAAAAAATCATCTCAAAAACGGTGAGACTTTGTATAAGGATATATTTGGTCTAATACACTTAAAATAAGCTCTTCTATCACCCCTTAAAAACTTTCTATCCGTGTACCATATGTATATTATTATTGAAATGTTGGGAGTTGGAATTTTCATTTTGTGCTTAGTTAGAAAGATATTTGGGGTGGATCGTTTTAAAATGATCACCCTGTATTTTTTTTTTAGAATTGGTAAATTTTATCATCTTTTTAATTTCGAAAAATAACTCGAGAATTAAATTATTAGAATTGGATATGGAACTATTTAATAAAATAGGAATTTGAAAGATTTGTCTTGTCTTTTCATTAAAAATATTTGGATTAAGATCTTTATCAAAATTAAAGAAGAGCTCTAATAAGCTTATTTAAAGCTTTTTAAGGCTCTGTAAATCTACTGCAAACTACTACTCTGCTTTGTCACTTTCTAGAATTTCTAGACTAGAATAAAATATGCCCCTGTACCCCACTATGGCTTTTTAAAAATGGTGCATGTTTTGGAGACCATAGCTCCCTTAGGGTTGATTTTTGGAAGTAACTGTATGTGAGGTTTTTTTTCTTAATTTTTGACGTATATTCACCCTGTAATATTAAAGTTTTAGTTTTCAACATTTTAGTATTTAATTTTGGTCCTCGAAATGTGTAATTTCACCTTCAAATTATTTTTTTCGGGAAAACGGTTAAACCTACAGTGTTACAACAAGAGAACCTTGGTTTTCGTCCTCGAAACGTGTAATTTCACCTTCAAATGATTTTTTCTCGAATGCGGTTAAACCTATAGTATTACAACAGGAGCACCTTTTTTATTTATCTGTACCTAAGCAATCATGTTCCAATAATAAACTTACAAACAAGTTACGCAAAACAAAGTTTGGGACAAAAGACAGACAAGGCCCCTTTTTGCAAGCCCATGTTGTACATAAAAATAACATTCGAAAATGGGCTTTAGATAGGCCTTATTAAGATGAGTTCACATTCAAAACCTCGTTACTATATCTTAAAGGTTTCCTGAGTTATTAAATAAAAACCGATTTTTTTGGCACTTTTAAAGGTTTAGCTACCTTACGACACATTTTTAGACATGTTTATAACTTTTTGTCATATTTTATGATGAAGAATCACCCCTTATATTGACTCTATTTCAAATACACCTATAGTATAGGTGCCATACAAAAATAGTAGAAAAAAATGGAACCTTCGGTACTAAGGACTATTTTTGTTTTCTCTAAAATAAAAAAATTTACTTATAAATAAAATTTGGAAACTTTTATAAATAACCTCCTACTTTTTTGAAAGTCGGTTAGTAAAATAAATCAGTTTTCATTAATGTAAATTTTTCCTAGTATATATTTTATTCTTGAATTTAATTTCTAAATGGAATTTTCCTTAAAACGTTCTATAAATTTGGTTGAAAATTTACTCTTCGGGTTTTAAATTAAATTATTTAATTTTATTTAAACTTCAGGCAAATAACAAACAACAAATAGGCAGCTTGCCAATTATTTTAAGTTATATATTTTTGATTTTCAAAAGATTTATATAATTTAACTTTAACGACACCGGCCTATAAAAAAATTATGTTCTTAACCGAACACCGTTTTCGGGATAATTGATCCCAAACTAATTTATTTATAGATAGAAGATAATAATAGAAGAAATATTTAAAAAGTAAATAACAATAAAAAAAAAATAACCGAACTATATTTTTATTATGTATTTTTGGGCGCTGAAAACGAATTTGATAATGAAAAAGCTCGCTGACCCCAAGGGACCTTGCTCCCTTCTTATGTAAACGTGGTTTCAGTCATATTTAGCTGAATTTTGGATATGTTTTAGATCTTGACATTCTGATCAAAAGTGTTTAAGGGCACAACCCCCAAAAATCAAAATCCAAACCAAATCCCATTACTAATTATACCGAAACAATTTATACCAATTTTACCGAATTTTTTTAAAAATAATTACCCCCGCCCCAGGAGACTTTTTTATTATCGGATTCAGTTTCAGCGGCCTTGAAAACCTCTACACACCATTTTTCACAAAAATATGGTAAAGATTTAAAAATAATCAACCCCGCCCCAGGGGGTGGAGTTGAAAACCCCTATAATCACGTATATATTATAAACATTTAAAAATGTTTGCCTCCACGCTGCCCTTGGGATTAAAATTTAAAAAATACACGAATATAAGGCTTTCCCAAATTTTCTAAATTTTGAAAATAAAAAAGAAAAAATGAGGACAGTGCGCTTTTTCACTGTCAAATACATTATCAGCGCCAAAGAATATACAAAAAATAAATATAGTCTGGTTAAACCAGACTCTAATTTAGTCTAAACCAGACTGGTTTAGAGTAATTATTGCACGATTAAAAAGAATCGTTAGTTTTATATTAAATATTATTTTTTGTTTGACTTTTTTTATGGAACCATTCTTCAAAATCCTTTATAATTAGATTTAATTTAATAATATCTTTCTCAATATTTCGACCTCTCTAACGCATTCGACATGGTCGATTCCGATATAATGATCGATAAACTCGGGGAATACGGCTTGATGAATCTAGTTGCTCTCTGGTTAAAATCATATTTAACTAACCGCTCTCAATATGTTGAAATATAAGGTACAATGGGAGACGTAATTAACCATAAATTCAAATCAGAAACAATCCCTTGTGACGTAGGCGTGCCCCAAGAGGATGTACTATCACCTTTACTTTTTTTAATATTCTGCGACGACCTATTTGAGGCTCTAAGTACTGTGAAAAACTGATTTATTTTTCAATTTGCTGAAGACACATCGGTTGTCTTAGCAGCAGAAAAATACCGAAGCACTGGCAGGCTGCAAGCGAGATCCTTCTTTTGCTGTCAAGTTGGTGCAACGAAAACGGCTTGCTATTAAATGCGAATAAATCGGCTGTAATACAGTTTACAAACCCGTACAATCCTCCTACTGTACACACCATTTGAGTTCATCACAATAAAAATAGCATACTTGTTGTCGACTGTACCAGGTTCTTGGGTGTAAACATCGACTCAAGAATCTGCTATAGCCGCCACATACATGTAGAAATGTTAATAAAAAAAATGAACAACGGCTTAAACGTCTCAAAAAATAAGGTATCAATGAATCTGCAAAAAATTTTCTACTACGCATATATTCAAAATCACCTACATACACGGTGTATTTGAAATGGGGTCGGAAATTTTAACTGATGATTCTACATCATAAAATATGACAAAAAGTTCCTATAAACATATGTCTAAAAATGCGTCATAAGGGAGCTACGCCCCTTTGAAAGTGGCTAAAAAAATCGGTTTTTATTTAATAACTCAGGAACCCTTTGAGATATATCAACGAGGTTTTACACGTCAACTAATTCTACCAAGTCCCGTTTTTATGTGTTATTTTCATCTACTTATTTCAACCAGGGGTGTGCGAAACGGGGGGGGGGGCTTATCAGTTTTTTGTCCCAAACTTTTTTCTGTGTAACTTTTTTGCAATTTTATTTTTGAAATATGATTCCTTAGGTCAAAATACATAAAAAAGGTACTCTTGTTGTAATACTGTAGGATTAACCGTTTTCGAGAAAAAATCATTTGAAGGTGAAATTCCACGGTTCGAGAACGAAAAATTAAATACTAAAATGTTGAAAACCAAAATTTTTATGATGCAATGTTATTCTACATCAAAAACTAAGAAAAAAAGTTTCCATACATGTAGGTCGAAAAAACGATTTTAAAGCTACCATAGCGCTTTAAAAATGGTGCATATTTAGGAGACCATAGCTCCATTAGGATTGATTTTTGGAAGTACCTGTATATGAGGTTTTTTTCTTAGTTTTTGATGTAGAATAACATTGCATCATTAAAATTTTGGTTTTCAACATTTTAGTATTTAAGTTTTCGTCCTCGAACCGTAGAATTTCACCTTCAAATGAATTTTTCTCGAAAACGGTTAATCCTACAGTATTACAACAAGAGTACCTTTTTTATGTATTTTGACCTGAGGAATCATATTTCAAAAATAAAATTGCCAAAAAGTTACACAGAAAAAGGTTTGGGACAAAAAACTGATAAGCCCTCCCCGTTTCGCACACCCCTGGTTGAAATAAGTACATGAAAATAACACATAAAAACGGGCCTTGGTAGGATTAGTTGACGTGCAAAACCTCGTTGATATATCTCAAAGGGTTCCTGAGTTATTAAATAAAAACCGATTTTTTTAGCCACTTTCAAAGGGGCGTAGCTCCCTTATGACGCATTTTTAGACATATGTTTATAGGAACATTTTGACATATTTTATGATGTAGAATCATCAATTAAAATTTCCGACCCTATTTCAAATACACCGTGTATATTCAACGTCACCTACATAACGGTATACTATCATGGGGCTCAGCCGATCTGAACCGCCTATTTGGCACAAAAAAGGATTGTGAGCTTATTGGACGGGTCGAGTTACAGAGAACACTGCGCTCCCCTATTCAAGAAGCACGGGACCATGACAGTGTATTTACTATATTTATACAGTATGGTACTGTTCGTACGGGAAAATTTACACTTATTTATTCTGAACGGAGAGCTTAATAACGGTATTCAAACACGATCGCAAAATATACTTTTTCTACGACTGCTTTAGAATGTAATCAAATACACACACTTTTCAAACAGAGAATAATTCCATTTTATTTCTAGATACGGTATGAATATTCCGTATCAAGTGTTAGAATGAACACATGTAGTGCCATCTCTTGTTTATAAAAGTAAAGAAAACTGTAGCAAAATTAGCAAAAATATATTTTACCATGAAATATTGAATAACTTAATGCAATTTAGAGTTTTGCGTTAAAATTACAAAAATTATAAGAAAAATTCTTAATATTTGACCAGTTTTTTATCAATTTAGTTTAAAAAATTAAAACTGCTCCATCTATTGTTAAATATTTAAACCTGATATCTGTCACAAAAATCTGATATAACCTTCAATTTTAGTATTATAATTTGTAAATATGTGCTAAAATTAATTAAAAATATTTTTTAAGTACTGATTTTATAAAATTATTAAATAACATTAATTGCTTTATATAAAAATATGTGTTTTGTCGAGTCACAAAAAAACATGGTTTTTAACCTTGTCCGCAGTTTAAATCCATACAGTGTTTCATGTTTTCATTCGAAGAAAAAGTATAGTCTACAACACGTATGGAATAGTCATTCCGCGCTCGCGGGACCGTCATACTCGCCTACCCGCTCGCGCGGAATATTGTCTATTCCATACTAGTTATAGAATATACTATACTATATCAATTCACAATCAGGGGCGGATTTATTTCATTTTAAGGGGGGCCATCCATAAGGAAAAAAATGCTCATTCACCAAAAATATAATTTTGAAGGTATTTCTATGCTAATATATCTCGCTGGGGGGGGGCATGCCCCCCATGCCCCCTAAATCCGCCACTGTTCACAATACCTCTACATTCGAAAAGTCACCACATTATATCGCTATAAAAATTTATAACAAATACGATAATAGCAAAAAAAAAAACTTTAAAAAAGAGGCTAAGCTTTATTTCGTTCGAAATCCATTCTACAGTATTCAAGAATATCTCGATACATAATGTGATTATATTTATTTAATTACTTGTTATACATATTGACAATATCAAACAATTTTTTTGTAATTTATCTATGGAAATAAATATTATTTATTGTTATTTATTTTATTTTATATTCCAGTAAGCGCAAAAATCCTTTGGTATTACGTGATTTTAAGTCAATAGGGCAAAATATTTATTGATTGAAATTTTGATTGCTTCTAGTTCACTCGTGTGGAATAATTAGAATGATGATCGTAAAATAAAATTTAATTTTAATGTTTTGTAAAAATACGTTTCAATAAGGAGTTTTTGTATGTAATCAATGAATTGTAAATAATAAATCACTTACATTGGATCGTGCAGAGAATATAGCAAAATATAAATGAAATACAAAAAATATTGGGATAAATTACGAAACAGTGGGCGAAACTTTTAATTTAGTTATTTTACTTTCCCGTATTAATAACGGACATAGTTTGTGATTTTTTTATTTTCGCGGAATGAAACTGAGCAAACAGCCGAAATTTGACAGTTGACGCTGAGCTTCACCTAATAAATTATTAAATTAAACACATCGTGAAAACTCTTGGACTTTTTTTTATGGAAAACCGAAATAAATCAATTATGAAAAAAATGTTATGAGATACTACACCTTAACAGTAAAGTAATAGTGCCTTTTTAGTTGTTATAAATTAAATACACAGGGTGAAAACAATTAACAAAAAAAGTGTCAATATTTAAAATTTCAATTTTAAATTAAAAAAAAAAGTAGACGTATTCAGGTTATTCAGAAATAAGTTCAAGAAATTTAAGAGGTGATTCTAGGTTAAAAAATATGAGAAAAACTTTGTATAAAGGTTGGTCCGGAAATGAGTCCTAAGGGAGCTGCGGCCCTTCGAAGGTGGACATATTGAATGGGAAAAAAAAAGCACCAATAAAATTTTAAATAAATATTTTAATAAATAATTTTTTTATTATTTTTTTCGTGTGAATTAAAGACATAGTTTACACCAGGGGTGACTGGAGGAACTCGTTAATGCCTCCAGATATGTTGGTTATAACACCAACATTTTATTACTATATTTAAAGTCTAGGTTCTTTTTATCTACCTATCTTTGTTAATAGCATTTTGTAAAAAGAGATAGGTTTATAAAAAGTACCTGGACTTAAAATTTCATACCGATAGTGTAAACTAAGCTAATGTGTTTATAATAAACTCATTGTATGATCTGAGAATCTCATCATACATCATCAGTACCCGGAATATTTCCAGTTGTAGTCCAGTCTTCAGGTCAATAAAAGAGGCTTTACCTGGAAATAATTCAAGGAGTTTTGATTTTCGGTTTATTCTGTAGGGTTAATGGCCACAAATAAAAAAACACTTTTGCGACGTTGAGCTCGATTTGGAACTGTTGTTTTTAACGTGTTTTTTACAAAAAATGGATTTTAAAAATATCTCTCTAACGTTTATACACTATACGTTTTTAGATTTTTATTATTTTTTTTTTTTTTCGAAAAACCAAACTTGTTCTTTATCTTCGGTTAGGCATGCCAATTAGAACATTTTGGGTAAAAATTAAAAAAATCTATCTGGCACTTTCTCTTTAATTTACGTAATTTTTTTTTTTTAATAATTTACACATTTGTGCCCCTTTATCTCGAGTAAACCGATTTTTGATTGAATCACCATTGTATTAAGCATAAAAAAAAACTTCCTAACCAAGTCATAAAGAAAAATCTACAGTGTAACGTTTAAGGCGGTGCCGTGAATTAGCTATAAGTCGTACAAAAAAATACATGATACAAAAAATGTTGGAAATTTGGTCCTCTTTATTTTCATACGAAACTTTTTTGTCCTAGGATGCACCGATCTTAAGATATTCTAAAAAGTCCGTATTTTGTGAAAAATACATTAAAAAAATGACAGTTCCAAATCGATTTCAATGTCGCAAAATTGTTTATTTGCGGCCTTAAACCCCACCCAATAAACCAAAAATCTAAACTTCCTGAATTACACCCTAAATTTGTCCGTCAATCTTACAGTAGTTTTAACAGTAATAAATCAAATTTAAAATGTCAGAATGTGAATTTACAATATTTATTAAATTAACCTCAATATTACTGGGTTTAGTAAAATCTCAGCTCTTTTCCTGTCGGCACAATAATTTTGCATTAAAATTCTTGCATGTAGTCCAAAAAGCCGGCACTTTTTCCCGCCCGTAATACTGCTTGAACACATTAAATTCGATGCTTAAATTACTGTGAAATCACAGGTAAAAATTCACATTTTTACAGATAACTGTGAATTTACCACTTTCTTTGCTGGCAACATATGACCTACTTTATTTGCTGTAAAATTACCATATTTGCATTTACAGTGTATGATATTTCCAGGTAATGCCTCTTTTATTGACCTGAAGACTGAACTACAAGTCCAAACTGGAAATATGCCGGATACTGGTTACTTATATCAAATTCATCCACACTTAAAACGCAATTGCCCTCCTGACAGGCTCGAGTTATTTACAGGTAAAGCTTCTTTTATTAACTTAAAAAATGGACTACAACTGGAAATATGCCGGGTACTGTACATCATACATCTGATCATGTGCAGTTAGTTGCATAAAGAAAATCACAATGCAATTTATTAATAAATTTTATAATGAAAATGCACAGTAAGTAGATTACGTTTATTTCTGCACAAAATCTAAATAAAATCTGTATATTTTATTAAATTTGGGTCATCTTAAGAGACATATTTATTTTATTGTAGCACTGAAACCCACTCTGAATAGATAGAGTAAGGTTTTACAATTTTTCAAATTCAGTACGCGGTTAAAGTTTTATATGATATGTTATAGAGAAAATGAAAAGCCATGGAAATACTACTTTCATGAAATTTATTTCGTTTATACATATGAATTTTGTTATTTTCAAAGCCTTTAAAAATAAACAAGTCGTGAAGATATGTAATGCTACGCATTCCATTATATATTATTTACAGTATATATGCATTTTATTATACAGGGTTATTCTTTTAAACCTTAAACCCCCCGTAAATTTTGAACAGAATGAGATATAATCTTTAAATCTGGAATATACGTATCACACCACAAAAGCTATTATTTGTCATATTTTTCAATTTTTTATTCGGTAAGGCGGCGCCAGGAGTCAGTGGAGGGACAATATTTTAAATGGCACCATAGGTCTTATGATACGTAATTTTAAAGAGCTTAATATTCTCTATTTAATCATGTTACTATTAATGTTTTAAAAGACTTTTTGAAGATTTTTTTTCTTCAAAATGAAATTTTCAATATTTAAAAAAAAATAATTTTGGAAATTTTGCATAGTTAACATAGTGTATTATCATGTTAAGACTAATTGTTTATCATTTTGGTGTAAATTTTTTAATATTTATGCATAAAACATTAAAAATTTGAATAATTTTGAAGAAAAAAAAATAATCAAAAAAAGAATTTAAAAAATAAATATTAACACAGGTGAATAGATAATTTTAAACTCTTTAAAATGACTTATCACAAGATCTAGGGTGCCATGTAAAATATTGTCCCCCATTGCCCTCCTGGCGTCGCCTTACCAAACAAAAAATTGAAAAATATTGCAAAACAAACAATAAATTGTGTGATATACATATTCCAAATTTGAAGTTTATAAGTTTCCATTTAAAAGAATAACCCTGTATACTATTTATAGTGGATGGTATACTGCATTTTCCCAAATACTTAAGTTAAAATTATTTAAAACGAAAATTTAAATATTCCTGCCAACAAAAGAATACTTTCCCTGTATACATGTGGGCGGCCTACATTAAGCCTAGGTTGATTAACCCATTCGACTCTGAAACTTTTTTTCAAAAAAAATATTTTTGTGATAAAGATCATTCGTAGTGATTAATAAAAACTGGAAAAGATAGTGAAAAAGATATATTTGGAATATATTACCACATTATAATTATACACATGAAAAATTGTATCTATACAATCTTACTGTGGATTTCTCAATTATCATAATATGTAGAAACCTGTAATGCCCTTTTAAAAGGATAGTAGAGCTAAACGTGTTAAACCAAAAACTAAATTTGAAAAAAAAAACAATTAAAAAATGTAACATGTTTGATTTTTTGGGGGAATTATTTTAAAAAAATGGGGATAATAATAATAATAATTTATTGTTCAAAAAATACCTTACAAAGATGTAGAACAAGTCTGTGAGCAAAAAATAAAAAGACATGTATATAAATAACCGTTAAAAATAGAAGAAAACCTAAGAATACAATAAAACATAAAGTTTTTTATTCCATTCTAGGGACTTCCACTAAGATAATGATCAATACTATAATAATACTGTTCGACAAGGTAGTTTCTTTTAAAAATTTTTACATTTTCAATATTTTTAAAGGTTAGTGGCAGCTTATTATAAATCTTAATGCCCATATAAAAGGGGCCATGCTCATATGCAACTCTACTATGATGGGGTAAAATAAAATTGTTATCTTCCCGTCTTTTGAAAAGTGTCTCGATTGGTCCTTTTGCGAAGGTTACCCATATTTTTTGGTTAGAAAATTATGACCTTTTTGTTTACCATTGAATTTTTTAAAATTAATTTGAATATTCTCTAAATATTATTTAGTTTAATTAATGTAGTTTTCCGAAAATTTGGACTTTGTCAGACATGTCCTTCTATTAATCATATTTTTTTTATGAATAATTTGGCGGCGCCAACAACTTTTTTATTATTATTAACGGAATTTTTTTTCAACAATAGGGGGGTAAGCCCTCCTAGAACTTGATTTCTCCTGAAAGTTTCAAGTCGATGGGAAAATTCGTTCTTGAGTTATCGGAGAACGGACTGACGAACAGATGGACAGACGACGGGCAGATGGACTTAAAAAAAAAAAAAAGTTAATTTTTTTATGAAGCACATGTGTATCCAAGAAATTTTTATGGTTTTTGGCGATTTTATGAAATTCAAAACTGCCGAATTATACTATTCTAGAATAGTATAATTCCAGTTTATCGATACAGAGTGTTTCTTTTACTTGAGTCCCGAATAAAATTGTATTGTTGAATCACCAATTTTCTATGCAAAACATCTGACATCATATAGAACACAAATTTTGCATACTGTATTTTTGTCTTTTTGTCTTGCAACTACCCGTTTCACGTTTTCGAAAAAAAGCTTATTTCGCTCCTCTCTAGTGGGTATGTTAAACATAAAACAATATTATTTCGGTAAAATAATAGTTTGCAATGGAGATTTCTCCCGTTAGATTAAACAGGGACAAAAGTTCTACCCAAAAAGGATAGAAGACATACATACTCTCACTCTCACTCCCACTTCCACCCAACCAAACAAATTCTGTATTTGTTCTTTGTTGAACAAATACAATATTTACTTGGCCGGGCGAAAAGTGAAAATATATTACTTTTATTAAAGGAATTACTGGCGCCATCTAAATTTCAGTAGAATTATCTTATTTTACAGATTCACATTAGCGATGTTCGTTCGTGCCGCTCACTGCTACACTTTCCAGCCAACCAAATAAATACTGTATTTGTTGTATGAAAAACAAATACAGTATTTATTTGGTTGGCTGGAAAGTGTAGCACAAATGAGATAGAGATAGGGTAGACGTCTTTTGTTTCATAATTCTAGTTGTAGAGAGCTCCATTGAATAAATTCTGTTCACCGAATATTGTTGAAAGGATATACCGTGGTAACAGCTCTCGGTTCTCAACTGGTTGTGCTTGAGGTATTTTATAACCACTCACCGGTTCAATACTCGATTATTATCAAACTCTTCGTAGTCTAAAGGAGTATACTTTAGACAAAAAATTCTCTACTAAAAAAAAATCTAATATTTGTGGCGTCTACTGTTCTGCCCTCTAAAGAGGAACGCAGCAAGTAAAGTTTACACGTGCCGCATTGTTTTATTACGGAGAAAATTGGTATGTAACAATCCTAAGGAAATCTGCAATAAGTGCAGCGAAGATGTAAATAAAAGTATAAAAATCTAACTTATATTATTATAAAATATTGATCAATCAATAAACAATATAAAAAAAAATATCTGGACCTCAGAGCCAGATGGTATTAAGTAACGTTTTTAAAATTATTATTATTATTCCAAATTGGAAAAGCGGGAAATTTTAAATAAATAAATTACTCATAAACCTAAAATCGTAAAAAGATGGATCTGGCTCTAATGTATAGATATATTGTTTAATAATAGATATCCATTTAAATATAATTAAATAATAATATAAATTTTAACTTAAAAAGCAATAGTTTTATGAATAAACAAAAATAATAAAAAAATCTAAATCATTCTGGTAGAATACACAATATGTTTAAAAATTAAAACAGGTTTTACCTTAATAAGTTAACTCAAGTCAGAGCAAATAGGGGACATTATTTTTTATTACCTAAAAGTTTCCTTTCATGAAAACGAACCTCAAAATGGCCTTGAATTTTTTTTACAAATTAAAGCCAGCAAGTAAAACGGAATAAAGCTACCGTAGAGTCTTCCTTATTCTTATTAAAGCAGAAAAACAAAAAAAAATAAAAAATTAAATGATATTCTACCAGAAAATAAAATAGAGTTTTGGAAAAATATTCGTATTTATTTATTTATTCATTTATACTCGTCACAGGTACCTTTACAAGGTATTTTATACCAGAGATTGTATAAGTAGAAATACCCATTTAAATATAATTCAATAATAATATTATAACATATAAACTTAAACTTAAAAAAACAATTTTTTTTCATATTTTAGATTTTAAGCTTTCACGGCCATTAAGATATAAAGAACTTTCACTTTCGGGTTTAGACCGTGTTAATGGATTTTCACTTTCCGACGTTTCGTCTCCTACTACTAGAGACATCTTCAGGGATTAATCTGAAACTAAGTTTCGAATCAACTTGTGTCACTATTTATGACGAGTTGTGGTTATTCACCCGTGACGAGGTTTTTCCTATCAAAGACTTCCATATTGCAGGTAAGTGGTAACCAGTGTCCCGATTGATATTGTTAGGATGCTTGATGATTTCTATCGATTCCCGTATCTTCCTTGGCATTTTTCTGTTTTCTGTTAATATTTGTTTTGTTTCAGACAAATTGATTTTATGACCTGTTTCATGTACATGTTCGGCTACTGCCGATAAGGAAATTTGTTTCTTTCTTATATTGTGCTCATGCTCTTGAAGTCTTGTAGAAATTTTTCTCTTAGTTTCACCTATGATTCGAAACTTAGTTTCAGATTAATCCCTGAAGATGTCTCTAGTAGTAGGAGACGAAACGTCGGAAAGTGAAAATCCATTAACACGGTCTAAACCCGAAAGTGAAAGTTCTTTAAATTTTTTTTCATTTACAAAAATATTGTTTTTTTTTTTTGAGTTAAAATTTAAATATTATTTAATTATATTTAAATGGGTATACATTGTTTAACAATATATTTTTTTTAATTGCTTTTTTATATTATTTATTGATAGATCACAATTTTATAATAATATTAATTACACTTTTATATATACTAAGTAGAAAAAAAACTAAATTTTGGTCTGACAGCCTTTAAATACCCATAATTTTGGTTTTTTTTATTTATATTTTTTTTAATTGCTTTTTTATATTATTTATTGATAGATCACAATTTTATAATAATATTAATTACACTTTTATATATACTAAGTAGAAAAAAACTAAATTTTGGTCTGACAGCCTTTAAATACCCATAATTTTGTTTTTTTTTAATTTTTGCTTTACCCTGTTTCTCTTTTCAAAAAAACTTTTACATAGAAAGAACGCGGCAAGTAACATATTCACTGCACTTACTACAGATTTCCTTAGGATTGTAACATATCGTTTTTCTCCGTAGTAAAACAATGTTAACCTCAAAAGCGGCAAGTGTAAACTTTACTTGCAGCGTTCCTCTTTAGAGGGCAGTACAGTAGACGTCACAAATATTAGATTTTTTTTTAGCAGAGATTTTTTTTTTTGGCGAGTCTCAAGGTATATTGTCACCAGTCGTCCAATCAGAACCTTGCATAATTTTAGAGTCATTTAAACTAATTTATTTTTATTAAATCTACATGGACTGCTTAGAACCAATTAACGTTCGATTCTATATGATATAGTCAACACTCAAAAGGTATATTTTTATTATAATTATTTTAAAATAAATAAAGAAGACTAGACCAAAAAAAGAATGAAATACGAAAATGAGTATAAATTTTATAAATAGCATAATTATAATAAACATAAATTTATTATAAGTTCAAAGGAAGACAGAGATGAAAAAGAAGAAGAATGAATGGAAGAAGAATGATAAAATGAGTATTGGAAGTAAACAATTTAATTTATTTTATTTTCATTTTTATGTACAGTACTGTGATTCAGTAATTCAGAATTCCCGCCCCCGTCATTTTACTTGAAAATGGTAAGGGATATTAAAAAAAATCAGGAACCATGTTTTATAGTCTCACCTGTAGTACAAGTTAAATACCTAAGTACGCTTTCACAATAATACTCGTTGGCCCTGTGGCGACCTCTATATTTTTCCCCATGGTAAACGATTTTTTATTTATGAAATTAAAAGATCTTTAAATTAGAGTAGTTCACGTTTGTATATTTTTTTTCTGCGCTCATTTGTTTTCTAGTTATAGGCTGTCAAAATTTACTTAATTAATTTTTCCTAATTTTTTAACCATTGCAGATATTAAAAAAAATTTTAAATGTTCTACTTTTAGCCTTATAAATACTAATTAATTTTACTAAGCAAACTTTTTAAAAAGTCCTAAGTGCCATCAAAACTTATTATCCATTATTTGAAAACTGAATTGATTCATTTGTGATTTGTAAGATGCAGGCATGCATTATATTAATTCTTGTATACATGTATATTCGTTTTGTGCCTTATATTTATTTAACTATTTTTAATAACATAAATATGCATTTCTTTATATTTTTTGATATGTCCCAGTATTATTCTCTTGATATATTTTTGATTGTTACTAAGTTATTATTTAAATGACATGTCAAATTCTTGGTAAATATTTCCATGACAACAGTTTATTGTTGATACTATACCAGGGTTAATTAATAAAATTAAGCATATAAAAATTTACTTTTATTTAAGAAAGAGAAAGATAAGTCTATCACCCAGAAAAAATTAATAAAATGCTTGCCTGCATCTCAAAAATCACAAATATAGTAATAGAAAAAAAGTGTAATTACCAAGGAGGTTCCATTTTAAATAGGCTTTCATTTGGTTTTCGTATCATTTAAATCGCAAAGTTATATTTATTTAAATTTAATAATTTATATTTTTTTACATTTTTCCGGTTTTAGGGTAGGTATTTAGGGGAGGTTCATCCACCAATACCCCCATTTTGACACAGCACTGATTATAGGTGTTAAAAAAAATGTAAAAAGCGTTTTTTATAATGCCTAAGAAGATTAATTACACTGCACAGTAAAAAACCCTCTGCAATTTTCCCGAACAACCTCTTTTTGGGAGTAATTCTTATGAATTTAAAGCACTGTAACGTTTTTATTTACCAACCGATTTGAATGATTAATAGGGCCATTGAAAGCTTATTCAAAATACAATATTTTTTCACTTATTGTTTTTTTTTTAACAGGGAAGTTAAGCTAGGATAATACATAACCCAATTTTTTGTTTCAAAACAAACACAAAATAAAAAATATACTTTCAAATTTAAAAGCATATAAATTTTTTATATATGTTCATTTAAATGATTGAAATAACAGTTAAAAGCTTTTTTAAAAAAAGCAACTTTTGTTTAAAAAGTTTAAAAAAAAAATTATATTTAGGAATAAAAAAAAAACAAATGTTTATTTACGAAAAACAATATATATATATATATATATATATATATATATATATATATATATATATATATATATATATATAAATTTTCAAATTTAAATACATATAACTTTTTTATTTAAAAAACGAGTTAGATTATATGAAAACCAAATGAAAGCTTATTTAAAATGGAATATCTTTGTTAATTACACTTTGTTTTTTCGAAAAATGCTTCCTTACGACAGAATAATAAAATCAAACATTCGTTTAAGAAAGACAAAAATCGATTTTCTCAAAATTCTCCACCACGATTATTTTTTTTGTTAGTTTTACTCAAAATTAATAACTAAATGTAAATTTATACGAATCTTTTTTGGAAACGAAAATTTTAGTCAATTTTTTTTAGACGAACTGTGATTATGCCGATTAAATTAAAAATTTTGTCTATAAAAAACGAAGCAACAGATAATTTTTTTTAATTTTTTGCAGAAATTGTCCACAAGACTCATATAAATTAATAAAAGAAAATCGTGGTTGCCAGATGATAAAAAAAATGTCCCTATAAATCGACCATGCACTGTACTTTTGTGCTAATGGAATATTAAAATTGTAACAGTCGACTAGTCAAAATAGGTAAAATTCGTAGAGTTCTTGTTATAATAATTTCATTAATAAAAGTTAAACTTTTATAAAAAAATATATTAAGAACCAATTTATTACTATTAAGATTTTTTTAGATAATGTAAAGAAACTAACGTAATAATACTTTTTCAAAAATATTATTTAAAACGGGAATTAAATCCAGTAAAAAACTTTTGCTAAGGCATATATTTGGGTGCATGTTGACTAACATAAATTTAATTAGGATGACTTTAATATTTAAAAAATCTGTGTTAGCTGGGACACCTTGTATACCGGGGTAGGGGTCTTTAATTCGCAAAAAATAACTTCATGACTGAAACATCGCGACCAAAACATCGCAAACCAAAACTTCGCAAAACCAAAACTTTGCCTGGCCATTACTTCGCCAAACAAAACCAAAATGACGCATACTCACAACATCGTGTATCAAAAGTTTCGTATGGTACAAAACTTTGAAAAACTAGACACACACAACAATATTGCATATTTCTGTTTTTTTTATTATGTATTAGTAGTAGTAGTAGTAAAAGGTGGGTAGGCTCCGACGCCTGACAAGTAGGCCCAATGGCCCTTTTTGTCTGCCCCAAGATTACCTACCCAAACGGCTGCCTATCCTCCCTCTTCCTGAATCTGCCAGACCTTCTGATGAAGTTCATAACATCTGACCAGGATAGGAGGCTCATCTCTTCCTTCGCTAGTGTTACCACTCCGAAGACGTCTTGTCTGAGTCTGCCCAGAGCCTCACACTCCCCTATGAAGTGGTAGGGCGTTTCCTCGTCCATCCCACACCCAGGGCAGGTCGGATCGTTTACCGTCCGCATGAGGCTTAGGTGTCGCATAAGCCCACAGTGGCCCGTAAGGACCCCTGTAAGGAGGCTTATGGTTGCTCGGCCCCTTCCTAGTAGCCAGACCGACCTAGCTTTGCTTGGCCTGGTCAGGAATTCCTTTGCCTGCCTGCAACCGCTAAGCTCGGTTCAGTGTTCTTTAAGCTGACTTTCCACCCAAGCGTTGAGGGCAGTTTACTTGTTTCCTTGTGATACCGAGAATTGGTTCAGGACCCAGGCAGGGCTTTCCGGCACCCAGTCTGGCGAGTTCATCCGCCCTCTCGTTGCCTGGAATACCGCAGTGACCTGGTACCCACACAAGGTGAACTCTTTTTGTTCTTGCTAGCTCATCCAGCTCTCCAGCGCACTCCTGCACCAGAGCGGATCTTGTTGCGGGTGCGCTAAGAGCTTTTAAAGCTGCCTGGCTATCCGAGCAGAAGTATACATCTGTCTCGTTGCCTGAACGTACTGTCTCACACCTTGCCGCCTCCTGTATAGCGAAGACCTCCGCTTGGAAGACTGTGGGGTACATTCCTAGCGAAAAGCTTTCCTGTACCTCCCTGTCCTCAATGCAGAATCCTGCTCCCGATGTCTGTGTGCTTGCCATACGGAAACCGTCTGTATAGCACACCATAGATGTCGGGGCGAAAGCAACCTGCTTTCTCTCCCACTGTTCCTTACTGGGAATTGTAAGAGTGAATTTCTTGTTATACCTAAGCCGATCTTCAGCCTCAATCACTTTGATACTGCTAATAGGGATTTCCTTTTTAGCGATCTCTGCAATCTTGGTGGGACCATACGTTGCTTCTCCTTCCAGCCAGCATCCAGCGTCTCGTATCCTCAGGTGGCTGGCCATCCCTTCCTTCTTTATTCAAGATGGAAGCGGGGGCAGCCCCAGTAGGGCTTCGAGCGCGGCTGTAGCGGTCGTCCTCATAGCGCCAGTAATCCCTAGACATGCTAGTCTTTGGATTTTACTTAGCCTTCTTGCTACCATGGCTTTGCTGACACTGGGCCACCAGACCACCGAGCCATACTGCACTCTGGGTCTGATGACTGCGTTGTAGATCCAGTGGTGGATCTTTGGGCTCATGCCCCAGCTTTTGCCAACCACCCGACGCAGATGCCAAAGAGACGCTATCGACTTGTCTACGACTTTGTCGATGTGCGCCTTCCAGGTGAGCTTACTGTCTAGGGTTACCCCTAAGTACTTAACCTCTTGAGCAAGCTCTAGTGACCTACCGTACATTGTGGGTGCCCTGAATCCCTGTATCTTCCTTTTGTTGGTGAAGAGGATCATCTCTGTCTTTGCTGGGTTGACTGAGAGTCCGTTCTCCTCACACCAACTTTCTATAATCCTGCAGGCGGTTTGCATTCTATCGCAAACAATGCCTAGGAACTTTCCTGTGATCAGTACCCCGTCGTCTGCATATGCCTGCACATACAGCCCTTCAGCGGTCACCTCCCAACCGTCCATTACTAGACACCACAGGTGGATAGAAAGGCAGCTGCCTTGTGGGCAGCCGCCTCTGACCCCGATGTCCAGTTGGCAGTCTCTTAGGGAGGCCATGACCCTTCTTTCTTCCAACGCAGACTTTACCCAGCTAATAAGTACTGGTGGGGTGCCTTTGGCTGGTAATGCGCTGCAGATTTTCGACGTTTTTGCCTTATCGAATGCGCCCTCTACATCAAAGAATGATGTAATGCCTTTTCAATCCTTTGTGCTAGGGCGTGAAGAGCCGTTTCAGTCGACCTTCCTCGCCTGTATGCGTGCTGCCTTTTGTGGAATGGGTGCCTTGATAGCACTTCTTCCATTGGGAACCTGTCTACTATCCTTTCCAACGTTTTGTGTTTTTATTATGTAAATAACTAATAAATAAAATATGTAACAAACAAATTTGTATTATTTCAAATACTTATTTGATTTTGCAACACAATATTATAAAAGTAAAAAAAAAAAAAACAACCCACCCAAAAATGTCCTCTGTAATCTGCCAAATGCGAATGGGCTATTTCCTTAATAACCTCGTTATTAGCTACATGTATTCTTCCAGCACATTTGTCATTTTGATAGTTTATGCACCTCCAAGTAGTTTTTTTCCATGTACATTCTTTCCTTGTTATAAAGAAAGTTTTTAAACTCGGCAAAGTTGGTGTTTTTGCCACTTTTAACATAAGTGACATTCTTGAAAGCAAACCAAACAGCGCGCTGCAGCGCAGCAAATCATATTCGATTGAATTTATAAAAATACCCTTAAAGCTATTAAAAAAATACAAAGATACATTTTTAATTGACCTCGAAAATTGGCATTTTGCGTAGTTATGGCCCGCGAACTAACTATTTATGCGATACAATGGTTCGCGAAGTTTTGGTTTGCGAATTAATGTCAATACGAAGTTTTGTTCTTACGAAATTTAAATTTGCGATGTAATACTTTTCCGGAAATATTGATCATTAAATTTTTCATCAATATGCTCTTAAGCTATAAATAATTAATATTATTCCATTCTGAGATGAACGGATTAGTTTCGTTTTTTCATTTATACCATAATAATTGGCATCATCTATCAACAAAAACACAAAGGAAGCACAGAACAATAATTTTTATTTCTTTCAAAACAGAAATGACAAAAATAAATTAACAAACTGGAAACTTACACTAAAAATGGCCTTGTTCTCGATATAGAGTTGTAACTTTATTTAAATGCATAGAGTATTTTATAAATAAGGATAGTTTAGGCTCTAGAAGAGGACAAAACACATAGCATCCATACAAACACACGTCGCTCTAGTCTGATCAAAAAATAAACCATAATTAATTTGGGTACGTAAATACCGGCGCAACAAAAGTTTGTATTAGACACAATCCGTGCAGATTCAGGCCAAGTTGAATAATAATAATATTTATACAATACATACAGATAATGAGACAATTACCAGCTTTATATTAAATAGATAAACTCAATAATAACCCCCGCGTGGCTTTTACTTTATTGAGTGGATAATTATTTATTTTACCCACTCAACTGTCACTTGTCAAATTATTTTCTTGTAAATTTCATTAAAATTATTAATAAAAATATGAATTTCTAAGCTATTTACAAATATATTGTACTGGATAACTTGCTGGCAAGTGCATAACCATATGCGCACCATAACAGTTTAGAATCCAAGTGGATTCCCAAAAATTTGGCAGTATCAAAATTTGGAGGTAACGGTGAATTGACTTGACGTAGGGTAATCAACATGTTAACAGTTTGGTTTAAATTTAAACTTCATCGATTGCTGTTAAACCACTATAAGCCCTTTCGCATTAGTTACCAAAGTTGCGGTTATGGTTACATTTGGTAATTACCATTACCAGATTGGTTTAAATTGCATTCGAATGTGTTGGTTACACTGACAAGTGAACATAACCTCTTTGTTTGTTGTTTTGTCAGAATTTTTCATTATGTCGAATCAAAAGCATAAAAGCATAAATCTATTTTAATTCTTAAAAGAACCTGTCTACAAATAAACAAATTCAAACAACTAAGCAGCTGCGATACTTATAAACAAAACACACCAAACAAAGAAAAAAATGGAATGATAACCAAAACCCTATAACCGCTCTCAAAGCACGGTCACAGATTTTACTACCAATTGGTTCAACCTCACGTAACCAAAGCATCTCGAAATCAAACGAAACCAAACAACTTTGGTAACCAATGCGAAAAGGATTTATACCCTATAGTGAGATTTGGTTGAAATTTGGGATACTTGTTCCTTAAGTTTCCATTAAAAGATTTTGCTCAATTTTTTTTCCAGAAATACAATTTATTAAACATTTGGTATAAAAATTAATTTTTGTGAAAAAATTTTTTCGTGGAATTACTTAAATACTAATTGAAATAGCTTAAGGGTTTCACTATTAAATAGGACATACTTTTCTTATACGTTACCCATAACATAACAAGCAAACTATTTTGTTGCTATATTAATGAGTTAAGTTCAATTAATTAAAGCCATATTCCTCAAAACACCATTTTTATTTCTTTAAAAATTTTAAGGTAGACTCCTTACTATATAATGTGTCTACAGCAATCATCGCTAGAATACTTTTTATGATATATTTTTTTTTATAGCTTCAAATAATGCGAATATACGAAATTTTAAGCAATTTTTCAAAATAAACCAAAATTTTAAAAACTAAATATTAATCAAAATCAATATTTATAATAAATAGTTATTGATAATAATTTGGTTGACTGTCTACGCACAGTGGTATGGAGTGTATCAGGTTCGCTGCCGGTTGTAATTTGTAATAAAGTAAGGATATGACCTGTGCACCATATTGGTGCATAGGGCAGTCTACCTGTTAATAAAAATTTAAACCATATATTATATACAGTGCGGTTCAAAAGCCACACCACCTTCCTCCTAACTTACCAATCAAATCGTTTAGGAGTTTAGAGGGACGGGGTGTGACTTTTGGACCGCACTGTATATCATATATGAGGATTTTTCGAACAAAAGGTAACATTTCCACTTTTTGGCTTGTTGCTTTTTTTTGCACAATCGTACATAAATCTATGAACTACACATTCTAGTTGAATTTGGCGTATCAAATAGTAAAATTCCCCTAGAAAAACCGAGTCCAAATGTCGGTTTTCGAACAAAAAGGATCATTCCCACTCCTTTATAATTTTTTTTTGTAGTTCTAACAAAAAGTGAAGTTTCCCTATCTAATAAGTATTGGATACTGGATATCCCAAGCAGATAAGGACATAATCTACAAAGAAGCAATTGCTTAGTTTACACCGTTTACACTATATTTTAAGTCCAGGTACTATTAATTTACCTATCTCTGTTTGCAAAATGCTATAAACAGAGATAGGTATATAAAAAATACCTGGACTTAAAATAAAGTCCCTATGGTGTAAATGTAGTCAATAGCAGAGAAAGATAACATACAAAAGGTTACATTTCCAAATTTCAAACTAAGTTATCTCCATTAATATAAAAGTTTCTAAATGGGCAAAACAGTGATTGTTAGGTAATTTTTCAATGTATATTTATGTACAAAAATAATATTTTAAAAAAATATGCACATTTTAGTGATTTCTGAAAAAAAGCAACAATGGAAATGTTACCTTTTGTTCGAACACTCCTCATATTATTACCAATAAATACTTATTATAAATATCTATTTGAATTGTTATTTTATCTTTAAATTTTTCGTTTATTGCGATAAATTTCGCCTACTGACAACATTTGGAATGAAAAAAAAAAAAGTAACAAATAAAGGTATTCTATTTATTGCTCTTGAATGTAGACACATTTTACCCTGAAATTTTTAAAGAAATAAAAAATGGAGGTTTTTGAGGAATATGACTTCAAAGTTAATTGGACCTCATTATTGCACCAACAAAATATGAGAATCGTTCAAGAAAAGTATGTAATTTTTAATATTGAAAACCGTTTTAAGCTCAATTAGTAGTTAAGTTACTCCACGAGAGAGTCAACTTTTCACAAAAATTATTAAATCTATGGATTTTTTTTTGAGGCAAATCCTCTAAGAAATCGTCTAATGGATATATAAGGAACAAGTATCCCAAATTTCAGTCAAATCCGTCACTACAGTCAAGATGTCATTCACTTCCAGTCCGCGCTATTGGACCATCTAGTTGGATTTGATATGGCCCACTGGTATGCCAACATAAAGAAAAAATTACTAAAAATAATACTAAGAATTTTTTATTGTCAGTTTGACAGTTTTATATTTTGAGGCTTAACATTGATTATAAAGTGGGGAAATGTTTAAAAAATGTGGATGCAATTATAAAAATGTTATTGTTTCAGTTTTGCTTTTAAATGTCCTAGTGCTAAATATAACATTTCTTAAAAAACAAAACGAAACTACTCAAAAAAAAAAATAAATTAATTTTGGTATGTGAGAATTTTGAACCATTTATTAAAATAAAGTAAAAAATTAAGCTGCTTGAATCAAAGAAGTTACTAATAAATTAAATGTCAGGAAATAAAAATACAATATTTTGTAATTCTAGGTACATTGTTTTATAATGTAATGAAAATAAAACCATGTTATTTTATCAATTACACAGGTTTACAAAAAAAAAAAAAAAGTCAGGATATGTGACCGGACTATGGTATTCCTAGGTATTTTGGCGCCCTGAATCAGATCCCGGGGTCAGTTTTGCCCCATCACGTCAGGAAAACGAGATTTCAAGGTCATTTGAGGTCAAAATGGTGATTTTTTGGAAGCGGCCCCGCGACAATATCTCAAGCGATCTGTTAACTTCACGGGTAACTGTGTAGGTCCTGAATACTTTCTGAACGTTTGTTTTCCTGACGTGATGGGGCAAAACTGACCCAGGGATCTGATTCAGGACGCCAAAATACCTAGGCATACCATGGTCTGGTCAAATAGTCCTGACTTTTTTTTTTGTAAACCTGTTTTATTAAAGAAACAACACTAAAAATTGCTAATAATCTTCAAATTTAATAACAATTAAAATATAATTCAATAAAAAACTGATTTTGCTTTGCAATGCAGTAAAATTCTCTTCTTGCACCTTTTTTCTTTATTTTTCACCTATTAACTATTACCACGCCATCACATATTCCGAATTTTAGCATTAGTTATTATATTTGCTGTTTTTGTAAAAAATAAAAAAAATTATTTTATCCAATACATACAGATAATAAGACAATTACCAGCTTTATTTTAAATAGATAAACCCAATAATAACCCCCGCTTGGCTTTTACTTTATTGGAGTGGATAATTATTTATTTTACCCACTCAACTGTCACTTGTCAAATTATTTTCTAGTAAATGTCATTAAAGTTTTTAATAAAAATATGAATTCCTAAGCTATTTATTGGATAAAATCTTGTATGGCACTCATGGGCAATATTTTACTTTACCCACTAGTACCATAAATAACTATTATTTTATATAAATATCCCAATTATATTTGACAAATATGTGACATGTTGCTTCAAAATTTCAACTTAGCTGGCCATGAAATGGCCCACTAGGAAATCTGGCACCTAAGCCAGTAGCGCGGCCTGGAAGTGAAGGACGCCTTGCCATAGTGCATTCAACCTGGCCTGAATCTGCGCGGATTGTGTCATTAATAGTTTAGAAATTTTTATCCGGCGTATGTTTATTGTTAACTACTTAATTTATAGAACAAGCTAGGAAGGTATGTGTATATTTAGTTTTGTATAGGTACCAATTTAAAAACAATAATCCTAAAAAGTTAGAATATTTACGACCTTTAGGACCTTTTTAAAGAGATCTGTAGATACCAAGACAAACAAGGCATTTTATAGTCTGAGTGCACAAATGATTTTACGCCTCATCATCAATAGTTTGTTTGGGTCTTTAAGAGACAGGCGCAGCCTATGGCTCATTTATCTAAAAAAATATTTAATCTGAATTGAAAGTTGGGGCAGTGAGTCTATGCTCACTGATGCGAGTTGCATCTGTCATAATTTGGGGGGAGTGAGTCTCTGCTCACTGATGCGAGTTGCATCTGTCATAATTTGGCACTGTGGAGTGGATGGGAGGGGGATGGGGGGGATGGGTTAGGGAGAGGAGGGATGTGCGGGAGGGGTGAGACTATCTCACTGATGCTGGGAATGCATCTGTCCTGTATTAGTGGGTACCATTACTGGTTGAGGACGTTTTTGATCTTTTTGTGAGTGTTGTGTATTTCGTGGTCGTAATCTAGAAAGTTTGAAATGAGGGGGTTTGGGTGATCTAAATTGTCTTGTATAAAAGACGTGCTGTAGCGGATGATTTCCGTTTTTAGGAGGGGCATTTCGAGATCTCTGTGTATCTGGTTGTTCCTCATGAACCAGGGGGCATCGAGGCATATTCTGAGTGCCTTGTTTTGGAAGGCCTGAAGTTTTGCTGAGAGCGCTTTGTTAAGGGTGATTTTGTTCCAGGCTGGGGCTCCGTAAAGAAGTACCGGCTTTAAGGTTTGGTTGTAAAGAAGAAGTTTGTTTTTAATGGATAGGGGACTCTTTCTACCTATTAAGGGGTAGAGTTTGGAGAGGCGGCAATTTGCTATTTGGAGGGTGTTTTTGACGTGCTGATCCCACGTCAAGTTTTTGGAGATTGTAATGCCGAGGTATTTGGCATGGTTTTCCCAGTTAATAGGTTGGCCATTTATCTGAATGGGTTGGGGTGGGCCTCTTCTAATCCTAGAGATTAGGATGCCTTTGGTTTTATTGGCGTTTACTTTGATTTTCCATTTGGAGAACCATTTGATTAGGGCATCCATTTGGCGCTGGAGGGCGATATGGATGCGCTGGGGGTTTCTGGCTTTTGCTAGGATGCCGGTGTCATCGGCGAACAGTCCCGCGGCTTCGCGCCTATTTAGTCCGTCCGTTACAGAGTCTACCAGGCGAGCTACCTGGTGGACTGTGGAGTGTCTGCTTCGGAAGCCGAATTGCTCATTTGGAAGGAGATTTAGTTCTTCAACTAGAGTTTGAAGTCTGGTTAGTATGACTTTCTCGGCTATTTTGCCTAGGGAGGAAAGGAGGCTTATGGGGCGGTAGCTTTCAGCAAAAGTTGGATTTTGTCCGGGTTTTTTGATTACTATTACGTCTGCGTTTTTCCAGGGCTTTGGAAAGTGGCGCAGTCTGAGCATTGCGTTAACAATGTTAACGATTTCCATAATGGTTTTCCGGGGGAGTATTTTAAGGATTTTATTCGGTATTTGATCGGGGTATTTGATTTTACGCCTTTTTGCAGATATTGTATATTAATATATTATTCTCGCCTGTGTGCCTTCACTAAAGAAGAATCGAGTTTTATTCAACTTTAATATACTTTTTTATACTCTTCAAAGCTTTCGAGCTAAAAGAGAATCAACAAATTACCAGTCCTAAGGCTGGTTTGACGTTGGTTTCTATCCCTGTCCCTACACATAGTTCCCCAGGAAGATTTAGATGAACAAAATTGACCAAGGAAACGATGGATCCTTGTAGAGGACGGTCTGGACATTATAGAACCACTCACAGTGAAATCCCAAAGGTTCATATTTGGAAGATAATGGCTTAACCAAAAAGTCCAAACCAAACATTATTATTATTATTATTAAAAATTTGAAAAGGGCAGAGGAATAATCCTATTGTGCCCAAAAATGCATAACGAAGTGTATAAACAATTAGAAGCACACAAGTTTATAAAAAAGTAGAAAAACTAGAAAAATCTAATATACATAAACCAATAGCTGATACTCCACAATTAAATATTGATTTTAATACTGTTTTTCACCTAGATTTCAAATCTGTTTTTAAAATTAATCTATTTGCATTATCAAGAAAAACACATTTTTATAAATTAAAAAAAAAAAAACGTTTTAAACCCTAATAGGTTTTTTTATGTCGGTGCTGTGGAAATGTTTTAGATCCTATCATGACTTAAAATGGCGCAAAATATATTTATATTCTTCCACTTTTAAAATATTGAAAAATAAAACATGAAACACTTAATATTAGTTCTAAACAACCTTGAATAATTCTACGATTTTTTTTATACAAACTCAGAATATTACTTTTTTGGGACAATTGATCTGTTAAACTCACTGTTTGTTAAATTAGCCTAAATACAGAATCAAATAAACAGCTGTCCTTTAAATTTAATAAGAAAAATCTAATGTTGCGATATTTAATATTAGCATATTATAAGTTATGATTATTAAATAATAATTTAAAAGTAAGGTGAAAAGTAGTATTAAAATCAATATTTAATTGTGCAGGATCAGCGATTGGTTTAAGTCTGGTGCATCTTGAAGAAATGTTAAGCCATTATCTCCCAAATATGAACTTTTGAGATTTCACTATGAGTGGTTCTATAATGTCCAGATCGTCAGCTACAAGGATCCATCGTTCGTTTCTTTTATCAATTTTGTTTATCTAAATTTTCCTGGGGAACTATGTGCCTAACCAGTTTTTGCATTATTTGAATATATATTTTTTATTTTTTAAAATAATTTTTTTAAAGTTTTGATTTTTAGATTTATTTGTGAAATTTTAGGATCCATCCAAACCCCCAAAAAATGTTTAAAAAAATTAAAAAATATACTGTCGTACAGAATTTTATAAACTAAATAATATATAAAACGAACCGACCTTTTATTTAAAAATGGCCCCTATACACCCCTGCCCACACTTTAAAGGCGAAAAGATCTACTCATTCAAAAGTTAAGAATGCGATTTTCCCCATTTCTGTCCACTATGATTTCGTTTATGATTGTATCTAACCATATCCTATAGCACCACATTTTAAAAAAAACGCCTGTCAATACGATTGACAAGAAAATTTTAGGAAGAATCAAGTTCTAGGAAAAAAAATCTATTAAAAAATAAAAAATGGAATTTTAGGTTGCAGAAATCGTAAAAAAAATATAAATAATAGAAGGAATGGTCCGATAAACTTTTATCAGAAAAATTGAAATATTATTGTAACAATAAAAAAAAGAAAAGATCAATAGTTAAATACGGAACAATTATTTTTCTGGTTGATGCAACCAAAAATCTGGTAAGGGCAACAGGACAAAGTTTCTTCAAGTAAGATAGTAAATTCAAAATCTCACAGTGAATAGGGGCATGAGAAGGGATGAAATAGCTTACTGATGCTGGAAATGCATCTGTCCTGAATTGGTCGGTACCATTACTGGTGTAATCGAGAAAGTTTGAGATGAGGGGGTTTGGGTGATCTAAATTGTCTTGTATAAAAGACTTGCTGTAAAAAATCTGTATAAACATGTTATACTTATTTTTGAAAGAATATCGAGGAAATGAACAAATAAAGAGTATACTATAAAATGCTTAGCATTACTTATCTTCATTACTTGCTCAAGTTTTATATACTTTTTTAATATAAATTTAATTAAAATTCTTAAGAGAAATGATTAAAAGTTTGAGATTTATTAGTCGTACTAAGTGCATTTTTCATACACTTATAAGTTATAGGTACTAATTGATAAGAGAGTTTTATGTTCTTGCTAGATAAACTTTAAAGTTAGACGTTTTATTGCCAGGTATATAAATCTGGCATGAATATAAAATAGTAAGTATTTTTAAAAATACTTCCTTATTCATAGAACCTATGTCGAATAAAATAAAACATTAAAATTTTAGATTTTAAGCTTTCACGGCCATTAAGATATATTAACTTAGTTTGGAAAGTTTCAGATTAATCTCTGAAGATGTCTCTAGTAGTAAGAGACGAAACGTCGGAAAGTGAAAATCCATTAACACGGTCTAAACCCGAAAGTGAAAGTTCTTTAAAACATTAAAATACAAATATTAATTTGTAGAAAAATTATGTTTCTATGTTTTAATAAATCAGTGCACTCAGAAAATGTCATTCTAATTTAAATTTTATTTGTAAATACATATTTGTTATTTATATCGCCACCATTGGTATTTAATACTTTACTTTCAAAATTTCAATTGTAAAATCACTTTCAATATTTATAATATTCATAGAACGGTTTCACAAGTATTATTTTCATAACAGACACATTTTAACAGAAATTAATCACCAAGCTATAACTTTTTTAATTTAAAAATGAAACCGCAAGCAAAAGAAACGACTCAATTGTTTTTATAGCGATTTGATTGGACAGCAATTTGTCATGGATAACTAGATAAGTAATAAGAAATATTTTGTTCACTTTAAAATTAAGTATATTTTAATAATTTATTATAATTAGTAACAATTGAATAAAAAATATTGTATAATACACGGGCAAAAAGTTAAATTTCAATTTCGTAGGTTTATTACCCTCGGGTCGGCCCTATCTGCCGGCCCTCGGCTTCTAAAAACCTACTTAATCGAAAAATTTAACTTTTCGCCCTTGTATTATAAATAGCTATTTTTTAATAAACCTATTTCAATAAAAATGTATAGCTCTCACCCAGATGGTATATAAATCTGGCATGAATATAAAATAGTAAGTATTTTTAAAAATACTTCCTTATTCATAGAACCTATGTCGAATAAAATAAAACATTAAAATACAAATATTCATTTGTAGAAAAATTATGTTTCTATGTTTTAATAAATCAGTGCACTCAGAAAATGTCATTCTAATTTAAATTTTATTTGTAAATACATATTTGTTATTTATATCGCCACCATTGGTATTTAATACTTTACTTTCAAAATTTCAATTGTAAAATCACTTTCAATATTTATAATATTCATAGAACGGTTTCACAAGTATTATTTTCATAACAGACACATTTTAACAGAAATTAATCACCAAGCTATAACTTTTTTAATTTAAAAATGAAACCGCAAGCAAAAGAAACGACTCAATTGTTTTTATAGCGATTTGATTGGACAGCAATTTGTCATGGATAACTAGATAAGTAATAAGAAATATTTTTTTCACTTTAAAATTAAGTATATTTTAATAATTTATTATAATTAGTAACAATTGAATAAAAAATATTGTATAATACACGGGCAAAAAGTTAAATTTCAATTTCGTAGGTTTATTACCCTCGGGTCGGCCCTATCTGCCGGCCCTCGGCTTCTAAAAACCTACTCAATCGAAAAATTTAACTTTTCGCCCTTGTATTATAAATAGCTATTTTTTAATAAACCTATTTCAATAAAAATGTATAGCTCTCACCCAGATGGTATATAAATCTGGCATGAATATAAAATAGTAAGTATTTTTAAAAATACTTCCTTATCATAGAACCTATGTCGAATAAAATAAAACATTAAAATACAAATATTCATTTGTAGAAAAATTATGTTTCTATGTTTTAATAAATCAGTGCACTCAGAAAATGTCATTCTAATTTAAATTTTATTTGTAAATACATATTTGTTATTTATATCGCCACCATTGGTATTTAATACTTTACTTTCAAAATTTCAATTGTAAAATCACTTTCAATATTTATAATATTCATAGAACGGTTTCACAAGTATTATTTTCATAACAGACACATTTTAAGAGAAATTAATCACCAAGCTATAACTTTTTTAATTTAAAAATGAAACCGCAAGCAAAAGAAACGACTCAATTGTTTTTATAGCGATTTGATTGGACAGCAATTTGTCATGGATAACTAGATAAGTAATAAGAAATATTTTTTTCACATTAAAATTAAGTATATTTTAATAATTTATTATAATTAGTAACAATTGAATAAAAAATATTGTATAATACACGGGCAAAAAGTTAAATTTCGATTTCGTAGGTTTATTACCCTCGGGTCGGCCCTATCTGCCGGCCCTCGGCTTCTAAAAACCTACTCAATCGGAAAAAATTTAACTTTTTGCCCTTGTATTATAAATAGCTATTTTTTAGTAAACCTATTTCAATAAAAATGTATAGCTCTCACCCAGATGGTTTAAAAGAAATTTTAACGAAATTAAACGTATTTAAAGTTCAATCCTTGTTTCACTTAATTTATAATATATAAATTATATTTAAATTTAATTCGTTATGCAATCAACACACAAAGTTAATCTTTTTTGATAACATTTAAATTATTACTGCATATTGTGTGATACTTAAAATATATACAGAGCGGTCCAAAAGTCACCCCCCCTCTTAACTTTTGAACCAGTTGAGATATCGACTTCAAATTTGGAACTTTTAAATAAGACAACTTAAACTATCTTTTAGCATATATTTAATACTTTCAGCTCTTAAAATGTGGGCAGGGGGGCATGGGGGCACTTTTTTTTAATAGAAAGGGGGGTCGTGTAATACATCATTTTAAAGCATAAAATTTTCCATTTAACTCCATATTTTTAAATTAAAAAAAAATTGGGTTTAAAATGGGGTTGAAAATGGGTATTAATGTCAAAATTCCTCTAAAAAAACAAATAATTTTTAAAAAATGCATAATTTCATCATAAAAAAATGTTAATTATACTTTTAAACTAATTTTAGTTGACATAAATAAAAATTTATAAAAAAAAAACTTAAAAAATCGAATGTTTTAGCACAAAAAATTGAAAAATCAAAACCTTAAAAAATTTAAACATATTAGTTTAAATAGAGAATTTATTAAGCTTTAAAATGATGTATCACACGACCCCCCTTTCCATTTAAAAAAATATCCCCCCATGCCCCCCTGTCCACATTTTAAAAGCTGAAAATATTAAATATATGCTAAAAGATAGTTTAAGTTGTCTTATTTAAGAGTCTAAATTTGAAGTCGATATCTCAACTCGTTTAAAAGTTATAAGGGGAGGGGGGGCGGTGACTTTTGGACCGCACTGTATATATATAAGCTTATGTAGTTGTACGTATTTTTTTTAAATAAATTTAGGGTTATTTGTGATAAACCCCCGGAAATGAAGCAAATAAAAACTTTATTCAATGTTTCACCTAATATTTAGGCTTCTTCAGGGCTAAAAAGACATAAAAATTATAAAACTTTTGGCCATAACTTAGACATTATAAACTGATTTTTTTTGGAAAAAAAATGTATATAAACAAAAATAAAAGAAATTAATAAATTAAAAACTAACCTAAATTATTAAATATGTATTAAAACAAACAAATTAAACACAAACATTACAATAACCCTAAATAAATTTCAAGAAGCATCCTGTAGGAAATATTATTATTTAAATAAATGTTACTTAAAATTTAAAAGTTTTAATAAATAGATTGACGTCACAGTTGAAATTTTAAAATTCTTAAAGACATTACGGCATGTATCTAAAAACTCTAAATTAAATATTTGTCTTAAAACACGCTTTTGCGCAACAAACACTTTTTCAATATCACACTGTGATATTATCACAGCTTTGTTTCCAAATTATTTAATTATATGAAATTATTGAGAATGGGCGAGGATAGTATCAATGCCTACATGTTTTTTTTAATGGCGATTTCTCCCGTTAGATTAGACAGGGAAAAAAGTTCTACCCAAAAAGGATAGAAGACATACATACACTCCCACTTCCACCCAACCAAACAAATTCTGTATTTGTTCTTTGTTGAACAAATACAATATTTACTTGGCAGGGCGAAAAGTGTAACAATTTAAATTTTATTAAAAAAATTACTGGCGCCATCTAAATTTTAGTAGAATTATCTTATTCTACAGATTCACATTAGCTATGTTCGTTCGTACCGCTCAGTGCTACACTTTCCGGCCAACCAAATAAATACTGTATTTGTTGTATGAAAAACAAATACAGTATTTATTTGGTTGGCTGGAAAGTGTAGCACAAATGAGATAGAGATAGGGTAGACGTCTTTTGTTTCATAATTCTAGTTGTAGAGATCTCCATTGGGAAATCATGTAATTGGATTTGCTTAGTCTAGAGCATAGTTGTTGGATATGATCACCCCAAGTTAAAAACTAATCTAACACCATACCTAAGAATTTTAAGCTTTCACTCGTTAACGTATGCCTATTATAGTAACCATCGGAATTGAAATCCCTATCGTATCATCGTGTCCTCGCCCAAGGTGGAATTTCAACAAGGCCAATTGGGAAAAATTTACCAAAGAAGTAGATGAGAGTATTCGATGGATTGCACCCACTGCTAAAAACTATGATAGGTTTACGGGACTAGTCCTGAGTATAGCTAAAAAACACATCCCCCGGGCCTATCGAAAAACTTATATACCTGGATGGAACTCAGAATCCAAACGGCTATAAAAAGAATTTGAGGAGTCAGGCGACCCGAAAATTGCTGATGAACTTCTCCAATCACTGGATGGAACGCGAAGGGATAGGTGGAATAAAACTGTTGCTGATATGAACTTTACACACTCTAGCCGTAAAGCATGGGGTGTCCTTCTTGGCGGCGCTAGTAGAATCAGCAGCAGTCAAGCTTCTATAAAACCAAATAAAATCGCCACCCGTATTGTTTCTATGTCTAAAGCAGCATCGGATAAGAAGTTTACTAAGAAAATTAGAAAAGAAATGAAAAATTTATATAAAAATACGCCTAAGACATCACACTTTGCTAAAGCATGCAGCATGGAAGAAATATCCAAAGCAATCGAGGTTACGAAGATGGGAAAAGCAGCCGGCTTGGACGAAATATATCCGGAGTTTATAAAACACTTTGGTGTCAGGACGAAAACATGGCTTTCTAAACTTTTTTCAACCATAATCGAGACCGGCTGTCTTCCTAAAATCTTTAAAGAAGCAAAAGTTATTGCCATCTTAAAACCTGGAAAGCCAAATGATCAACCTAGTAGCTACCGACCTATATCGCTACTTTCGGGATGCTTCAAGTTACTAGAACGAGTAATATACAATAGGATCTACCCCACGATCAATGAGAACATACCTGTCGAACAAGCTGGCTTTAGACATGAAAGAAGCTGCTCCGATCAAGTTTTAGCCCTTACTACCCACATTGAAGGTGGTTTTCAAAGAAAATTAAAAACATCTGTCGTACTTATAGACCTGACTGCGGCATATGACACCGTCTGGAAGAAAGGCCTGATCTACAAGCTTTTAAAAGTAATCCGCTATCGCAAACTAGCTTGCCTCATCAATAACATCTTGAGCAACCGGGTCTTTCAAGTATCACTAAACGGCGAAGTTAGCAAAAAGAGGCAGCTAAATAACGGGCTACCACAGGGATCAGTGCTTGCACCATTACTTTTTAACCTGTACACCAGAGACAGAGTCGAAAATTCATATATGCTGATGATATGGGTATAGCCACACAAGATCGTAACTTTGAAGTGACAGAGCGAACACTGACATCTGACCTTTCCATATTAGGTGCATATTTTAAGAACTGGCGATTATATCCAAGTGCAGAAAAAACAGAAGTTTCTTGTTTTCATTTAAACAACCGCGAGGCAAATAGAACTCTAGATGTCAGCTTTATGGGGAAGCCTTTGAGACACAATCCATATCCCAAATATCTTGGAATAACCCTTGACAGAAAACTAACATACAGAAGACATTTAGAAAACACAGCAGCCAAATTGAATACAAACAACTTAATTCAGAAGCTTACTGGTATCACATGGGGCGCTGCGGCATCCACCCTCCGCACAGCTGCTCTTGGACTCGTATTTCCAACAGCCGAATACTGCTGCTCAACGTGGCTTAACAGCAACCATATTTCAAAACTCGATACCCAACTGAACGAAACAATGAGAATAGTATATGGCACTATCAAACTCACGCCGACTCAATGGCTTCCCGTACTGTCGAATATCATGCCGCCTGACATCAGAAGATAAAAAATACTTAAAAACGAATATGTCAAAATCACAGATAATGAGAGCCTGCCAATCCATGCTGATATCCCATCCGTACATCTTCGACGCTTAAAATCCAGAAACCCATTCATGGTCAATGCCTCACACCTGAAGTATAGTAACTTCACCCCGGCTGACGAGTGGATAAGAAGGAGGACAGAAGAAAAACCTGATAAACCTCTAGCACCAGAAAACCCAGTATTTCCCCAACCCGGTATGGAGCTCACCTATGGTCAAAGCTAAACCGTATCTGAACCGAGCATGGAAGATGTGCAGACACCTTCCATAAATGGAAAATTTCAAATAGCCCAGCATGCGACTGTGGTGCTGAGAGGCAAACCATATCACATATAGTCACTGAATGTCCATTAAGAGCTTTCACCAATCCTGTTGAAGATATTACTAATTTAACAGCGGACGCTCTTCACTGGCTGGAGAGTCTTAATATCCAATTGTGAATTTTTTTTTTTTATGCTTACTTCTATTTAAAACTGTATTTAATTATATAATTGATATAAATTGTAACATTGTGCAATGTAAAGATCCATACGAAATATATATATAATGTATGTTTTATGCAATTTTCCTATTTTGCATGATTTTATTTGAAGCTCAGCTTAATTTATTGTTGATTCTAAACAAAATTTGTTATTTAATAACTGACTAGGAAAATTTAACGTTATTACAGCGTTTGAATATAGCCATATTTTCAATATTTTTCATTAGAGGGTGTAGGTAGGGGTTGTAGCAAAAATGTGTGCATAATATTTCTTTTTTCTGGTATTTATTTTTATTTTCTTAATGGTTCTAAGATTTTCTTCTTTCTTAAATATCAAAAAAGTTAACCAAAACAAACTTTTTAACCTCTTTTATCCCCTCTCCCCCAACAAATGGACTTTTAGTCCAAACATCAATAGTTCTTTAAAGAACAATACTTTAAATAAGACTTTTATAGCTCTTAAAATGTAGATTTATTGGTAAAAACATCTCATTTTTGAAAAAATTTAGATATCACCTTTTGATCCTACATGCCTCAATATGCCTCATATATGTTGTTATAATTTATAATACACTGCCCAGTAAAAGAGCTTTCTCATTTTTCACGTTCGCTCGTGAAATGGATTATCAGATTCACTTTCAGCAACCTTAAAAACCCCAATATACCAATTTTCACGAAAACTACCCCCTGCCCTCGGGGATGGCTTAAGAACAAATTATTTTAAGATTTAGTTTTAGCGACCTCAAAAAGCCCAATATATCAATTTTCAAGAAAACTACCGCTTGTTCCTCAGGGGGTGAACTTATATATTTTTTGTTATCAAATTCACTTTCAGGAACCTTAAAAACCCCAATATACCAATTTTCACGAAAACTACCCCCTGCCCTCGGGGATGGCTTAAGAACAAATTATTTTAAGATTTAGTTTTAGCGACCTCAAAAAGCCCAATATACCAATTTTCACGAAAACTACCCCCGCCCCTCAGGGGGTGGAGTTAGAATTTTTTTATTATCAGATTCACTTTTAGCAACCTCAAAAATCCTAATATATTTTCACTAAAGAGAGAATTTCTTGCGAACATTTTGATACCACCCATGAATAGCCTATTTGGAAGAACTTGACATTAAAACACAAAAGATTTAAAATGAAGATTTAACTAAAAAATTACGTGGCCTGTCAAAATTTGACAGGTGACACATGCTTGTTCCCAGAATTGATTTCTGAATCAGAATATATAAAAATATAAAGGGTGTTCCATTTAAAAATCTAAAGTTAGATTCATTTCCGACGAAACCGGAAGGGCCATAGAATTTCTAACTACGTCAAAAATTCTTAAATTATAAATAATATAGCTTCTGTAAATTCCAAGATCCTACCTAAAAAAGTAAAAAAGGGGGGTAAAAGGCCTTCCCGAAACACCCGGTATAGCAATTTTCAACTTTTTGTATTTTTTCCCTCGCAGCACCCCAATCAAAAAAAATCCCTAGCGAGAACTTTTGTTAACATGTATGTTATAGGTATGACATATGTATGTTATAGGTATTCCATATTTCAAGTCTCTAGCTTTCTTAATTTATCGTGTTCACAAGATTTTCCGGACAGGGTGACCAACCGACCGATCGAGCGAGATTTTTTTTTTGCTCGAAATTGATTTATATCGACATAAAACTTCATAAATCCCAAAAATAAGCAAAACAAATGTTTGAAAATTTTTGCACTAATACAATGCTTTCCAGAAATTTTGAAAATTTTCAAAATGGGAAAGCAACGAAATTTTGACAATTTTCAAAATGGTAAAGCAAAAAGGGAAAAATTAAAGACTTTAAGGACTTGAAGGTTCTTCCCTGTTTGTAAGTAAATAATTTATACGAATGATATATATATATATATATATATATATATATATATATATATATATATATATATATATATATATTCAAATTTATTTTAATTTCAAATTTATTGTTTATTTACAAAATAAATTGACCAATTTTTTAATTAATTAATTTTAATAATGTATAACGTAAAAGTTCGTTTATCACCGGTAAACGGTAGACTATAAAAATGTCAATATTTAAATTTACCGCTTCTATAAATTATATTTAATATAAAATATGTAATTTTAAAATTTATTATTTATACTTGTTTAAACGCATATATATCAAGTGAAGCCTCTACGAAAAAATAAAAAACCAAGGAGTTTTTTTACTCCTATATGCAAAGAAACGCATTTATAAAGAAAAACAGCTTTTATTTAAAAAAAGCCTACTGTGCTCATTGAAAACAAATTTTAATTACGAAAAAATGTTGCGAAACTTGGTCAGTAGAAATGGCATATATATATATATATAAACAAGATAAACAAGATAAACAAGATAAACAAGATTAACAAGATAAACAAGATAAACAAGATAAACAAGATAAACAAGATAAACAAGATAAACAAGATAAACAAGATAAAAAAGATAAAGAAGATAAACAAGATAAACAAAATAAACAAGATAAATAAGAGAAACAAAATAAAAAAGATAAAGAAGACAAACAAGATAAAAAAGATAAAGAAGATAAACAAGAAAAACAAGATAAACAAGATAAATAAGAGAAACAAAATAAAAAAGATAAAAAGATAAAGAAGATAAACAAGATAAACAAGACAAACAAGATAAACAAGATAAACAAGATAAACAATATAAACAAGATAAACAAAATAAAGAGTCTGTTACACAATGAATAATAATGGAGAATTTCAAATAAAAAAAGTTAAGTAAACAAAATTATAAAATTCGCATTTAGTAAACTTTTTGCCGAAAATTCTGAGCGGATTTTTTAGCTTAATTATTTTTTAACGGAAATAGGCCTATTGGCCCATTTCTAAAGGTGCTAAGGTTTTAAAACATATCAACTACCCGATTCTAACATAGAAGTATTGTCCATCTCTAAATTTAGTTAGCCAATCGTACCAACATGTTAAATGTACAAATGAATATTCAGTTTACAATGTATATTATACATAGATAAATTCACGTATCTAATTATAAACCAAAATTTATGCATGTCCATTGATAACGTAAATTATAGGAGCGTGTTTTATCATGATCGAGCCAAAGTAAGCCATGGTACGTAGGGGAGGGGGGTGTACCTGGTAACGGGATCCAACGAAACAAAAATATATAAGCTCGTGGATATATTAAATCATTTTTCTGAGGATCAAAGTAAAAAATACGAGAATTTCAATTTTCTCACTTTGTGTTTGATGCTTTGTAAGCCGAACTATTTAGATTCAAAATGTCAGCTACATGCCTTTCCATCTCGTTATAAACTTCAGCTATATGCAGCTAGGAATGCCCTAATAGCGTTTTTTTTTACCAAAAATCGGGATGGTATTAAAAATTCCGGTATTTTGAAGTAAATACAGTTTTTTTTTAGTAGCTAAAAAAAGAAAAATATATCAAAGGAACTAGAAGGAACTATATTTGCCAAGCAATTTTTTTTTAACGAAATATTAAAAAATATTTAATATTTGTAATATTTAACTGTCTGTGGTATAAAATACTTTTGTTGTATTAGGTCCCAAAATGACAATAAACAATACAATACAATACAAATGCCACCAAAAAATAAAAAATAAAAAAAAAATCTTGTTTTAGCTATAAATTAAAACCTATACTATTAAGTAAATGGTATAATACTTGTTTTTAATTTCTTTTTACAAAAAAAAACGAAAAAAAATTGATAAAACAATTTTTTGAAATTTATAGTTTTTTTTATTTATAAAACGTTTGACCCCTAATAACTTTTTTGTTTTAGGGGGGATTAGTATGGATCTTTAATTAATAATTCGTTCTTTTCGTGTACACAAAAATCGTGACATCAAACTGACGGACGCACATAGGGATATTTGGGCAATCTGGACGGTCAAAACTATTTTTCAACTTAATTCAATTTAGAAGGTGTTTTATGATATCGTAAAGCTTAAAAAAGTTAAAAAAAAAACATTTTTATCTATACCGGTTGTCCCATATAAAAAGTCCAACCTTTATTAATTTTTAAACTAAAAGTTAAAAAAAAAAATCCTCGAAAGGTCGATTTTTGTTTCACAGTTTTTAATGATATCTCCACCACTTCCCACTTATCCCTTGACCGTGGACCTCCAAACCAATACTAAAAAAGCACTATATATTGAGTAATACCTTGACTAAAATGTATTTTATTTATCTATTTAACGGTGTCTGGTTTTTAAAATTGGTCCAGCGAGTCTCAAGATTTTTCACCTTAAATTTTTTAAAAGTGCTCCATTATTTTTAATAGTTCACCCAGTACATACTTCTTAACTTTAAAATTTATTATTTTTAGAAAAAATCCTTGGATAGTTTAATTTTTTTTTTCGATAAAAACATCGTTTAAAGTTATCCATATCCCAACGAATAATAATGAGGTGCTTCGAAAACTTTAAGAATAAATATATTGAGAATAGCTGTACCGATTTTCAAAAACAAGATACCGTTAAATATATAATTAAAATGCCCTTTAAACAAGATATTACTTAATATATAGTGTTATTTTGAATTTCAAAGTTGATGCTTTCCCACGTTGGAGAGGTGAGTGGGAGGTGGTGAAGATATCATCAAAAGATGTCCTCCGTGAAACGAAAATTGACATGACTGAGGATTTTTTCTAAAAACATTGAGTTTAAAAATTATTGAGGGTTGGACCTTTTATATGGAAGACTCCTAATTTATTTTTAAAAATACCGCAACGTTTCGCAACAAATTTAATGATTTTTCTAAAGAATAAGTCTATAGCTTTCTAATAAATCTAAACTCGATAACGGGAAACTTCGCGGAGTACAACTACTAAGCCATTCCATGATGACGGACGCTACCATTCGTACAATATTTTATAAAATATTTAAAAAAAAGTCCGAAAATCTAAACTGTCATTAAAGCTGGTATGAAAAATAGAAAGTGGAGATGAGCTAAAATAAAATAATTAATACAAAAATTATCTGGCATTTAGGGTTTACAAGATTTGATTTTTTAAAGTTTGATGACGCTACAAAAAATGGAAGTGGAATAAATCTATTTTATGTTTGTTTTTATTTGGGGCCTAGGCCCTAGGACTCTTTAAATAATTTTCGGTATAACTTTAGATTTTTGTAGTTAGTTTATACAAACTTAATATAAAAACATTTAAAAACATTCCCTTTGTGGGGCCCTAAGGCCCTAGGGCCTACATATTATTAAATATTTTTCAGTATTAATATTATTTTAGTTTATGAGTTAAAAGCTTTAAAAGCTTCAGTAAAATCAAATAAAATATTAAAACATGTGCTTAGCACGTCAGTGGGGTGTTTAGGGCCTATGGTCTGGGGCTCTTTAAATATTAAATAGTATATAACTTGATTTTTGTCCGAAGTTAAAAGAGTGACTCTTTCAGGATGGTCACATTAAATATTTAAAAATTAAAAAACTGGGAATTTGAAGGTCTTTATTTTGAAACTATATTTTTTTACACCCTGTATTAACTAAAATAACCATGGAACTTTAAAAAAGGCTTATTAAGGATTTCTAAAAAATATTTTTGGCATATTGGTATCAGTTTTTTTGACCTATATTAGCATAAAGAGTAAAGCCCATACAAAAAAACCTCTATTTTGTATAGGGATAGAAAAAATTATGAATAATCCTGTATTATATTAAATTACTCCCATTTTAAAAATTTACATTATTAAGGTTTTTATGTAATTAAAAAATAAAAATTGAAAAATGAAAAAATACAAACTTAAAAGCCAAAGGGCCCCGGCTCAACATTTTATTAAAAATCCTAATTTTTGCAGGTAAGTTGCTTTAAACATACTACAACGTTTTTTTACTAGTCATCCTGGATTTTTCCAAAAAAATTGTTTTCAGCCCGGTCTACTATACAGGGTGATCAATAACTGGCATGCCAAAATTAAAAAGGTGATTCTGCATCTAAAAATATCAAAAAAAAATCCTATAAAGATTGGTCCTTAAATGAACCCTAAGGGAGCTACAGCCCTTTAAAATTTTAATAAAAATAAGGTTGCTAATTAATTACTCTGGCACCCTTTAAACTAGAGCGACGAGCTTTTTTAATAAGGGCAATAAGTTTATGTTAATTTATTCAGAGGCGTTCCTAGAAGGAAAAATGTATAAGGCTTAACACATTTTTGCCCAAACTTTTTTATGTGTACACTTTTTGGATTTTTTGTAAAAAATATGGATTCCTTGAGTAAAAATACATAAAAAATGTCATATAGTCTAAAACTGTAGGAGCAACCGTTTTCAAAAAAAATGCAATCAATAGGAAGGAACATTTTGTGCCACCAAAAACGTTACTTTTTAAAAGGCTATTACTCCTATAATATTTAATTTAGGTGTTTAGGTGAAGAAAACTTTTTTGCTCAGTTTTAAATGAAGAGTCACCCTGCAGCATTAAAATTTTATTGGTCCTTTTTTTTTTGTTCCCCATTCAATATGTCATCTTCGAAGGGCCGTAGCTCCCTTAGGGCTCATTCCGTACCAACCTATATGGAAACTTTTTTCATATTTTTGGATGTAGAATCACCTCTTTCATTTTGGCATGGCAGTTACTGATCACCCTGTATATACCTACCTATACAGGGTGTATTTGAAATAGGGTCGGAAATTTTAACAGGTGATTCTACATGATAAAATATGACAAAAAGTTCCTATAAACATATGTCTAAAAATGCGTCATAAGGGAGCTACGCCCCTTTGAAATTGGCTAAAAAAATCGGTTTTTATTTAATAACTCAGGAACTCTTTGAGATATATTAATGAGGTTTTGCACTTGAATTAATCCTAATAAGGCCCATCTTTGTATGTCATTTTCACGTACCTATTTAAACCGGGGGTGTGCGAAACGGGGGGGCCTTATCAGTTTTTTGTCCCAAACTTTTTTCTGTGTAACTTTTTTGCAATTTTATTTTTGAAATATGATTCCTTAGGTCAAAACACATAAAAAAGGTTGTAATGTTGTAATACTGTAGGATTAACCGTTTTCGAGAAAAGTTCATTTGAAGGTGAAATTTCACGGTTCGAGGGCGAAAAATTAAATACTAAAATGTCGAAAACCAAAATTTTAATGATGCAATGTTATTCTACATCAAAAACTAAGAAAAAAAGTTTCCATACATGTAGGTCGAATAAACCCTTTTAAAGCTACCATAGCCCTTTAAAAATGGTGCATATTTAGGAGACCATAGCTCCACTAGGATTCATTTTTGGAAGTACCTGTATATGAGGTATTTTTCTTAGTTTTTAAAGTACATTCGCCCTACATCATTAAAATTTTGGTTTTCAACATTTTAGTATTTAATTTTTCGTCCTCGAACCGTGGAATTTCACCTTCAAATGAATTTTTATCGAAAACGGTTAATCCTACAGTATTACAACAAGAGTACCTTTTTTATGTATTTTGACCTGGGGAATCATATTTCAAAAATAAAATTGCAAAAAAGTTACACAGAAAAAAGTTTGGGACAAAAAACTGATAAGCCCCCCCCCGTTTCGCACACCCCTGGTTGAAATAAGTACATGAAAATAACACATAAAAACGGACCTTGGTAGTATTAGTTGACGTGCAAAACCTCGTTGATATATCTCAAAGGGTTCCTGAGTTAATTAATAAAAACCGATTTTTTTAGCCACTTTCAAAGGGACATAGCTCCCTTATGACGCATTTTTAGACATATGTTTATAGGAACTTTTTGTCATATTTTATGATGTAGAATCATCTGTTTCCGACCCTATTTCAAATACACCGTGTATACCTACTAGTACTACAACTATTTCAAGTTTGGTCAAAATCCGTGAGATGAGTGCAAAATATTGGCAGGCTATAGCACGCTAGGTAAATAACTTCATATAAATATAAACTTTTATGGGTTATTTACGAGTTGGTACCAAATGGAGTATTTTAAGAATGAGATGAGATAATTATTTTAATGGAAACCATTGTTCTCAAGATTTTAAAAATAAAGTTCGGTTAGCTCGGGATAGAACTACAGTGATTCTTTATTATAAAACTTAAAAAAGAAATACAGGGCGGGCCATCTAAGACGTATAGGGAATTTTTTGGCGTTATTTCTAAAGCTATCAATTTAAAATTAAAATTATTGATTATAGACCCAATAAGCTATTAGTCTGACCAAACAAAACTTTTTAACTAGCTTTTATTTTGGAGTTGCGGCCATATGAAACTGAATTTCAATGATAAAGTTTAGTTAAAAACTTGAAAATCTAAAAATATTTGCTTTTTCTTTAACGTTCAATACTTTTTGTAACTAGTTACGCAATTTTTTAAACAAAAAATCTAAATTGAAAAATTATTAATTTTAAAATTTTCTTACAGTGTATTTAAATAAAATGATTTTATTTAGTTTGCTGTGATAAAATTTTTCTGATCGTGAGTCTTTCATAAATGTCAATTTATTTTACCTATGATGTCAACTGACTTTCTTTCGCAATAAGTATGTTCGAAATTAAAAATAAACTTATTTTTTTGATAAATTAGTGAAAAATGGATTAAAAAATAGGAATCAGTTAAAAGTGCTTCTGAATTTTATCACCAACCAGCATAATTTGAATACATGTAGTTTTTGAACGTTTTAAGAACTTTTATAAAAATAAGGTCTACACAATAAATTTATAACTAAAAACAAATAAAAAAAACTAAATAGATACGTATTTGAATTTTTATTTAAGTTAAGCAATTAGAAGTATAATTTAGTTCATTGTATTAGCTCTTGTATCTCTTGGCTTCCAAGACAAGTAAAACACAAATTTAAGTAAAACTCGAGGTAAAACTGCACCATTTTTATGAAAAATAAACATGCACCAGGTTTTTCTTGCTTATTTATAATCTTTTATCACTTCCAAGTTATAATTTTAAAACTTCTCACGGAATAATAATTTTTTGCCAAACCATGGTTTACAAATTGTAACTTCCTAATACATGCTATTATTTTATTTTTCTAAATATCTATTTATTTATTATAATTATTAAGTATTTTTCTTGTTCATAAATAAAAATCTAACATTTTCAAACTTATTCAAACCACTGACAAGTGAATTGTCATTTTACAAGATTTAGTAAAGTGTCACAGCAAGCTTTATCTACTTGCGTTCAACTCATACACTGTTAGAAAATTTTAAAAATAACTATTTTTTAATTTCAGTTTTTTGTCTTAAAACTAACGTTATTAGTTATGGTATGGAACGTTAAAAAAAACGCAACAGTTTTTCAGATTATAGAAGTTTTAACTAAAGTTTACCAATTAAATTCAGTTTCATATGACCGTAACTCCAAAACCAAAGCTAGTTAAAAATTTTTGTTTAGTCAGATTTATAGCTTATTGGGTCTATAATCAACAGTATCAATTTTAAATTGGCAGCTTTAGAAATAACTCCAAAAAACGCCCTGTACGTCTTAGATGGCCCGCCCTGTATATATATATATATATATATATATATATATATATATATATATTCTATTTTTAAATCATCATGTATACAAATAAATAAATTACCCTATGAAAAATGACCAATAGAGAACAGAAGAAATTTTCTATTGGTTTTTTTGAGGTTTGTACTCGGTTATTGAACTGGTATATACCAATACAGACCAATAGAAAACGACTTACGTAAGTCGGTTTCTATGGTAAACTCCAATATAGACCAGTACAATAACCGAATACAAACCGAAAAAAAACCAATATAGACTCGAAAAACGTATTATTGGAAATTACCAATACAATCTTGTGTAAGTCGTTTTCTATTGGTTTATAATGGGCTTTCCAATAAAATAACCGATAGAGACCAATACAGACCAATAGAGAGGCATACAATGTATCTTATTGGAAATTACCAATATAATTTGTAGAAGTTGGTATATTGGTTTTGGTTTATATTGGATTTTACCGGTACAATAATGTACCAATACGGACCAATAAAGATAAAATGTATCTTATTGGAAATTGTAGGGGAAGGTTCAACGACTAGTGCCAAAGCCAAAAAGCTTTTTGCCAAAAAATTTATATCTTTGTAAAATATAAATATTTCAAAATAATTTTTCCATTGTCGTAAACTTCAAACCTTTGTCTATAAATAGCTGTAGTTAAAAATTTTATAAAATAAATATTTAATATTTTTTTTTGCTGTTTAAATCACAGGCTGCAAAATGGCTGAATCAGCCCCAGAGCGAGGCAGATTCAACCCAGACAAGGGGCAGTTTCAAACATAAATAATATTAAAAGTTTTTATATTGGTATTTGCCAATAAATATAATATAAAATATAAACCAATAGAAAAAATATTTTTTTTTTATTGGTACTTACCAATAAATATAATATCAAATATAAAACAATACAAACCAATAGAAAAAAAAAAGTTTTTTTTATTGGTATTTACCAATAAATATAATATCCAATACAAACCATTAGATACCAATTGGTATTAATATTATAATATAAAAAAAAATATTTGAAAAAGACCAATACGTATTGGTCTGTACAGACCAATAAGTGTTTGTATTGGTATGTGCCAATAAATATAATATAGATATTTCGACAAATATGAACCAATACAAAAAAGAAGGTTTTTGTACTGGTATTTACCAATAAATATAATATCCAATATAAACCATTAGATACCAATATAAAAAAAATATTTGAAAAAGACCAATACAGACCAATAAGTTTTTGTATTGGTATTTACCAATAAATATAATATCGATATTTCGTCAAATATAAACCAATACAAAAAAGAAGGTTTTTGTACTGGTATTTACCAATAAATATAATATCCAATATAAACCATTAGATACCAATATAAAAAAAAATATTTAAAAAAGACCAATACAGACCAATAAGTTTTTGTATTGGAATTTACCAATAAATATAATATCGATATTTGGTCAAATATAAACCAATACAAACCAATACAAAAATAAGGTTTTTGTATTGGTACTTACCAATAAATATAAAGTCCAATATAAACCATTAGATACCAATATATATTAAAAAAAATATTTAAATAAACCAATACGGACCAATAAGTTTTGTATTGGTATTTACCAATAAATATAATATCCAATTTAAACCAATACATACCAATAAAATAACATATATTTTGGAAAAGAACCAATACAGACCAATACGTTTTGTATTGGTAATAACCAGTAAAAGTTTTTTCCAACACAGACCAATATAAACCAATAGAGTTTAATTTTAATACCAATAAAGACCAATAAAACCAATAGAGACCAATAAAAACCAATACAAATTTCTATTGGTTTGTATTTGATTTCTATTGGTCATTTTTCATAGGGTAAATAAACTAACCTTTAGAGTGTCTTTTTGTTCGGCCATGTCCCCAGTTTCCCCTTGATCGCTCGTGGAAATATCACTGGCTAGATCACAAGTGACGGTGGGAATGGGCATGGGATGGGACTCGATCGTTGCTATTTGCCTTTCGCCGTCCCGCGGCGATGTGTTGCTGTTTCTGTCTACGATAGAACCACCGGCCGACACTTCCTCACCTTCGTTTTTTGTCTGGAATAATTTAAAAGGCATATAAATAAACAAGCTGTGAAGATATGTAACGCTACGCATTTCATTATACATATAAGTTATTAACAAAAAGTTAAAAAAAAATTCAAAAGACATTGGTTTGAACATATTTAATAAAACAATAAAACAAAAAGATTAAAAAAAAAGAATTTAAAAAAATCATAAAAACAAAAAAAATGTAAAAAAAATAAAAATTAAAAATTAAAAAAAAAATCATTTTTTTTTGTTTTTGAAAAACGGAGAAAAATTATTTTTTCTTATAGTTTTTCCAATTTTTTAAAAAGTTCAACCCTACATATTTTTTTTTGTTCTTGGGAAGATTACTTTTAAAAACAGTAGGAATGGCGATTTCTCCCGTTAGATTAGACAGGGACAAAAGTTCTACCCAAAAAGGATAGAAGGCATACATACACTCCCACTTCCACCCAACCAAACAAATTCTGTATTTGTTCTTTGTTGAACAAATACAATATTTACTTGGCCGGGCGAAAAGTGCAACTATATTATTTTTATAAAAGAAATTACTGGCACCATCTAAATTTTAGTAGAATTATCTTATTCTACAGATTCACATTAGCTATGTTCGTTCGTGCCGCTCAGTGCTACACTTTCCGGCCAACCATATAAATACTGTATTTGTTGTATAAAAAACAAATACAGTATTTATTTGGTGTAGCACAAATAAGATAGAGATAGGGTAGACGTCTTTTGTTTCATAATTCTAGTTGTAGAGAGCTCCATCTTTCCCTTATAGAACTTGATTTTTCCTGAAAATTTCGGCAGACTAACATCTCTACTCTAAATTTCTCTACTCCCTAACATTCCTACTCCATAACATCCCTACTCCACAACAACTCTACTCCGTAACATCTCTACTCCATAACATCTCTGCTCCGTAACAACTCTACTCCACACTATAGACACTCGATTAGCCACTTGTCTTAACTCAAAGAATATTTGTCATACTAAGTCACTGTCAAAAATGAATTCAGTTTATTAATTACTTACATATTAGTGCATGTTAAGAGTACGCGGTCATTGTTACTTTTAGAATAATTCATTTATGATTGTTCTAGATTTACATTTAAAGATAAACGTTTTCTAGGAAAAAAATAAAATAATCTAGAAGAAGAAGATTCTTTGTTCTTTGAACTGCTCATTTATTATTAAGTGGATAATAAAGTGCATATAGTGTGGAGTAGAGTTGTTACGGAGTAGAGATGTTATGGAGTAGAGATGTTACGGAGTAGAGTTGTTGTGGAGTAGGGATGTTATGGAGTAGGGATGTTAGGGAGTAGAGAAATTTAGAGTAGAGATGTTAGTCTGCCAAAATTTCGAGACGATTGTTATTCGTAAACTCTTCACGGTGAATAGTATATTGCGTTTCTTCTAATATACTTCTAAAAATATAATTGGTTTGATCTCGTGCGCTTAGTTTATTTTTTATACTTTATTAAAAACCAAATTAACCGATGAAAGCAAGTAAGCATAATTATATTCTGGTTTAAATATTTACATTTAAATGTTCAAAGGCTAAATAAAAGGTAGGTTGCACTAATAAAGAGAATAAAAGAATTGTAGAAAATATTTATACCTGCATTCACCAAAATTTATTTATTTCGTTTACGAAAACTTCATATCGTCACTCAAACTGCAAAGTGTATTTTTCAAATCAAAAAAGTTACTTTGCTTTCCCATTTTTTAAATTATCATTATTTTGTTCTTAGTAATGAGTATATAATTGCATGAAGCACTAACTTAGGCACTTAGATGCCACTTATAGAAATAATAAAAGAAAAAATGGAATTTTTACCTACAACCTTTTGCACTTTGAGTATTTACAATTATGGCGAAGGCGCCAGTACGCGCTGCAATAAAAATAACAGTGGCCAACAAAAAATTAAGTTCAATTACTTTTAACCACTTGTATACCAGAGTATCAAATTTGTAACAAACCACATTAAATAAGAAAATATATAATATATTTAAAAGGTATATTTTTTTGCCATTATATTATCTTTGTAAACTAATATGTTACAAGATTTTGGGTCCGTTAAGTTGGCTTCAACATTTTTGAATTTGCCAATTTTCTCTACGGCATTCGAAATTTCTCGCGAAGTGCTGGCGAATGCTGTATATTTTATCAAAAATGCTGGCCCCCTCTCGAAGTAATTGATTTTTAAATTTTCAGAGCCAACTTAACGCCTGCACCGACATATTTGATTTAAAAAAATTCTTTACGGCATTCGAAAGTGCTAGCGAAGTGCTGGCGAATGCTGTATATTTTATCAAAAATGCTGGCCCCCTCGCGAAGTTATTGATTTTTGAATTTTCGGAGCCAAGTTAACGCCTGCAACAACATGTTCGATTTTCAGAATTTTCTCTAAGTCATTCAAAAGTGCTCACGAAGTTCTGGCGAATGCTGTATATTTTATCAAAAATGCTGGCCCCCTTGCGAAGTAATCGATTTTTAAATTTTTGGAGCCAACTTAACGCCTGCACCAACATGTTTGATTAAAAAAAAATCTCTACGGCAATCGAAAGTGCTCGCGAATTGCTGGCGAATGCTGTATATTTTATCAAAAATGCTGGCCCCCTCGCGAAGTTATTGATTTTTGAATTTTCGGAGCCGTTAACGCCTGCAACAACATATTCGATTTTCAGAATTTTCTCTGCGAAATACGAAAGTGCTCACGAAGTTTTGGTGAATGCTGTATATTTTATCAAAAATGCTGGCCGCCTCACGAAGTTATGAGTTTTTGAATTTTTGGAGCTAGCTTAACGCATGCACCAACATTGGCTATTATGAAAAATTCAAAATTTTCTGTACGGCATTCGAAAATGCTGTATATTTTGTCAAAAATGATGCCCCCCTCTCAAAATTTTTAATTTTTTCGGGGTTAACTTTAGGAAACCATTAGTACGTGTGAGCTTTACTGGTTATGTAAGTATACATATTAAATTGTTTGAAAATGTCGTATTTTCTAAATACGCAACTTTTTTTTTTGCCCCGATCGGAACGTTAATTTTTCTTACTAATTCGAGGGCGTAGAATCCGAATCTGACCTTAGAAAAATTCCAGCACCTAAAATTTTTGAGATATAAGTTCAGGTAATAATCACGTTTTTTTTCAAAATCTTTAAAAAAAAGAGTAGAATTTTGAAAATTTTAGTGTATATTAAAAAAATACCAGGAATTCAAAAATCTATATGTCAAGGACCTACTGTCAGAGTAAGTACGCGAAAAAAAATAAAAAGGTTAAAATGAAAGTTCAGAGTTTACTTAATTGCTCATTTGTGGAAAAACTATCAATTTTTTTTAAAAACTATATAGAACTTAATTTGTAGATTATAAAATTCTCTACAAAAATATTTATACAAATATTTTTTTATTTTGCTTAGTTTGTTCCTAAAAAGTAAATAAATGAAAAAGATATAAAATTAAAGTACACAGTGTAAACTTTTTTCCCGAGCCCAAAAAATATATTTTTCTTATCAATTTAAAGTCGCAGAATCCAAATTTAACCTTAAAAAAATTCAGCATGTCTTATTTTTTAAATTTTATTACATGCAATTATGCCAATTTAAAAATAATTTATAAAACAAAATATTGTGTATTTTTTTTTGTTTTTTTAATGGTTCTGCATCATAAAAATGTTACTTTATTACATAAAAACCATAATACGTAACATTTTTTTAGTTCATTTTTGACACCCTAGTAATGATTTTTGACAATTTTTAGCATGAGTACGTGGCGATAAGCTTGTCCCCTTATGCACCCTTCTTCTTACCCTCCACCCCTACTTAGTTTTGTCACATTATCCATTTTTTTTAATATTTTTTTTTCATAATATCCCTATTTATTCTACCTATGAATTTAAAGTTTCTATGTTTTAAGTTGGGTATTTTTTAACTAATATTGAGTGTCCGAATCCCAATTTATCCTTGGAATATTTTTGTCTCCCATGATTTTAGAACAAAAGAGGGATAAAATAATGATTTTTTAACATTTTTATCTTATTTTTCTCAGAAAACTTAGGTAATAGAAATATTCTGAGGCCAGATTCGGTTTCAGCGACCCAAAATTAGTTAAAAAATATATAACTCCAATCGGGGCAAGAAACCGTGTTGCCTAGTGATATCTATTGGAATTGTTTTAAAGACCTACATTTATTAAAAATGTTACAATTATAGCAAAAAATATTTGCCTGAGATTCATTTTCGTGTTTTTGCCTTTTTTTAATTTTGTTTTTTTTATATGTATAATATGTACATAAAATTTTTGCTTGAATCAGCCCCAACATTCTCGATTTTCAAAATTTTTAAAAATTTTAATATTATACCATAAAGCGCACATATGTACTAATGTATGTCTAAAGTTAGCCCCGTAAAAAATTAATAACTTCGAGAGGGTGGCAGCATTTTTGATAAAATATACAAGTTTCGCCAGCACTTCGCGAGGACTTTCGAATGCTACATAGAAAATTTGTAAATTTTTAAAAATCTTGAAAATAGAGGATGTTGGTGCAGGCGTTAATTTGGCTCCGAAAATTCAAAAATTAATAACTTCGCGAGGGGCTAGCATTTTTGATAAAATATACAGCATTCGCCAGTACTTCGCGAGCACTTTCGAATGCAATAGAGAAAATTTGGAAATTCAAAAATGTTGGAGCCAACTTAACGGACCCTATAAAAGAACCTATTTTGAGCACAATTTTAAAAATGATCCCTTCTGACTTTGGACTTAAATTTGGTAAGTTTAATTTCGTCTATCACGACAAATAATATATAAATCCTACGTTCCATCCAGATTGCCAAAAACGGGCTATTTTACCAGGTTTCTTTTGACCATAAATACCTCGCTATCCCCAAAGGACCTTGCTCCGTTCTAGAAAAGTAGTTCGGTCATATATATTATAATTCTTGACTTTTTGATCAAAAGTATTTTCGGGCAGAACTGCCAAAATTACATTTTTTTACATTTTTGTTTAACCTCATACTATTCTACTTAATTAAGCATTAAGCAAAAGTCCAGGACTTGTATGGGCTAGTAGGAGAGGGAACCACCGGATTTAATTGATTTTCGAACCAATTTATAGGGAGTGTCTGCTTCACTTACGCCTTCGCCAAATTTCAATTATTAATTAACTGATCGGCACCGGTAAGAATCGAACTCACGCTATTTGGGTAGTAAACTCGACAAGTACGAAGCGGTAGTATATATAAAGACATGGGTTAAGAGTTATACGTATTTTCTTGAGAGCCGGCGCGCCGCGGCTCAATCTTTTTTGTCGTCAATTTTATTTTGTTTTTTTTTTTATATTTTTAATAAGATGTAGTTAAAAAAACATAAAGAAAATGTAAACCCTGTATAATATAAGGTATTTTTGATCGTAAAAGACTAAAAGGTTAAAATATTGTGCCATTGATATAACTTGTAAAACTAAAATTACTAAAATTCTGCACGTAAGGTTGTTACCTGTTGCACCCTAATTTATTCGTTTTGATCGTCGGCTGGCTAAAAGTGCTCTCAATCTTATATGCCAGTATTACTATTTTAAATTATTTGCAAATTCCATGTAACAAACTGTCAAGAATTTTGGCAGGCACTCAAAAAATCATGTATACTTTATATCATATTATTTTTTTCACCATTGGCTTTAGCAATCACCATTATTTAGATAGCTTTTAATTTGGAAAAAATAATTTCTTTACCTAGAGCAATATTAAAACAAAGTTAAACCTTACTAGTAGATAAGAAAAAAGCTGATATTTGTCTCCTTAGATGTTTCTTTTTTTTGTCCAATTTTTACCAATTAACCCAAGCAAATAGCTTTTATAAACCTTTTACTTAATAATAGTTATTTATGGTACTAGTGGCTAAAGTAAGATATTGTCCATGAGAAAATTAACCTGCGAGGCGTCAGCCAAGCAGGTTAATTTTCGAAAGGGCAATATCGGTTTACCCATGAGTGCCATACAAGGTTTTATCCAATAGCTTAGGAATTCATATTTTTATTAAAAATTTTAATGACATTTACAAGAAAATAATTTGACAAGTGACAGTTGAGTGGGTAAAATAAATAATTATCCACTCAATAAAGTAAAAGCCACGCGGGGGTTATTATTGAGTTTATTTATTTAAAATAAAGCTGGTAATTGTTTTATTATCTGTATGTATTGGATAAACAAATTTGTTACTATCAATTACAGTTAATAAAATTAATAATTAATTGAATATTATGATAAAAACCCTAAAAAAAATATTTAAAGTATTTTTTGATCAAATCTTATTGATAAGGGCTACCTGATTTTTATAAAAATGTCTGTCCTTTTAATATTTTAGTAGTCTTTTTTCCCTACCTTGGATTATAATTGTTTGTTTGTATTAACCTCGTACTATTCTACTTAATTAAGTATCCCCTAAGTCCAGGACTTGTGTGGGCTAGTAGTAGACGGAATCACCGGCTTATACTGACCTTCGAACCAGTTTCTAGGGAGTGTCCGTTTCACTTATCGCCTTCGCCAAATTTTAATTATTAATTAACTGAAAAAGGCAAATCGGCGCCAGTGAGAATCAAACTCACGCTAGTAGGTGCTATACATACGCGCTAGCCACTACGCTATGCCTCCCAGTTATAATTACATACCAATTACTATTATTTATTACTATTATTTATTTATTTTATTTTATTTTTAGGCTTTGGGACATGTGCATTGTACAGTGTACAAGGTACGTATTTTGAAACATATTGGACTGCAATGGGACACTTTCCTGGGCGAGTCCATTAATGAAAACTTCACCAAACTGTTCTAGGTAAAATTCAATGCTAAAAGTTCACCTTCCAACAAACAGATGTCCCTACTATTAAAAACGAATACAAAACAAAAGTTCTAGCATTTGTGAACAGATGGCTTTTTTAATAAACAGTTTGCCTGTAATCTGAATGCAACAAATTTAGTACTGAATACATATTATTACCTAATATGTTTGGTTTGGTTTGTTTAACTAAATAATATAAAATTAAATTAGGGTTAAAATAAATAAGGTAAATATAAATAGTTTTTTTCTATTTTACGACTCTTATAAGCTCATAATCACACGCATTTTGCGTGTTCTTATAGACCCATAAGAGGTCTCTACTTTTTTTTCTTTTGGGTTGGCAACAGACAAAAGTCTATTTCTTGACGTTTGCCATGCAATTGTGAACGTCGGTTTAAAGTATAATTTTCTACAAAATTTTGTGTTTAGGTTATGTTTTACCGTGTTAAAATTGTGGCTTGGTTACTTGCAGTGGAAAAGAGAAGACCCTAAAATATATCAAAATAATATTCGTTCTTAGAATTTTAAACATGGCGAAAACGGTAATGCCAATTCGAGTCAAAAATCCCTAAATCAGTCATCAATTCAAATGTAAGTTTTTTAAAACTTTAGAGCAAAATAGAAAAAATTGTATAAAGCACTTGTTTCATAACACGTTTTTAACGCACTAGTACTTTAGAAAACTCACTACAAGCGGCTCGTTTTCTAAACTTGTACTCGTGCGCTAAAAACGTACTTTGGCCAACTGTTAAAAAGATATTGCACTGTAGAACTAACTTTGACTGTCTTTGTTGTCAAGAAACAATAGTATTAATTTAAATACAAGTTCTTTTGATTGTATTAAACTTGATAACAAAAAGCTGGACAACATTTTTTTGTCAAAAAAATTTAATTTCCTACAAAAATGGTTAAACTAAAGACAGTTTCCGAGATATACAGTTTAAAAATATTTCCACTCGTCTACAAATGGTATATGTTTCATCTGTTTTATAAAATAATCTTTAAATATAATATAATAATAATAATATAATTTTTAACTACTAAGAATAAAAAAAGTTTTCTTACATTTGGAGTATTCGTAAAACTAGTAACTGCATCCTGGGGCTGCCTTCTCGGAACTTTTCTGATTCCTCGTCGAGCCCTGGCTTTAGCGGCGTAGTATATTCGGATGTACACAAACACCATTATACATGAAGGGATGTAAAACGAACCCAGTGCGGAGTATAACACGTAACCCAGTTCCTCACTCAACTGCAACAAAAATACAATAAAACACTTAGTTTCATGTTCTATCTATTGATTACACTGCTCAACAAAAACAGATTTTTTTTTATTTGCCGGAGACCTTTTAGTTGCTATATTAGATGCGCTGATTACGGAACTTTGTTTCGTTTTTCTCGATCAGCTCATGTTTTTGAGATATAGCGCACAGTGTCTTTTTGCCTATAGTTGTAGTAAAAAAAAATAATGTCTAATTATTTTTTTTGGAGTGGATTGGTTCTCTATTAATAGGGCTCTAAGCAAAAAAAGCGGCTTTAAAATATCTTTATTAGTTTGTTTTTTATAAGCTTCTAAATTCAAACAATTAGATTTTTTTTTTGGAATGTTTTCGATATATTTTGATAAAATTTTTATATAAATACTAAAGATACTCTAAATTTTATACGCAATAACACATATCGATAGCTTAGCGTACAAATGTGCTAAGTACCGGATGGCCTAGCGTACAAATGTAAATGTACCGGTAACGGTTAAGGTACTTAGCACATTTGTACGCTAGGCCATCGGGTACTTAGCACATATGTACGCTAGGTCATCAATATGTGCGGTTTATAAAAATAAAAAAGTTTTAAATTTAATTCAGTGACGGAGATATTACAGAGGGCTAAAGAATATATATATATATATATATATAGAACTATTTTATTTATTTTTAGAAGAGCAATACAATAAATTAAATTTATTCTGAAAAAAAAAAACAAAAGGATCAATTAAAAAAAAAAGCTTATTCTCCTTGCTTTAACACATTCAAATAACATTAAAGAAACATTAAATAATTCATAATACTTTTGTTCTGCTTTCAATAACTCCCCGTAAAATCTTGGTTACTGGATTCAATCTAAAACTTTTTTTATTATTATAAACTTCGCGTGTGTTAGTGTTGCTTATAAAAATCAAATCCATATATTTAGTATTTATTTTATTAATCAAAGCAAGGTTCCGACAACAGCGCATCAAATAGGTCTAGAATCAACTAAAATAGTGTGGGAAATTTTTTGAGTATAGAGCAGTGTTATTGTCTATTTTTTGTTTTAGAGAAAAATGGGGCGGTTTTATATTTTTTCGTACATTATATTTGTAATTAATACTAATATATATAAATACAAATCGACTGCTTCATCCTCAAAATGGATAACTCTAATGTAGGTCAAAACTAAGACTTTGTTTTTATTCACCACGTGTTTGTATAAAGATACCCCCAAATTTAAATCTAAGAATTTCAAAAAAACAACAAACAAACAAAATCTTAGTTTCGACCAATATTGCGGCCAGGGCACTTTGCAGAAGAACCTGTTGAAATACTAAATATTACAATTAAAAAATATATTGAAAATGGTAACTAAAAGATTCATTGAGGTAAATTATGACGTAAAAAATTGATAAAGTAAAGGCATATTTAAATATTCATTTGGACTTTTTAACCCTTTATAGGGTAATTTATTTTTTTTTTGTTAAATTTTATTTTTTAATATAGAATCTTTATATTGAACTACTCAAAAACAAATTCTGCAGTTTTTTTTGCTAGGTTTGTCATAGGCTCTATAGGGAGGGGGGGAGTCGATATAGTAACCACTGCTCATTTGGCTATGGCAGAAAGGTCTATTCTATTCTATACAATATGGTCAAAATAGTTTACCTTGTAAGTTTTTATAAAAAAAACTACTTTAATTTGCTTCTATTTTATTGAAAAAGCTCACAACATACTCCAAGCGAGCGGTGGTTTAATATGAAACCACATTTAACACATGAACCGCATGATTTGAATTGTGTGCAGTAAACTAACCACAACGAACATAGTCATATAACAGATGTAATTATATTTTTTATATATGATACATACAGGGTTATTCAGAAACAATTTCGAGAAATTTAAGAGGTAATTCTACTTTAAAAAATATGAAAAAAAGTTCCTTTAAAGGTTGGTCCGGAAATGAGCCCTAAGGGAGCTGCAGCCCTTCGAAGATGGACATATTGAATGGGGAACAAAAAAGCACCAATAAAATTTTAATGCTGCAGGGCGATTCTTTATCAAAACCTAAGCAAAAAAGTATTCCTCACCAAAACCCCTAGATTTAATATTAAAGGAGTTATAGCCTATAAAAAGTAACATTTTTAGTGGAACAAAATGTTACTTTCTCTTAAATGCATAAAAAAGTTTGGGGCCTTACATATTTTGTCCGTCTAGGCACTCCTCTGAATAAATTCAAAAAAATAAATTAACATAAACTTATTGCCCTTATTAATACTAGTATACATGCAAAAGCTCATCGCTCTAGCTTAAAGGGTACACGGTAAAAATAAATTACATTAAATTACATAGGCCGTAAATGGTAATATGTTGCCATAGACCGGAATGGTAAAAATTACATAGTCCGTAATGGTAATGTTTTGCATAGACCGGAACAGTAAAAATTACACAGTCCAGAATGGTAATATTTTGCATAGACCGGAATGCTAAATATTACATAGTCCAGAATGGTAATATTTTGCATAGACTTTTTATTATAAAAACAAACGTAAAAAAACGATCAGCTTGAACGATTTTTTTTTATATTTGCCTACAATACTAATGCTGTGTTTAATAATTTTTTAAAAAATTAACATACAGACATATTAAACGTGCTTTTAAAACAACTTAATCACTACGATATTTCAAGAACGCTTTGACATAGACACTTGAAAAAAAATATTTACTACTTAGAAAATGTTTGTTCCAAATTACAAGTCTCTGTGTCAAAGCTTTTTTGAAATATCGTAGCGTAAAGTTCATTTGGTTTAATAAACCAAACGATTTTCACCCTTAATACGAGTATAAACTGCTTACATCTTTCTTTAAGGATCTATTTGTTGATAAAGATCGTAATTTATAATGAATGTAAATTTTAGGCCACAAATAAAGCATTTAAATATCGTACATAAATAATATTTACCTTTTTTACACTTTTAACACTTTAACCTAGCAGCATGCTTCGCAATAACAATATTAAATGGTCCGTCTCATTGGTTAATGTCCAAAGCGCACGCACGTCTTAAAATAACATAGCCCGACGTTGTAAAATCATGTAAAAATATGTAAATCAATGTAAATATATTTTGTTACATTATTTTACATTCTTTTACATTCTTTTGCATTATTTTACATTCTTTTACATTCTTTTACATTATTTTACATTATTTTACATTATTTTACATTATTTTACATTATTTTACATTCTTTTACATTATTTTACATTATTTTACATTATTATACATAAATTCATGAATTATGCATAGTCCAGAATAGTAAATTTACTATTCCGTACTATGTAAATTCATGTATTTTTACATTATTTTACATGCAGTTTTTACAGTGTACAAGACTTAGCTTCCTTATTTTCGGACCAAACTTTATAGGAACTTTTTTTCGTATTTTTTAACGTAGAATCACCCCTTAAATTTCCAGAACTTATTTCTAAATAACTCTGTATATGAAATAGTGCAATATCATGGATTTATAGTCCTAACAAAAAGTGATTAATATACTAACCACTGCCCCATAAAGGGTTAAATTGGAATTTTTCAAAATAAAATAATATTTGTTGTAATCGAGTAAAAGTATTGGATATTAAAGTTGGGCAAAATTTTAGTTGTATCACTTTTTTTGAAGTTCAGTGTACAGAAGTAACTTTTTCTACTACTGCTTTAGAATGTAAGCAAATACACACACTTTTCAAACACAGAATGAATCCATTCTAGCTCTAGATACGGTATGAATATTCCGTATCAAGTGTTAGAATGAGCACATGTAGTGTCATCTCTTGTTTATAAAAGTAAAGAATGTACCGTAATTAATACGTTCACTGCCAACGGCTAGTTTTGACAGCGGAGCAATGGGTATGGGCAAGGGAAAAATAGAAAGAATTGATTAATGTTGTTAGGGGCGCCAGTTACTTTAGCTTTTACTCCTTTAGGTAAGTAACAACCTAGTGTAAATACTTAAGCTTTTCAGTTTGAGAAAATATAACCCCTAAATAAAATAAGATAATTCATTTGAGAAATTTATTATAAATAAACTTAATGAAAGCACATCAAGTAATGTATTAATATATATAAAAAATATGTGTAATTATATTAAGATATAATTAAAGAAATCTTAATAAAAATTACTAAATTCAGAAATCATTCGACTTAAATGTATAAAGAAAACATGAAGTTCAGCAAGCACCAAGAAATGTATGTAAACAACAATCATTTCTTGCAGTGTATAAAAGTCATGCTTAAATTAGAAATCATTTAATCAAAAGTATGATATTTAATAATTAATAAATGAGATTAAATGTTTTAAAAAAAATAAGTACCTAAAAATGAACAAAAGCCAGAAGGGCATATAGTATTAATCAATACTATATCAGATCTGATAAAATTTACAGTTATAAGAATATTGAAATAAAAGAATTTAAAAATATGAAATATTGCTTTCAAAAGTTTTCAGAATGAGTACTTAGCTGGTTTCTGCAAAATCCATGAGGTATGAATTCCATCGTCTCCATCTGTGCAAGTCTCCCCTATGCTGATGAATTCATTTCTCAAATGAAAGAAAAAAAAATATAGGCTGTCCCATCTACTTTGGAAAAATTATCTTCCAGGATAAAATGTACGATTGAAAATGTTGTCCGGGATTAAATATGCTTTTGAAAATTATGTCCAATATAAAATTGTCTGCTAGACGGTCATATAGAATTTATCTATGCCGAAACATACAGAACCATGTTCCAACAGAACATCACTCCATGCGGAGAACTTGTATATCAAATATACCAAAATAAACTTCAACTTAAATTAATGTAATTCCATATTAATGGTATAGAAATGGTAATTAATTAATGGTCTAGTGATTGTGCTTAATTAATGGTGCTAAAACAATAATTATATCTCAGAAATATTCTAAGAAACAGAAAAAAAATAACTTACATGTCATTCTAAGTCTTCGATGTCCATCGAAACATTATAAATGCGTAATTGTATAAAATAACCGTTACAATATCTTCCGCATTGTTTAAATATTCATTTTCACTAACTTTAAATAAAAATACATGAAGGATTACTTCGATGATTACAGAAAATAAACACTCGTCAAAATGACACCACCATTGTACAGAGTTCATCAAGAAAAAGAGCGAAAATCGACCTTATCAACCGGTATGAACCCTTCAGGTAAATAAAATCCTATTTCTGAACTATTAGCGACATCTATGCAAGTCATTATCAACTACAGTTTTACCGTATAGGATTCCTAATAAAGGTAACTGAAACTACATCAAAGATAATAACCAAAAAGACTATTTCCTAATAAATCCGTATTAGTGATATCTAACCTCAAAATATTACTCTAAGAAACAAATATAAACAATACTTATTGTTTATCAGCAAAACTAATAAAAATACGAACAGAATACTAAGTGTCCTGTGAACTAAGTATAAACAAAATACTGAATCTAAGTGAGCAGTTCCAGCAAACTATTTTCAACAAATTCTGGATTATCCCGAAGCAATTAGCATATGAAACTTTCCAGGAGAAACAAGCTACAGATGAAAGCCAGTGAAATCCAACCCTCAATAGACTCTGAAACATATAAAAACCAGGTAAGTCCATAGACAAATGCATTATAGAGAAATAAGTCATATGATTCTTTATTATTAAAAATCATATTCTAATTATGTTTTCTTTATGTTATTTTCAGGTAGAACTATGGAATAGAGACTCATATGGTTAGAATTCAGTTCCTGCTACAAAATAGTCCCAGATACAAAATAGTTCTGTACATACGTAACTATTTATATACAAAATAAACATAAATTATAACGTAAGTAAACGAATAGTTTAATTAACCCTTGTTATATTACAAAGTGACGATTTATATCGTTACACATGCCCCCTCCAAAAATAATAAAAATATTTAATATACAAAAAATATTTTTATACCAAACTCTATAACTATTTAACTTAAATAGCTAAAATATATACTATATTTTATTTAATAAATCAACAAAAAATACAATACTTTATGTAAATCATTTGAAATACTACTTGATAATTAACAATAGCTAAGCTTGATAACTACGTGTATCATCCGCCTACTCTTATGTAGAACATAATTTTGGGACTTTATCGGTGTGTGTCATAAACAGGTAATTGTCATAATCAGGTAATTGTCATAATCAGGTAATTGTCATAATTAATTTTGTTTTCTTTTTAGCTAAGTTTTATCAAGATAAAAAAATAGAAATAAGACTTGACTGTGTGCACCAGAATTCTCTTCTACAAAAAATATATTTATATATTTTTTTTTTACTATATACAAAAGTTTTTGGGTACCCTTTAAATATTTTCATTACATTGATATTTTTTTAAATATCATTCCGAATGATACTAAGAAAATATTCTTATTTAATCAAATCTAGCCAACTGAAATGTCACTATTCGATCCAAAATATTTCTTTAGATCTTTAACATGCCAGTCGCCTCTATGACCATCTGCATTTTCCAAAATATACACTAACTTTGACTTTTTCGCAACAACTTTGCAAAGTATGTACTTTGGAGCAAGTTTTGCAGCAAAACTTTTACTAGCATCTGAGAGTACTTTGTTTCGTCTCCAAACTTTTTCACCTATATCAAAATTTACTTCACGCTTGCGCAAATCATAAGTACGCTTATTACGTTCATAAGCTTCATGTAAATATTTCTTTACATCAATAAAAATCTCTTTAAGATTTCCCAAATCTTGGCTATACGAGTCTCTGTCACAAGGTTCTAATTTAACACCATCAGTTGATGTCATTTTGCCATAAGAAGTTCCTGTGATAGGTACATTCCTCCCAAAATTAAGAAATGCCGGCGTATACCCCGTAACTTCATTTACAGACGTTCGTAAAGCTAGACCTATTTTTGCTAAATTTTTACACCATTCTTTTTGATTATCTTTTATATATGATCTTATAGCAGTAGAAATTGTGCGATGTTGCCTTTCCGTCGGATTATTTTGGCTATGGTAAAGTGCATTAAACCAAATTTTCTGTACATTATATTCATCTGCTAATTTTTTAAAAACTTTACCAGCAAATTGTTTTCCATTATCGACAATTAAAAATTGACAGACTCCGTAAACTAAAAAAACTTCATTCTCAATGAATTTACATATTGCATTTGCAGTAGCTTCCCTTAAAGGATGTAATAATGTATACTTTGTAAACCAGTCTGACACAACTAAAAGATAACAAAAACCTTTAGAACTTCTGGGAAATGGTCCCTGCAAATCGCATGAAATAACTTGCCACGGATAATTTACTTCTTTTTCACGACCCATCAATCCAAAACGTGCAGAATTACTAACTTTTTGTGATTGACAAATATTACAACATCTTACATACTTTAAAATATCTTTACGCATTTTTGGCCAAAAATATGTTTCTGAAATTCTATGAAAAGTTTTAAAAAATCCCATATGAGAAGCTAATACATCGTCATGACACTCTTTTAGTACTTGTTTACGACATTTTTGAGGCACTAACAATTTCCACTCTATAATATTACTTTTTACTTTTGTCTTGGTCAGTATGAACTTATAAATATTATCATCAATAACTTTAAATTGCGGATATGAATCTGGACTCTTAACAATTTTTTCCCTCAACTGAATATAATATTTATCACTATTATAATCATTTACATTAAAATTAATTAAATTTACATCTGGAAAAATTGATTTTTCTGGTTCTATTCTATCAAAAGCTCTGGATAACCCATCAGCTACTACATTTAATTTACCTCTACGATATACAATATCCATATCATATTGCTGTAATTTTAATGACCATCTAGCCAAGCGACCAGAGGGATCTTTCATATTACTCAAATATTTTAATGAAGAATGATCTGTAATTACTGTGAATTTAACACCTTCAATATATGGTCTAAACCTATCTATAGCAAACAAAACAGCTAAACATTCCTTTTCACCTACAGAATATTTTATTTCACTACATGTTAAAGCTCTACTAGCATAAGCTATTACTTTTTCTTGACCATCTTGCGTTTGTGTTAATATGGAACCGAGGCCAACTAAAGAAGCATCACATTGTATAACAAATGGTAAAGAAAAATTGGGACTTGCTAAAGCTGGAGCATTTATTAAAGATTCCTTCAACAATAAAAAAGCTTTTTCTGCATCAGTATTCCAACTAATGGCTTGTTTTTTACCTTTGCCCTTCAAAAGTGAATTTAATGGGCTAACAATTGTTGAAAAATTCCTAACAAATCTACGATACCACGAAGCTACACCTAAAAATCGTTTTATTTCTGTACTATTTGTTGGTCTAGGATAGTTTATTATTGCTTCTACTTTTTGCGGATCGGTTCGTAAACCAAAATTATCAATTACAAAACCTAAATACTTAAGTGATTTTCTAAAAAAATTACTTTTTTCAAAATTTATTGTAAGATTAGCAGATTTTAATTTTTCATGTACTATTTGAAGTAATTTAATATGTTCCTCAAAAGTTTTTGATACTATTATAATGTCATCAATATAAACAAATATATTTGGATAAAAGGAGAAAGGAAAAAGTTTATCCATTAATCTTTGCTGACTTTGTGTTCCATTTTTGAGTCCATAACACATTACATTAAATTCAAATAGTCCCCTACCAGGTACGGAAAATGCAGTTTTTTCTTTAGCAGTTTTTGTAAGTGGAATCTGCCAAAAAGCATTTTTTAAATCTATACTTGATATATATTTTGCATCGCCTAATAAACTTAAAATGGAGTCTATCCTTGGTAAAGGATGTGAATCACCTTTTGTAATAGAATTTAATTTACGTCCATCAAAACAAAAACGGTATGTACCATTAGCTTTTTTTACTAATAAAACTGGTGAATTAAAATCAGAATAAGATGGTGAAACTATATCATCTTTTAACATTTTATCTAACTCTTTATGTAAAATTTCTATTAAATAAGGTGACAAAGGATATTGACGCATTTTAAAAGGTTTATTATTTCCTGTATCTATATCATGTTCTATTAAATTTGTTCTACCTATTTTTTCGCTATATAATTCTTTAAATAAACTAACAAATTTATCTGCTATCTTTTTCTGTTCGTCTGTCAAGTCACATAAGCCTACTGAATTATCTTTATTTATATCCTGACTATCACTGTTATTACTGATCACATTCAATTTATTAATTTTATTATTCCAAGATTCATCAGAAAAATCCAGAGTCATAGAAAACAATTGTAAAAAATTCACACCAAAAATAAAATTTGTTTCCAAAGAAGGAACAACCAAGACTTGTAAAATCTTAACTTCATTATCTACTTTAATAGGTAAATAAACAACACCAGTTACTAACTGTTTAGATTTATCAGCTGTAGTAACATGCGGTATAAGACATTTATCAATTTTTAAATTAAATTTTTCTAAAATTTTAATCGCGTGACCACCAGCCACTGAACAATTTGCACCTGTATCAATCAAAGCTGTTATATTTTTATCAAAAATATTTACTTTAATATATGGACGGTTATCTCTAGGTAATTTAATAAAAGAATTTTTATTAATTACAGACAAACTATACGGTTTATAAAAATTTTTAACTTTATCCAACCAATCTTTCCATTCATTCAAATAAAAGCATTTATTTGTTTCTGTTACACTTGATTTTTGTAAAGAATTGATATTACTTTTATTATAATAAATGTTTTTACAAAAAGTAGTTTTGTTATCCTTTTTTATCTGACTGTCATTATTATTTTTAGCCTTTTTATTAAGTGAATGCCGACTAAAATCATCCACTTTCCTATTTAGTTTTTTTGTACAGGAAGGGCAATTTTTAAAAACTACATCTTTATATCCACATTTATAACAAAACTTTGATCTTTTAGCTAAACATTTGCTAAAAATATGATTTGGTTGGTTACAGTTATAACAAATTAGTTGTCTAATTTTATTATTACTACTATTCTGTGTATTATTAAAGCTTTGATTGGTACTTTGACTAATTTGAGAAACTTGACTACTATTACATACTGAACTTTGACGAGTAGAGGAAGATGGGGTAAGTTTGGACACTGTGGTATTATGACTACAATTACATTTACTACTAAAATTTTGATTTATATCCGAACTTAGGACATTTACTTTATTAACTGTTTTATTTTTTGCCACACTTTTACCTGCTCTTTTGTTTTAATTGATAAGCTTCATCTATTCTTTTACAACTGTCTTTTAAATCTTCTAAATCATTTATTTCTATAAGTGATAATGGTGTAAAATAATGTGGTAATATTCTTTCTCTAATCGTCTTTAGTCTAGTATATAAATTTGCAGCATGAATTAAACGTTTAAACAAGGTTTCCATAGCACCTATAAAAATTGCGATAGATTCATCGGGATTTTGATATCTAGAACGGATATCATCCCATGTTCTATCATCTATGTTAGCTGGAAGAAAATCTTTTTTTAATGCTTGAATTATTTGAGACCACAAATTTAAATTATCTTTAATTGAGAGAAACCATGACAATGCTGGTTCTTTGAATAAGTCATATGCGGATTTAAATAACATTTCGTCTGTAACATTTCTACTTATTTTCATATATTCAACTTGCTCAATAAAATTTAAAACATTAGACTTTCCATCAAAATTAATATTCCATTTATAAACTGGTACTGATTTTAAATAATCATTATCTTTTTTACTAGAAACATTAGGACTAAACTGTGTACTATTATGTAATGAAATATTATTATTTACTTGAGTAAGTTCTGAATTTTTACCAGATTTTTCATAAAGATCTAAAATATCTGCTTCTATTTCTAAACAAGTTGCTTTAGTTATTTCTAAAAATTGAATACGTCTAACTTTATTTTCTTCTACTTCAGGAAAACGTTGCAGACGATTTGTTACATGTACTAAATAAGTTTTTAATTTTCTTAAATCGGCTAAACTATAATCACCATGATATTCTACAATTTCTGAAGATATACTATCTAAAATTCTATTAATATTTTCCACTTCACTGTTAAAATTAAAAGTCGGATCTACATATTTTACTTTAGGATCTTCCCTAGCTATGGCTCTACCTAAAACTTTAATTCTAGATGCTCTATTATTTTTTGCTGTTAAATGTCTTATACGAAGTTCATAATTTACCATTTCTGCAGTCAAAAATCTAATTTCCATTTTATCTAAATCTTCCATTTTGAATAATTATTTTCAAAATTTAAATTCAATTTACTCAAAATATTTATTTTATAATAAAAGATTTATACTGTACCACAAATTATTTTTTTTTTGTGTACACTGTTCAACAAAGTTTTTGCATACTTTGGAAAATTTCCCAAATATGTCAAAAAAAATACTAAATTATTATTTATCTCAATTGGACAAATTAATAATTATAAATAGTCTCCAAAACTACAAAATTAGCTAATATTTATTCATATCCTTCGCATAAATAAATACCCTATTATCCATTTATTTCTATTGAATAAAAGATAATTTCTAGAAAAACTGAACCCACGCCAAAATTTCTCTATTCCATGTTATTCCATAAAATTCAGAATAAACATAAAAAACACATATCTGATATATCTTATCAGATTAACTCTAGTTTGACTTAATTTTCAACAAAAAATATTTTATTCAACAGTTATATGTAGTTTTTCTCAAAATGAACTTTAAGTTACACTGAAAAAAAAATAAGCTTTAGATTTTTACAAAAAATACACTGAGAAAAATGGAGTAAAATTAAAAAAACAAGTGTTCTATCTATCCAAATACCACGTTCTTGGGCGCCAATATTAGTGTACCGTAATTAATACGTTCACTGCCAACGGCTAGTTTTGACAGCGGAGCAATGGGTATGGGCAAGGGAAAAATAGAAAGAATTGATTAATGTTGTTAGGGGCGCCAGTTACTTTAGCTTTTACTCCTTTAGGTAAGTAACAACCTAGTGTAAATACTTAAGCTTTTCAGTTTGAGAAAATATAACCCCTAAATAAAATAAGATAATTCATTTGAGAAATTTATTATAAATAAACTTAATGAAAGCACATCAAGTAATGTATTAATATATATAAAAAATATGTGTAATTATATTAAGATATAATTAAAGAAATCTTAATAAAAATTACTAAATTCAGAAATCATTCGACTTAAATGTATAAAGAAAACATGAAGTTCAGCAAGCACCAAGAAATGTATGTAAACAACAATCATTTCTTGCAGTGTATAAAAGTCATGCTTAAATTAGAAATCATTTAATCAAAAGTATGATATTTAATAATTAATAAATGAGATTAAATGTTTTAAAAAAAATAAGTACCTAAAAATGAACAAAAGCCAGAAGGGCATATAGTATTAATCAATACTATATCAGATCTGATAAAGTTTACAGTTATAAGAATATTGAAATAAAAGAATTTAAAAATATGAAATATTGCTTTCAAAAGTTTTCAGAATGAGTACTTAGCTGGTTTCTGCAAAATCCATGAGGTATGAATTCCATCGTCTCCATCTGTGCAAGTCTCCCCTATGCTGATGAATTCATTTCTCAAATGAAAGAAAAAAAAATATAGGCTGTCCCATCTACTTTGGAAAAATTATCTTCCAGGATAAAATGTACGATTGAAAATGTTGTCCGGGATTAAATATGCTTTTGAAAATTATGTCCAATATAAAATTGTCTGCTAGACGGTCATATAGAATTTATCTATGCCGAAACATACAGAACCATGTTCCAACAGAACATCACTCCATGCGGAGAACTTGTATATCAAATATACCAAAATAAACTTCAACTTAAATTAATGTAATTCCATATTAATGGTATAGAAATGGTAATTAATTAATGGTCTAGTGATTGTGCTTAATTAATGGTGCTAAAACAATAATTATATCTCAGAAATATTCTAAGAAACAGAAAAAAAATAACTTACATGTCATTCTAAGTCTTCGATGTCCATCGAAACATTATAAATGCGTAATTGTATAAAATAACCGTTACAATATCTTCCGCATTGTTTAAATATTCATTTTCACTAACTTTAAATAAAAATACATGAAGGATTACTTCGATGATTACAGAAAATAAACACTCGTCAAAATGACACCACCATTGTACAGAGTTCATCAAGAAAAAGAGCGAAAATCGACCTTATCAACCGGTATGAACCCTTCAGGTAAATAAAATCCTATTTCTGAACTATTAGCGACATCTATGCAAGTCATTATCAACTACAGTTTTACCGTATAGGATTCCTAATAAAGGTAACTGAAACTACATCAAAGATAATAACCAAAAAGACTGTTTCCTAATAAATCCGTATTAGTGATATCTAACCTCAAAATATTACTCTAAGAAACAAATATAAACAATACTTATTGTTTATCAGCAAAACTAATAAAAATACGAACAGAATACTAAGTGTCCTGTGAACTAAGTATAAACAAAATACTGAATCTAAGTGAGCAGTTCCAGCAAACTATTTTCAACAAATTCTGGATTATCCCGAAGCAATTAGCATATGAAACTTTCCAGGAGAAACAAGCTACAGATGAAAGCCAGTGAAATCCAACCCTCAATAGACTCTGAAACATATAAAAACCAGGTAAGTCCATAGACAAATGCATTATAGAGAAATAAGTCATATGATTCTTTATTATTAAAAATCATATTCTAATTATGTTTTCTTTATGTTATTTTCAGGTAGAACTATGGAATAGAGACTCATATGGTTAGAATTCAGTTCCTGCTACAAAATAGTCCCAGATACAAAATAGTTCTGTACATACGTAACTATTTATATACAAAATAAACATAAATTATAACGTAAGTAAACGAATAGTTTAATTAACCCTTGTTATATTACAAAGTGACGATTTATATCGTTACAAGAAAACTGTAGCAAAATTAGCAAAAATATGTATATTTTAACATGAAATATTGAATAATTTAATGCAATTTAAAGTTTTGCCTTAAAATTACATAAAGTTTATTAGTTTTTCTTAATATTTGACCAGTTTTTTACCAATTTAGTTCAAAAAGTTAAAACTGCTCCATCTATTGTTAAATATTTAAACCTGATATCTGTCACAACAATCTGACATTACCTTCAATTTTTGCATTATAATTTGTAAATATGTGCTAAAATTAAATAAAAATATTTTTTAAGTACTGATTTGATAAAATTATTAAATAACAATAATTTCTTTATTTAAAAATATGTGTTTTGTTGCATTTACAATGTCGAGTCACAAAAAACGTTGTTTTTAACCTTGTCCGCAGTTTATAGCATTACAGTGTTTCATATTTGGAGTCGAAGAAAAAGTATAGTCTACAACACGTATGGAATGGTCATTCCGCACTCGCGGGACCGTCACACTCGCCTGCCGGCTCGTATGACAAACTTTCCGCTCGTGCGGAATATTGTCTATTCCATACTAGTTTATTTATTTATTTATTTATTTATTTTACAACTTAACAGGACATACGTCCCTTTTACAAAGTTGTTATAATAAACTATGAAGTAATATAAATACAACAGAGACTTATATAAAAAAGAAAGAAAAAAAACAAGATTTGCATAAAATATTAATACTTAATTATATGAGAAAATATGATTTATAATTCTACAGCATAACAAACAGATCTTAAGGAATTAATATTTGTAAAAAATAAATCTAGAACACTTCCAATGCGTTCGTAATTGGAACACATGATATATAAAGGCGAAAACATTAGAATATTGGTACGAGGTGTTTTTAGGTAAAATAAAGTTCTATTCCTAGTACTAACGGATGGAACGTGAAATTTGAGTTTATTTAATAAGTATGGACAGTCAATAATATTATGAAGTAATTTATACAAAAACGCTACACTATAATAAAAACGGTGTGAAGCCATATTTACAAAACCAAATCTCTGCAGTAAACTTTTGGTAGGAGTATTAAGCGCAGGGTACTCATTATATGTTTTTAGGTACAGATACCTTAAAAACCTTTTCTGAACCTTCTCAATGCTGTTTCTGTGAATTTCATGTTTAGGGTTCCAAATAACTGCACCATAGTCCAACTTGGACCTAACGAATGCATTATATAGCACTGTAAATGTGTGAGTATTTTGAATACCCTCAGAGTTACGAAAGATAAAACCTAATGATTTAAAAGCTGCTGAAGTTGTTTTGTTTATATGATCAACAAAGGATAATTGCGGATCAAAATGTATTCCTAGGTCTTTCATAAGATCAGGTCTAGAAAGAATAGAACCAGTTATGTTATAATTATAAATTATAGGTACTTTTTTCTTGGTAAAGGTCATAACGTTACATTTGGATACATTGAGAGGAAGACGATTTCGTACACACCATTCGTGTAGTCTATTTAAGTCATCTTGGAGTTCAATAGCATCATTCACACAAGTAATCTTTTTAAACATTTTAATATCATCTACATAAATAAGACATAGACATTTAAGAATGCATGCAATGTCGTTAACAAAAAGTATAAACAAAAGAGGTCCTAGGACCGTCCCCTGAGGGACTCCGGAGGTGGCAGTGAAAAGAAAGGATTTGAAACCACGATATTGAACGTATTGAATTCTTCCAACTAAATACGATTTAAGAAATCTAACGTCAAGTCCAAGCTTTTCAAGAATAAATAACAAAACTGGATGATCTAAAGTGTCGAAGGCTTTCATGAAGTCAGTGTATACTACATCTGCTTGACTATCTTCATCCAGCGCTTCAGAAATGTACTGAGTAATGCAGTAGTTATAGAATATACTATACTTTTCTGGTTGGCTGATCACATTTATATAAATAATATAATATAATATATTCTAATAGAACGAGTGAAATTTCATTTAAATAATATTATGAAAATAAAATGACGTGGTATTCGACTAATTTAAATTTCCTTGTATAAAATAATAGGGCAATTCCCTTTTATAATAAAGCCTGTGAAAATATGTAATTTTTTGCTTGCTAAGGCGTATACTCTTTGCAATAGAAAGTATATTTCATTTCTAAAACATTTTTCAAAAACAAAGCTCGAAAGTTTTTCAAATATATATACAGAGCGGTCCAAAAGTCGCCCCCCCCCCCTCTGAGCTTTTGAACCAGTTCAGATATTGACTTCAAATTTGGAACTTTTAAATAAGACAACTTAAGCTATCTTTTAGCATATATTTAAGCTCTTAAAATGTGGGCAGGGGGCCATAGGGGTACATTTTTTTAAATGGAAAGGGGGGTCGTGTAATACATCATTTTAAAGCTTATAAAATTCTCCATTAAACTCCATATTTTTAAATTAAAAAAAAATTGGGTTTAAAATGAGGTTGAAAATGGGTATTAATGTGAAAATTCCTCTAAAAAAAAACAAAGAATTTTTTTAAAATGCCTAATTTCATCATAAAAAAACGTTAATTATACTTTTAAACTAATTTTAGGTCGAATGTTTTAGCACAAAAAATTGAAAAATCAAAACCTTAAAAAACATTTTTTAAAAATTTAAAAATGTTATTTTAAATAGAGAATATTATAAGCTTAAAAATGATGTATAACACGACCCCCCTTTCCATTTAAAAAAATGTCCCCCCATGCCCCCCTGCCCACATTTTAAGAGCTGAAAATATCAAATATATGCTAAAATATAGTTTAATTTGTCTTATTTAAGAGTTCTAAATTTGTCGATATCTCAACTCGTTCAAAAGTTAAAGGGGGGGGGTGACTTTTGGACCGCACTGTATATATAAGAACATTTCAAAAACTTCCAAAGAAAAAAAAAACAATCCAAGGTATATTGAATTAGCTAAAATATTTCTTTTCTAAAATATAAAAAAATAAAGAAAAATTTTTAACAAAAAAAAATAATAAGATTTCAAAATTTTCCAAAGAAAAATACAGAATAAAGAAAAAATAAACCTATTAGGAGCTAACTCAAACAAAATTAGTTCTTCTATTAAATCGTGTTTTTCGTATATTAAAGTCAAAATTTTCTAGAAACGTAAAAAAGTAATAAAAATATATTTTTTAATTTTTTTACTAATGCGGGAGTTTATAATTCGAGAAGTGAACCACTACAATTTTTTTGCACATTCCAAGATTTTTGTATGACTTTTCAAACTACCCTAACGAATTTTTGCACATGCATAAGATTCGTTACTGTAGTTTATAGGGTTCCAGAAACATTAAATAAAAAGTTTTTAAAAACCCTATTTTAGACGAATTATAATAATTATTAGTAGGGGCGTAGCTTCTTTATGGGTCATTTCCGGGCAACAATGTTGCCAGGCAACATTTATGGCAACTTTTTTTAATATTTTTGGATGTGTGATTACTCTTTAATATTTTGTAACTTATTTCTAAGACCTTGTGTATACATATATTCCTTTTGCTCTAAAGAATATAATGAAGCCTGTGAATGCACTTTAAACACAGTAAAATTGTTTCTTGGAGACCTATATATTATATTACTCGTTTCACGCTGCTTAATATACGAAATGGTGTACGTGATAAAAATTACAGGGCCGCAAATAACACATTTTTGTCCCCTATAACACAAGTTTATTTTCCTCTTTTATTTTTACTCGACTTTATTTGACAACTGTTCTATTATATTGGTTTGGGTGCGTTGAAGTGTCCCATTCTGAGAAGTTCTGTTGTAATACAAGTTTTATATTAGTTTTTATAGATTGTATTAAAAAAAGATTTAGGATATTTGTACGAAAAGTTTTACTTCTTGACCTCAGGCTTTGGTTTATACAGAGCGGTTCAAAAGTCACCCCCCTTCTCTTAACTTTTGAATGAGTATCTCGACTTAACATTTAGAACTCATAAATAAGACAACTTAAACTATCTTTTTGCATATATTTTATATTTTCAGCTCCTAAAATGTGAGCAGGGAGACATGTGAGGACTTTTTTTTAAACAGAAAGGGGGTCGTGTGATACATCGTTTTAAAGCCTATAAAATTTTCTATTCAACTATATATTTTTATTTTTTTAAACATTCTTTTGGGCGTTTAAAATAGGGTTGAAATTTTCTTTAAAAATATCAAACAAGTTTTGAAAAATGAATTATTTCAAATTGCAAAAATCTAAATTATACTTTTAAACTAATTGTTATGGATATAAATAAAAATGTATAAAGAAAATCTTAAAAAATCTAATTTTTAACTAAAAAAAAAATAAAAAAATTAAAACCTTAAAAAACACGTTTAAACAATTTAAAAATATATAGTTAAATAGAGAATTTTATAAGCTATGGAACGATGTATCACACGACCTATTCTATTCTATTTAAAAAAATGTCCCCCAGGCCTCCCTGCCCACATTTTAAGAGCTGAAAATATCAAATATATGCAAAAAGATAATTTAAGTTATCTTGTTTAAAAGTTCCAAATTTTAAGTAGTTTGGATCTGGTTTAAAAGTTAAGAGGGGGGAGGTGACATTTGGACCGCACTGTATTTAAACTAATGATATTCCATATATATTTTTTTATTTTGCCGAAGAGATAAGAATTTATATTTCTTATTCATGGTTGTCTTGACAATCTTTAGTATTTAATTAACTGCTAGATACATTAAAAAAAATTAAACAAATGTTTCAAGACCTTAATGGAAGCAGAAAATGGTGTATATTTAATATATTTAGGTACTGCAATGGAGACAGGGGAATTTTTTTTTCAAATCGAATGGGGTGTAAGTGATACATTATTAAAAAGCCTATTTAGTTCTCTTTTTGGCCATTTAACTTTTATTTTTTTTAAACTTTTTTTGAAAGTCCTAAATTTTATTTTTTTTTTATTAAAAATGTTATTTTCTTAGATTTTCTTTTGAAAATTTTATTTATATCATTTAAAATTAGTTTAAAAGTATAATTTACATTTTTGTATCAGGAAGTTAATCACTATTAAAAAATTATTTGATTTTGTTTTTTAAGTTTTGAAAAAAAATCCTATTTTCAACAATTTTTTAACCCCACAAACAAAAATTTGAAAAAAAAAGAAAAATATATAGTCAAATAGAAAATTTTACGATATTTAAATTTTAAATGATAGATTACACGGCCCCCCTTTGCATTAAAAAAAATGCCCCCCTTTGCATCTATGCCTCAAATATAAACCATTTGGATTATAACTTTTGTTATTAAAGTATTAAGGATTGTTATGATAAATAAATAACCCTGTATAGTTAAATAAACTATCACAAAAACCAATTTAATTATTATTATAAAATATGCTCTGGCCTGCAATTAAAAAGATTAAAAATGCAGTTGGCACAAATCACCCTTTGTGTCAGCTCTGGTCTCTCCTCCTTGATTAATTTAATAACATTTTTAAACTTGCTTTCAATTCTTTTCTGTATGTGAACATAATATTATTGGGAAAATGGGACTTCCCTGTGGTATATCACGTATAAACTTATTGTTTTAATACTTTCGTTAACTTTCATCGTTTTATCTTAGAAAATATATTAAATTACTAAGGATTCTCTTATATAGCTAGGGAACAAATTAAATTTAAAATTTCTATCGAATTTTCAAAAAGAGTAGGGATTGACCTAAATAAAATTTTAACTATAGATACATTATACAATTTATTCGCTGAAAAAAATGTAACTGGTCAAGTCAACCACATCAATATTTAAATACGGAACCATTTTTCTGGTTTCTACAACCAGAAATCTACTAAGAGCAACAAGACGAATTGTTGTTTTTAAAGTCGTTTTTTCTGATAATCACAATAAGTTGTCCAAGCTGTTACCACATATTGCACCCTTGCTTCAAAAGTGACACAACACTTAAAACTTAGATTTTCAGAAATCGCAAAAAACTAGTTCGTGTATACAGATTTTTAAATCGATCCAATAGATAAAACAGATACATAACAGTGGAGGTCATAAAACTACCCGAATGTTTGGTTTAATCCACTTAAAAACCCTTAAAAACACCACTTTGGAGTTACGACGGTTTTGATGATTTTGGTTCGTATAAATAACTGAATAATTTTGAGTTGTGTAACTTTTATTCATATAAATAACTGAATTATTGTCAGCTGTCATTTTTAACGTCTTTTTTTAAAGAAGTCTTATTATACTAATCTGCAAATACGGCACAACTCAAACGAATGCGTTGTTGAATTTTCGACTATGTCCAGTTTTGAAACTTCAAAAACGACAGAAGCGCCATTTAGCCGAGTCTCTCCTAAGCTAAGTGAACACAACACAATTCCCCCAGATATAAGAAGGTTTAAAAAAAATAGCTAATTTAGGTGATGATAAGTCATGTGAGCAAAGGGTCTGTAAAATTCAAAACCTAATGAGCGCCAGTTCGTAAATAGTGGTAAAAGTTATTCCGCAGACTGCATGCTAAACAACAGTAACAAACTGCAATTTTTTTGCACAATTCTAATAGCGTTTTTGTTGCTGATTTAGATTTTGTTTAGATCAAATCTCTATCTGTTTCCATTTTTGAGAAAAACCGTTCCAAAATTTGATTAATAACTTATGTTGGGAAACTGATTATATTTGTTACAAATTCTTGGGTATTTTACTATAAATTAAAATATATTCAATCACAGGTAATATTAAATACCTAGTATATTTTCGTCGTGTATAAAGTAAAAACATAATAGTTTTTGTGAAGATAAAAATGGCCGTAAAAAAGTTATTGTCCGTTTGGAAACTCATCTGTCATCTCAACATGATATATTGGAAAATATTAACGATAAAAATAACGTAGGAAAAATAAAATTTATCTGAACGTTATGCATATAAGGGTTTTCCGATAACAAAATATATTGTCTATCAACCCACGAGTAAATATGTATAACTCTATAAATAATTTTCTTTTAACTATTTTATAAAATATAAACAGACTCTTTTAGAAAATTCTCTAAAAATTAATAGTTAAAAATAGTATATTATATAACTAGTGTGGAGAGTGACATATTTCAAGCGAGTGGGAAGGTTTACAAACGAGCCGCCAGGCGAGTGAGGAAACCCTACGAGTGTATGAAATACACTTTCCAACGAGTTATCTACACTATTTTTCCTAGGATTCCGAAAAAAGTTTCTTATTTTAAAATTTTCTAATTTTTATTAATTTTTAAGAAAAGCAAAGCACAAAATAATTATAAATAGCATACAAATTTATATATGTAGGTATGTCAAGCAGGAAATATGATTTCCATTTAGCTTTAGTTCTCTTGGTTTTATATTTAATACAATACATAGCTGTTTAAAGGGTTGCCTATTCCTAAATAAATGCAAACTTGAGTTTGCTTATTAAATTAGATTTCTGTGGTTATGCTGTCATATAAGACAGTAAAATTGTACTGTTTTACATTTCATAAGAAAAAGACTGCGTATTTTGATGTTTTTTATGTAACTAATTAAAAAATTAAGTAATTTTTATAAGATCTAGACTGTCTAGACTAGACAGTAATGGTCCAAATAGTAACGTTATAACTAAAGTTTCTATTTTTGACATGAAAAACAAAAATATTTGGATTAAAATACTTAAGAGATATAAAAGGCTGTGGTGAAAGGTGGAAAATGGTTTATAAAACAAGGTAAATAAAATTCATAGAATCTACTAGGTAAATATCTAAATAAAATTAGGCAAACCTCTATATATAAAAATATCAAACTAGTGCGTGAGGCGTCTTCTAAAGAACAAAAGAGTGTGCTAAATGTCACTTTCATAGAGGATCGTAGGAAATAGTAGTTAATGATACAAGGGTAAAAATAGGTACTGTTATTAGAGCGATTACGGAGATTTCCATCCAAGCTCGAAGAGCGAGGTTTGCAACCTTGAGCGCCCTAAAAACAGTTTTTGTCCGTGTATTATACACTATTATTTGTTGTAACATAGTAATAAATACATTTGTATTTTTGACAACAAATTTGAGGTTAGAATGTCAACAGTTTCAATATCAATCAACCAATCAACATCGACTATTTTACTTTTGCGGCCTAGGCCGAAAAATTAAACTTTTCGTACACGTTTACTATGTAAAAAGTAGCTCTTTTAAAAAAGACATACTAGATTTCTAAACCCTTGAAATGCCATATGATTTATTTAGGACAAAACTTTAATATAACACCATCGTGAAGTTAAGGTTAATTAACCTAGTTAACACTAAACTAACTAAGAATTGAAACCAATGAAATAAATTATGCCAAATAATTCTGACATTTCATTGGTCAAATTCTTAGTTTAGTGTTAATGAATTGAAAGGAAAATAAGGCATAACAGAATGGGTTGAATCTCTTAATTTTTGTTTGTTTTTTGCAATATTTTCGTTAATTTTGGCAAAATTAAAAAATAAATCGGCCATATTTATTCCGCCATTTTGAATTTTAAGTTTTTGAGTAATGTTCCGTATTATTATTACCAAAAGAAGCTTCTATGCCAAATTTCAGCTAAATCAGACATTTTTAAATTTTTTGAGCCACCCTAATGTCGCAATTTTTTTTTTCATTTTTTTCACTATTTTTTTCGTAGTTAGCGGTGCCAAAAATGGCACTATGCAAAAAATCAGACTTTTTAAACTTTTTTTTTATTTTGGGACCACTGTGCTTTGCCCCCCCAAAAAACAATGTTCCACCCCTTAAAATGTTGGGGACTCTTCGGATCTTTAATCCTACTGCTTATATGAAGTTATTACTAAGGTTTCATGAGTGGAAAATTTTTTTCTTTTATTTTACAGTTTTTGCTTTATTTTACCTGTAAAAATCATGTAAAATTGAATGAAAAATATGAAAACTGGAAAAATAGGCAATAATTTTGGAAAATTTTTATAAATTATCTTTTATTGCGTCAATATACATGTTTTCAATATATATCAATATACATATTTTCAAGTTTAAATGCATATTTACTGTATAATAAATGGGTCATTAAAAAAAATATACATATATATGATATTCCCTCCCTCCTGTGGAAAACAGGAAAGGAAAATTGGAAATTTATATAGTTGATTCTTATAGGAAATTTGATTCTGAACAACTTTTGTTTGAAACTTTTTTCGATAAAATACATTCCTCTTGATCTAGAGACAGTTTTTGGCCAAAAACGCGAAAAATTATATATATGTATATATATAAGTATCCTGCCACCACCGTATGAGTCCCGGACCACAAACATATGTTTTCACATACCAAAACCTATACTTTGGTATATTTAGTTTGCAGAAATAGAAAAGTTGTGTGTAAGATGACTAAAACTACTATGCTACAGGGTTGAAAAATAAAACTAATGGAAATGAATCACATATGCTTCATGGACGTTTGGAGTAAACGTATCATGAATCACATATGATTCACGGGACTATTAACGTATTAAAACCAACTTTAATATAACTTTAACAAATATTATTACCCGAATACATACTGTTGAACCATTAAATACACAATTTCTGTATTTTTTCTACAAAACCTGTCATAACTTATTTAGAATTTATTTTATTGATCTAAAACTTGTTTCATTCGAGTCAGCATGCAAAAAAACATATAAAATGATACCTCACTCGCCTTATTTCACTCAATTTTAATTTTTGAAACTTTCAACCCCCTCCCCCCCCCCCCCAAAAAAAAACAATGTTCCACCGCTTAAAATTTTAGGGACTCATCAGATCCTTAATTCTACTGCTTATATGAAGTTATAACCAAATTTTCATGAGTGGACAAATTTTTTCTTTTATTTTACAGTTTTTGCTTTAATTTACCTGTACTATAAAGGGTAAATATAAATACATTACTGTAAAATTGTAGTTAAAAAACATAATTTTAGGATAAAACTTTAATAAATATTAATAATATTATTATTAGACTGAGTTAAATTTTCTATAAAACAGTAAAAAAATCGGTTTAAATCATTTGAATTTTACTATTTAATCCTAATAATACTCTTTTATTTTACCCCCTTTTTTTTAACTGTAGGTTATCCATGGTATCCAGTATGTTATCCAAATGTGAAAAGTTTCAAAATAACCTCAAAATAACAGTTGAAATCCGCCGGTTTTCAACGGTTTTTTTAAGGTTATTTTGAAACGCTGACCTGATTGGTCAAAACTGACACCGGATTTGTGTTCAGCGGCCAAAAATACATGGGAATGTATATGTCACACCTCTGGGACAGAAGATTTTTTTTTGTATGCCTGTGTTATAATTATACTGGAATCTTTAAACAAAAGTGACAAAAACACGAAAAATTATGTGTTTTTTATAAATTCGTTCCCAGATACCTCAGTTCTAAAGAAGCTTAAATCAAAAAGTGGCCATGAATTACGAAAAAGTGTCCGATGAATGGTTGAATGCGTTATTGAATTGGCCTAGATTTAAGCTTTAACGGTTTAAAAATTCCGTATCGATATTCTCTATCATCCAAAAAATAAATCAATATGTCGGTTGGAGGTACAATGTTTTAATGAAAAAGACGTATTGCTCTGTTTTACAAGAAGAAAATATGTTTAAAAATTTAAATACAGTTTACATTTTTATTCTTAAAAAACTAAGCAGTTTATATGAAAAGATATCTTCATAAAGACTTCTTAATATCCATGTTTTAGTTTCAATCTAGTCAAGACTATTATAGTCCCATAATATGTCAATTCAACAAGTAGCCATATACTCTCAAAGTTCCGACGTTTAAGAACTAATGTATCGATATTCTCTATCAACCAAAGAATAAATAAATATATCGGTTGGAGGTCCAATGTATTAAGCAAAAAGATGTATCGCTCTACAGAAGTGTAGATACTGTATATCAAGTTTTTTTTACCAGCCCAGATTTTCTTTTTACACTATTTCGGCAGCAATAAATTCCGATTGCCAACTGACCATAGCGCAATATTTTATTTATGAGCCTTATTCTTACTGCAAAATTTATATTACCATTACCGCTGAATTATTTATTGTTTATTATAAAAACATTAAACTTCTTTTACTCATTCTTTTCAATTTTCAAATAACAAATACACACGCTTGATATGAAAGACCAAGATAAAGTATTTCAAATATCAATAATTAAGGTTTATGGGATTTTTTTGAAATAAAAGACATTTTTAACCGGCACGTGTGTAATAGATAAACAAAAAAGAAACTATTCAATTGTCATTTATTGATTTTTTTATTGTTTATAATATCAGTAAGTTTAGCAACTTCAAATTCTTTAAAAAAAGATACAAGGGATAAACGCCTAAAGAATGGATTTATGGTAAATTGTCATAATATCAAAAAGTTGGTACTCGTCCGACTCGTAGTGGAGATAAAAGCAGCAATAATTTTGTTAATTTTCACAAGTTTAATTAATAAAAAAAAATAAATATTTTATTTATTACCCTTATTTGTACTGCGAATTTTATTTTACCATTACCGCTGAATTATTTATGGTTTATTAAAAAAACATTAAGTAAGCTTTTTACCCATTCTTTTCAATTTTAAAATAACAAATACACTCGCTTGATATGAAAGACTAAGATAAATTATTTCAAATATCAATAATTAAGGTTTTCTCACTACCAACTAGGTAAGTTGATATTACCTAATCATAAAATATTATTAATAAAATAAGATTTTCACTCCTTGTTAGTGAGAATGCGCTACTCGTAGGTGAGTTTTTTTTTCTGTCTTCGGTCGTGTTTATGGACCTTAGCTCCGCTTTGGTCCACAAAATACGACCTCAAACAGAAAAAAACACTAGGAGCGCCAATAACTATTACTGAAATAAAAGTAATTTTTAACCCACACGCGGGCAATAGATAAACAAAAAAGAAACTATTCTACTGTAATTTTTTGATTTTTTTATTGTTTATATCAGTAAGTTTAGCAACTTATTTTACTTATTCTTTTTAATTTTATAATAACAAATACACTCGCTTGATATAAAAGACTAAGATAAATTATTTCAAATATCAATAATTAAGGTTAATAGGATTACTTGAAATAAAAATAATAGTTATTTATATACCAAGGGACTAAACCGGCTGTTTTAGTCCCCAGCAATGCAAGTTAGTACCTGAGGTATATACGCAAATTTTGCACAACCAAACATAATTTAGGTAGGTAGATAATAGTATATTAAAGTACTAGTTTCATAACATCCGCTTGCGGAGTGTTTTCTAAAGTACTAGTGCGCTAAAAACGTGTTATGAAACGACTGCTTTATAAAAAATTTTCTGTTTAAAATAAAACTTACATTTGAATCCCAAAAAGTCACTTTCACGGCTATTGTGATTTCTATTGTTTTTTAGTACGTTTGACATAAACGTCAGTTTAAAAAAATGGACAATAATTTTTTAATGATTTAAACAATGTTAAAATTAAATAAATTCTTTTGTTTGAATTGCTTATTGATGACAAAATATCACCAAACCTAATTCTGGTACCAGTAAGGCACGTAGTAGGTATACAATTTTAATATCAAGGTAGTAGTGATTTTTTTCCACGGAGTTTAGTCCTGCAAATGAGGGAGTAAAATTATGTTTTAGTCTTGGTCGTACAACAATAGTATATTAAAGTACTAGTTTCTTAACATATGTTTTTAGCGCACGAGTATAAGTTTAGAAAACGAGCCGCTTGCGGCGAGTTTTCTAAAGTAAGTACTAGTTCGCTAATAATGTGTTATACAATTTTTTCTATTTTGCTTTAAAATTAAAAAAAAAATTACATTTAAATTGATGACTGATTTAGGGATTTTTGTTTTGGATTGGCATTACAGTTTATACCATGTTTAAAATTCTAAGAACAAATGATATTTTGATATATTTTATAGTCATCTCTTCTGTTTTTTACTGCAATTAACCAAGCCACAATTTTAACATGGTATAAATAACCTAAACATAAAGTTTTGTAGAAAATTCAACTTTAAAGCGACATTGACATTTGCACGGAAAACGTCAAGAGATAGGCCAGGTCTGTTGCCAACCCAAAAGAACAAAAAGTACAGACCTCTTATGGGCCTATAAGAACACGCAAAATGCGTGTGATTATGAGCTTATAAGAGTCGCAAAATAGAAAAAGATATTTAAAACCCAGTCGTGGGCTATAGAATAACATAAAAAAATACTACCAAACTGTGATCTATTTTATTTTTATTTTTTATAATCAGAGGAACTCTGGGGTTGCCAATTTTAATTTCTTCAAAAAGGATGCAAAGGTTAAAAATTCAGGTTAGACGACTAAAAAGACGGGTTTCATAGTAAATTGTTATCTTGTCGAAAAGTGGGCACTCGTTCAATATGAGTGATAGTGGGGATAAAATCGGCAGTAATATTGTCAATTTTCGCAAATATGTCATTTTTTTTTTAACTTTTTAGTAGCTCAATATAATTTTTTAGAAAAGAAATTATCGTATCGACGATATTATGCGTCCTTCCGGGTATTTAGGACAAATCCTAATATATTATTTTTACTAATTCTTTAAAATACGATATTTTAATTTCAAAAACGGATTAAAAATGTTTTATGGAACACTTGTAAAAATAGATTCTGACATTACCCATGAGAAATATGTTAATTAAGTTTTATGGACTTAATGATAATTTTTTAATAACATGCAAGTAATAGGCGCGTTTTTATTTCCGACAATATCAATAATAATAACAATTTATATAATGCCAGGATAACATGTTATTATTTTTACAATCATTATAATTAAAATCAATATTGTACTGTATTGCACTACAAAAAAATGTGTAAATTTACATGTTAAATCAGGTGCAGGTAAAATTTACGAGATTTAACTTGTAATTTTACAATTTAAATCTCATAAATTTTACGTGCATCTGCTTGGAAACATATTAGATACATGTACTAATATTCATATAACATTTTAAAATTACAAATTAAATCTCGTAAATTTTACGTGCACCTGCTTGGCAACATATTACCTCTGATTTAGCATGTAAATTTACCCATTTTTTTACATTGTGTTTGAGGATAATTTTAAGTTTTAGTAGAGTAAACTAACGTAACCGTTTGAGGCCCAATTTTTTTATTTTTTAAAACCCTTCTATTCACTTCACTTCCATATATGTATATAGGTATGTAGGTATATACCGTTCCTATATAGGTGTTTTATTTTTTTTTTTATTTAAAAATCCAATAGGGGGGAAAAGATGCGTCTTGCAAAGAGAAAAAAAAGCCTATATTTTGTTTTATTTATTTTTTCAATTTTTGTGCCCTCTACAAAAATAAAAATAAGAAAACTTAATAAGAAAAATGCAAAAAACTGTTTTATTGCAAAAACAAATAAGTTTTACAACCGAAAATAATATATAAAAACATCATAGGCCATATTTTAAGCCACTCTATATTCTGCTTTGTGGTACCCTTACAAGTGAGGCGTTATTTCACGTGATTTAACTCTTACGCGAATAACCCCAAAAATTGCTCCGAAAAAATAAAAAAATACGTGGGCAAATTGAGATATTTTATAAGCTTTAAACTGATGTACCACACGACCCCCCGTTTCTGTTTTAAAAAAATCCCCCTTTGCCCCCGGTCGCCATCGTGCCCCCTAAGTACAAAAAATATTTGGTTTATGTTATTTATGTGTTTCAAATTTCAAGTTGATATCTTAAGCCGTTCAAAAGTTAATGGGGGGAGGCGGACGTTTGACACGCTGTGTATACATATATAAAAAATACGATATTTTCATTAATATTAAATGCTTTGTAGAGGGCTCAAGATGAACTTTAATCTGATTCTGCTTTTGCACACACATTAGGCATATTAGAAGGCATATTTTGGCGGGTATTGCGTTTTGAAATTACAGATTTCAATTTATCGGCCCACCCTACTGTATATTATACAGTTCGTAAATTAAGTCTGGAATCACTCGATTAACTTTTCAATTAAATGCTAAAAAAAACGCTCGGACAGGTCAAGTTTTAAATTTTATTTTGAAAATTTTGGTGTAAAAAAGTCCTCAAAATTTTCATCCCCTTGCACCCGGTGTATGATAAAGCCTAGATTGGTAAATGGCTTCTAAAAAAATGTTGGCTATTTGAAAAAAAAATGGAATGGGTGAGTGCAAGAGGTTGAAAATTTGCACAATAAAAACTAAAAATCGAGCGTTTTTTAACTAGCATCTGGAAAGTTGAAAAAAAAAATGCTCAGAGAGGTCGATTTTATTTTTATACGGGGGTAGGATGAAAAGTTCCGGCCGCGAGATTTCTTTTCCCACTAGACTTGTGAATAAAGCTCATCTTATTGGTCAAACCGATAGGCGCGGGCTTTTTAAACGAACTCACAACGAACAACTAGATACGGCGTTAACATATACCTTAACATACTCACCAATGTGTGGTTAATGTTTTGTTTTTTTTTAATGGGTGCGTTGGTTTAAGTTAACGTTGGTTTATTTTAGTTTTGTTCTGGTTTCGTGTTGTTTTTTTTTTAATGGGAGACGTTGGTTTACGTAAAGTAAACGTCATTAACGTTGATTGTGTGTTGGTTTGGTTTGGTGTTTTTTTTTTAATTGGGGGCGAACGCAGTTTCCACAACACCCTACAATGTTTTGGTGGGATTTCATCAAATAGGTAGGTAAATATTAAATTCAAATATTACATAAATGGAGATTAACAGTTTATTATAACAAAATAACCAATATTATATTGTGATTTTTTCACAGTGTAGGTAATCCTTTTTTTTTAATACCAAACCAGCACAAAACCGAAATAAACCAACGTAAACGTAAACCAATGCACACATTAAAAAAAAACACTAACCAGAAATTCGTGATTATGTTAACAATTTTTTGTTATAAAAATAAAAAAAGTAATTTTCTGCACCTAATTGTATTCAAAACAGTAAGTTTAAGTAATAAAACCAAAAACCAGTGCAAAAATATTGTTAATTTTTGTGGACCTTATGCGCACCTTAACCGTAAAATTTAGAAATTTTAAATCTCGAGTAAAAATTTAATTAGTTTTACTTGCCAATGGCTTTAAATATTATAATAAATATTATAAAATTCAAAACTTTTTGACAAAGGCAAATAAACTGATATTTGATGATTTTTTTAATTTTTAAAAATAATGAAAACTTCCTTAATTTAAGGAACTCTTATCTACGAAATTTTAATGACAGACTGACAAGAAATTACGCTTCAAAAAATAAAATAAAATCCTGGTAAAAATAGTTTAATAGGTTAAGCCGGAAAATTTTCATACCACCATCGTATATTAATTAGAGCATGTAGCTTTAAGGATTGATTGAAATGTTTATAATAATAGAGATCTATAACGTTTTGGTGGCTAAATATTAATCATTTAATCAATAAATTAACGTTAAGTGGTGATATGTTAGACACCGCCGTGTATGCATGACCATTTAGTGCTTTGCAGTAATTACTCCCACGTATACGCTAACGATTATTTTATTTTTGGACTTTTATCATTTGAGAAATGGTTCCCGTCACTCACAATCAGAGTTGGGATTAACTGATTGCATTCGATTACATTTTTATTCGAATAAAGTATTCATATACATTTGAAAGGGTTTGTATTCAATGTATACACATTTATTATTTTGGTAAATGGTACCATCACGGCCATTAAATTCAGCTACAGCAAAGATCCTTGCGGAATACCCAATATTTAAAATTATAGTTGCGTAGATCGTGAAATATGAGTTATTTGTCATTTTTAAAAAGTAGGGTTAGACATGCTGTCATTCTGAAATAACTACATTTCATTTTTATTATTATCAATATACAAATATAAATAGTAACGATAGTCCTGAGGTTAGTTTAGGTTTTAAAGAATGGCCAAATCAAACTTACAGTGTTATAAGAAATTCATAATAATAATGTAAAGATAAAAAATTGTGCTTTGTGTTAATGTTTATTAATTAACTGCAGTGCACAAACTTTCAAGTTAAAATGTAGGATTTTTATACTAAATTTTGTTTTGTTATAATGAAACAATGTAATGTAAGGTATTTTAATTTGTATATTTTTCTACAATAAATAAATAAATACATAAAATAAATAAATGTTGGTAGAAGCTGGTCTGTGAGTGGAACATTTTGGACGGCCCGAACCTTATACTAAAACCATCATTTATACTTTAGCTGTTAGAATTGCTTTTTTTAATTCGCTTGGCATTATTAAAAAAATATGTCAATTTAATTATTTGTAATTTCTTGTCAAAATTTAAAAATTAAGTTAAGTATTACAGATGTCTGTAAAATTTAGAGTTGGTTTTAATATGTATAATTTTTGGGTGTAGCTGAATTTATTGGCCGCTATGGTACAGTGTACCATTGGTACACCCCCCGTAACTTTAGAATGGGATGTATATTTAAAATATGTATACCACACAACAAAAAGTTTAATTCGCAATATTTTTTTTATTTTCTCGGGGGGAAATAGCCACGTAGATCAGCTGATATATAATTCTAAAAAGATTTAAATTTGCCGTTTAGTTGTATAAGTAGATATATATATATATATATATTTTTTCTTTAAAATTGATGCAATTTTTAATATTTTGTACATAAATATTAAAAATTTTGCACAAAAATAATAAATAATTAGTCTTAAAAAAATAGTACACCTTTTATTCATTATTTGGGCCTTTTTGTGCAAAATTTCTATAACTAATTTTTTAAAAATATTAAAAATTTTATCAATTTTAAGTAAATTTATAATTTAATTATTTATTTATTTAAAAAAAAATATTAAAAAATAGATGCTTACGTGGTTAAATCTAGAATTGTATGCTATTTAAAATGATGTATCAAAAGATCTAGGGTGCCACTTAAAATACTGTCCTCTACTGCCGCCCTGGCGCCGCCTTACAGAATAAAAAATTGAAAAATATTGGATATGATAGTTTTTGTTGTGTCATCCCGTTTAAAAGTTGGGGGTGTAAAGTTGGGGGGGTACTTTTTAAAAGAATATATACACTTTTTTAATACTTTGATTGTTTCCTTTAATAATACATTGTATACGACTTTATTTACCACTAAAAATAACAATAATAATAGAAGAAGAAAATGGGCGTTAAAATTCAGAAAAAAATGTGATATATAAAAACTGGTCCAGATTAAATTCGTATCAAAATCGGAAAAACTCCGAATAGGTTCTCTAATTAAGTTTTTTTAATAATAATTTAAATAGTGTAAATGGTACAAAATGGTTTAAATGGTTTAAATGGTACAAATTGGGCGAAATATCCAATATTTTCCAAAGTTAAAGCAAACATGTGATTTTAATATAAAACTAAAAATTTTCAGTTTCGTTTAAAATTCTGGTACCGATAGCCGGTAATTATCCGTACACGTAATATTTTTTACAGTGTATATATGTTTTAGTACCTGTCGTACAAAAACTTTTAGTTTAACTTTAAGACTAATAATAAATAATGTTCGTTGGTTAAATAAAAAGTCCAATGAATTAAATTTTATTGGTTTTTGAGAAATTGGAGGAAATAAGATAATAGAAATGAATTCCAGCGTGAAAGTAGGAAAAATGTTGTCATTTATCTATATTGTTTGTAGACTAATGAATACAGAGTAAAAGCAAGGACTACAGATAAATTATACTTTTTTTAAGGATGGCCTCTTATATTGTATTTATTGATAGGCATGTGCTTCTTTAAGAAAATCTAATTTTTTATCTTGGGACATAATTTATATGAACAGAACACCTATACAGGGTGGTCAGTAACTACTATGCCAAAATTTAAGAGGTGATTCTACATCCAAAAATATGAAAAAAAACTTTCTATAAAGGAGGGTCCGGAAATGAGCGCTAAGGGAGCTACGGCCCTTCGAATATGACATACAAATAGGAGCATCAATCAAATTTGAATGCTGCAGAGCGATTCTTCCTTTAAAACTGAGCTAAAAAGTATTCTTCACCAAAACACCTAAATTTAATATTAAAGGAGCAATAGCCTTTTAAAAAGTAACGTTTTTGGTGGCACAAAATGTTACTTCCTCTTAATTGTATTTTTTTTGAAAACGGTTTCTCCTACAGTGTTACACTATATGACATATTTTATGTATTTTTTCTTAAGAAATGTATATTTTTTACAAAAAATCCAAAAAAGCTACACATAAAAAAGTTTGGGCCAAAAATGTGAAGCTCATATTTGTCCGTCTAGGATAAATTCAAAAAAATAAATTAACATAAACATTGCCCTTATTAATACTAGCATACATGCAAAAGCTCTTCACTCTAGCTTAAAGGGTACCAGATTATTAATTAAAAACCTTATTTTTATTACAATTTTAAAAGGCCGTAGCTCCCTTAGGGCTCATTTTCGGACCAATCTTTATAGGAATTTTTTTTGATATTTTTTGATGTATAATCACCTCTTAAATTTTGGCATGTCAGTTATTGATCACCCTGTATATTTTAGTATAAAAAATATATTTTTATCAAAAACTTCAATGCAACACACCCTCCAATCCTTATTGAATTGGTTGTTGGGTTGGAAACTTGGTCCTTAAGTTGATTCAATATGCGTGACCTAAACATTTGTTTTTTTTTAATTTCGGATGCGGTGCGATGAACATGAATGCAAATAATGGAATGGGATAGTTTTCTTGAAAATTGATATATTTTGGGGTTTTTGAGGTAGCTAAAACTGAATCTTATAATAAAATTTTTCTACTCCTCCCCTCAGAGGGTGACTGAGGTGTATTTTTTGTGAAAATCGCTATATTGGGGTTTTTAAGGTTGCTGAAAGAGAATGTAACAATAAAAAAGTTCTAACTTCACCCCCTAAGAGGCGGAAGGTATTTTTCGTGAAAATTGGTATATTTTTAAGGTTGCTAAAAGTAAAAATAATAATAAAAAATCCATTTTACGCGCTGAGGTGTAAAATGGGAAAGCTCTTTTACTGGGCAGTGTATCTTTTGAGTGTTTGAAAAATGCCTTTGGTGAAGCAGAAAGCAGAAAGCAGAAGCAGAATAGCAGAAAGTTCATAAAATTTAATTCTCTAAAAAAATCTACAATGCTTGAAAAAATCATAATTCAAGTATTAAAAAAAGGGGGTCTTATACATATGGGGCAACATATTTAAGTAGTTGTTGAAAATTATCTTTTCTTTTAATCCAGCTTTAACCAGACCTGCTAATAAAAACCAGGCAGACTATGTCTCACTGTTTTTAACACATAACATGGCCTTGTACAAAAGGGGCCATATTAAAAACAATTGTTTTTAATACATCCCTGATAGCACAAAAACCTTCTAAGAATATTCTTAAAATAAATAGCTGGAAGAGCAGCATGCTTCTTAGAAGCATGTCTGTTTTGCTCAGGATATTCTAAGAACGATTAAAGAAATGCAAAGGATACCGTTTTAATCGTGCTGGGAGTTCATAAGAACCTTCTTATAAGCCTCTGCATCAAATAAGAATGTTTTAAGAAGCATGTTAAGAATGTTTTTAAAAGTAGGTACATGTACTATTAAGAATATTCTTAGCATACTTCTTAAAATATTCTTATTTGATGCATTTAAGTTATAATATTGAATATTGCGCATGCGCAAACAAAGTAGGTAGGCGTTTCAGAATTAAAGTTTTTCTCTTTCTTTCAAATTATATTTTATAATACTCGATTCTTTTTATGGAGTGATATCATAAATTTGGACTTGGCCAAAATTTTTACGTCTTTTAGATAGACCTAATAATTAAAGTATATAAAAATCTTTAGATATAGCATCCATCAGGTAAGGTTCATATGCGATATGCAGTTTTACTGTGAAAACAAACATTTTACCAGACATAAAAATCATGCGCCACACAAAAAGTACAACGTTTAAAGAAAAAAATAGCAAATAATTATCATTTCAAAAAATAATAATTTATTTTTTTCTCTAAAACTATATAATAATCACTTTATGTCTAAAAATACTACTACCTTATGTTATTAACAACAATTATAAGAATATTTGTAATTCTAACCTAATAAAATTAAAATAATATAGACGCCATATTCTAAAAACATTCCCATTGGAATATTTTAAGAATATGTATTTGGGAATATACTTAGCAAAATACTCTAATCATGTTTAGCATGTGCACTATAGCATTATTCTAAAAATATTCCCATTGGAATATTTTAAGAATATGTATTGGGAATATTCTTAGCGGAATACTCTAATCATGCTAAGAATGTTTAGACTAGAAGCACTTATGCTACTATAGGCTTAAAGAGAATTTCAAGAGCTACAAGTTTGCTTTTATCCTCCGATGAGTAACTTGGCTGAAACATCGATAAAACCATTTCACCTCCGACATGGCTATTTTTGAATATAACTCGATTCTTATTAATATAATAAAAAAATGATATTTACAAAAATTGTTGAAAATTAGTTCCTTAACAAAATTGGTTATATGCATTTTTATCGTATGATGCATATTTAGCCTGATAACTCACCCTTAAAATTTAAGATAGCAGACACCCCTTAGTAAGGGGACCTTACGCAAATCACCCAGTTAAAAACTAAAGGGAGTGTTCTGTTGCCATCCACTACTACTATTTAAAAAAGCCAAAGTGCATTTATCGCAGTTTACATTTACAAAAATACATAAAACATATTGTATAAAACTTATAGAGAATTTCAAGAGCTGCAAGTTTGCTTATAACCACTTTTATCCTCCGATGAGTAACTTGGCTGAAACATCGATAAAACCATTTCACCTCGGACATGGCTATTTTTGAATATAACTCGATTCTTATTAATATAATAAAAAAATGATATTTACAAAAATTGTTGAAAATTAGCTCCTTAATAAAATTGGTAATATGCATTTTTATCGTAAGATGCATATTTAGCCTAATAACCGCACTCACCCCTAAAATTCAAGATAGCAGACACTCCTTAGTAAGGGGACCTTACGCAAATCACCCAGTTAAAAACTAACGGGAGTGTTCTGTTGCCATCCACTACTACTATTTAAAAAAGCCAGTGTGCATTTATTGCAGTTTACATTTATTATTTTACTGGATTATAAATTGAATGGTCTATTTGACAAAACATTGTTTGCGTGTAGCAAAAGTTGGTACAGTTTCAGGACAACCAATAATTCAATTATATGTTTGAGCTTTTGTAACTATGTTAAACAATTATGTCTGACAAGTTTTGCGTTGATGAAAAAGTGCCCTTCTACAAATACAGTCTTTTCTTTTTCTATTACAACTTTTCTTGATACTCTTCACGTACTTTTTATCTTATCTGAACAACCTTTAAAACATCCGTGTGTCTAAAAAAATCCATTTAAAAAAATAAAGTTTCAAAAAAATATAAAAAATAGAAGAAAAAGTTAAAAAATCCAAATATTTAAAATAACTTGCTGTTGATAGAAATATTCGAACTAATTTTAAAAGATCCATTTATTAACATAATGTACTGCTTGTTTATTGTTACTGTTTGACATAAATTGTGTATTTGCTAACAGATTTAAATTGTTTTTATTTAAAGTGGTAACATAATTAAATTTCCTAGTTTATACCTTCGTGGTATTTTTTTTTCTATGGTTGGCAACACTTTTCGCACCAAGTGAATATTTTCAACACACAAAATCATTATAAATATGTAATCTCTCTTATAGCAACGTACGGGAAAATAAAAGTCAAAACCAGTTTGTAAACTGACGGAGATAACAAGACGCAAAAAAAAATGCACAAGAAGAACAAGCGGATAAATTAGAGAATGCCTTTCGTTGCAAGAGGATAACTTCGTTGTAAAAGACTGAAAGACGCACCAGTCGAACCGTTCCATTCAAGTGCAACCGACAAGAACTGGTTGGAAAGCCCTGTCTGCTAAAACCAGAGAAATCGAACCAACGAACTAATAACTCTTCTCTCTAGAACACGCATACCGTTAACATTAAGTATCGCCAACATCTAGGTTTGTTTGTAAACAAATAGTAAGTATATTCAGGCCTGAACAATAACAATTACCGGTAACTGGTATTTTTGTCTCTGTTAGAATAAAGATGTGCGAGTAAGACAAACTAATGTTTATGTTGCCGACGTTTTTGTCAGTTTTTGCAAATGAAATGCCTATTCTAGAGAGAATAGTTCGTTGAATCGAACAGATAGTGAACAAGCGAATAAACTGTGAAGAGTATAGAAGGAAATACGAAGCATTACATATATTTTTGGTTTGTTCTTTTTCTATTACAACTTACTTGTTTTCTTTAAGTATGGCGCTTTTATTTGTTCAAGTTTGAAATAAATGTAATTTTATATTAAATTGATGATCAGACCTATTTTAGACAAATAATTTCGTTTATGTGCTCACAGTAGAGTATTTCATAAAACAAGATTTTTTGAGAATGTCTTTCATATCGTTAAAAATACAAAAATAAGATGTGCCTTTCACTAAACAAATGAAACAAAGTCGGCCGCACTTCATTAAAAAACTAAAAAAATAATAAATTTTTTAAAGGACGTTTTATTTTGAATTTTAAAATAAAAATTAATTAAATTAATTGTGTGGGTACATTTTAAGAATATATATATACAAATATGGTTTAAAAATATTAATACCTAGACTAGTTCTTAGAACTAAGTTCTTAAAGGATAGTAAATATTTTTAAAGCTAATTTCATTATTTTAGGCTAATGATGTGCCTTCATTAAAAAAATGGCAATATATTTTTTAAATTTTTAAGTAGGTGCAAGCCTTTAAATTTATGCTGGAATTTGGCACACATGCATATGCATATTTAGCCTAATAACCGCACTCACCCCTAAAATTCAAGATAGCAGACACTCCTTAGTAAGGGGACCTTACGCAAATCACCCAGTTAAAAACTAACGGGAGTGTTCTGTTGCCATCCACTACTACTATTTAAAAAAGCCAGTGTGCATTTATTGCAGTTTACATTTATTATTTTACTGGATTATAAATTGAATGGTCTATTTGACAAAACATTGTTTGCGTGTAGCAAAAGTTGGTACAGTTTCAGGACAACCAATAATTCAATTATATGTTTGAGCTTTTGTAACTATGTTAAACAATTATGTCTGACAAGTTTTGCGTTGATGAAAAAGTGCCCTTCTACAAATACAGTTTTTCTTTTTCTATTACAACTTTTCTTGATACTCTTCACGTACTTTTTATCTTATCTGAACAACCTTTAAAACATCCGTGTGTCTAAAAAAATCCATTTAAAAAAATAAAGTTTCAAAAAAATATAAAAAATAGAAGAAAAAGTTAAAAAATCCAAATATTTAAAATAACTTGCTGTTGATAGAAATATTCGAACTAATTTTAAAAGATCCATTTATTAACATAATGTACTGCTTGTTTATTGTTACTGTTTGACATAAATTGTGTATTTGCTAACAGATTTAAATTGTTTTTATTTAAAGTGGTAACATAATTAAATTTCCTAGTTTATACCTTCGTGGTATTTTTTTTTCTATGGTTGGCAACACTTTTCGCACCAAGTGAATATTTTCAACACACAAAATCATTATAAATATGTAATCTCTCTTATAGCAACGTACGGGAAAATAAAAGTCAAAACCAGTTTGTAAACTGACGGAGATAACAAGACGCAAAAAAAATGCACAAGAAGAACAAGCGGATAAATTAGAGAATGCCTTTCGTTGCAAGAGGATAACTTCGTTGTAAAAGACTGAAAGACGCACCAGTCGAACCGTTCCATTCAAGTGCAACCGACAAGAACTGGTTGGAAAGCCCTGTCTGCTAAAACCAGAGAAATCGAACCAACGAACTAATAACTCTTCTCTCTAGAACACGCATACCGTTAACATTAAGTATCGCCAACATCTAGGTTTGTTTGTAAACAAATAGTAAGTATATTCAGGCCTGAACAATAACAATTACCGGTAACTGGTATTTTTGTCTCTGTTAGAATAAAGATGTGCGAGTAAGACAAACTAATGTTTATGTTGCCGACGTTTTTGTCAGTTTTTGCAAATGAAATGCCTATTCTAGAGAGAATAGTTCGTTGAATCGAACAGATAGTGAACAAGCGAATAAACTGTGAAGAGTATAGAAGGAAATACGAAGCATTACATATATTTTTGGTTTGTTCTTTTTCTATTACAACTTACTTGTTTTCTTTAAGTATGGCGCTTTTATTTGTTCAAGTTTGAAATAAATGTAATTTTATATTAAATTGATGATCAGACCTATTTTAGACAAATAATTTCGTTTATGTGCTCACAGTAGAGTATTTCATAAAACAAGATTTTTTGAGAATGTCTTTCATATCGTTAAAAATACAAAAATAAGATGTGCCTTTCACTAAACAAATGAAACAAAGTCGGCCGCACTTCATTAAAAAACTAAAAAAATAATAAATTTTTTAAAGGACGTTTTATTTTGAATTTTAAAATAAAAATTAATTAAATTAATTGTGTGGGTACATTTTAAGAATATATATATACAAATATGGTTTAAAAATATTAATACCTAGACTAGTTCTTAGAACTAAGTTCTTAAAGGATAGTAAATATTTTTAAAGCTAATTTCATTATTTTAGGCTAATGATGTGCCTTCATTAAAAAAATGGCAATATATTTTTTAAATTTTTAAGTAGGTGCAAGCCTTTAAATTTATGCTGGAATTTGGCACACATTTTAACTTTTTTTAAGGCATAGTATTACATTACATGTTTGTTTAACCTCGTACTATTCTACTTAATTAAGCATCCGCTAAGTCAAGGACTTGTGTGAGCTAGTAGTAGAGGGAACCACTGGCTTATACTGACTTTCGAACCAGTTTTTATAGGGAATGTTCGCTTCTATTACGCCTTCGCCAAATTTCAATTATTAATTAACTGAAAAAGGCAAATCGGCGCAAGTGAGAATCGAACTCACGCTATTGGCTAGTAGACTTGTCATGTACAGACGCGGTAGACCACTACACCAATCCTCCCATAGTATACCAGGGACATAAAACAAATCGTGTCTAATAAAAATAATTATAATTTTTTGAGTAGAAATTTGACACAGAAACTTATTTGTGCATTTTTCATAAACAAATGACATGACTTAAAAATTATCATAAACTCGTATTTTATGGAATACCCTAGTTTTACATAGTAAAATATTCATACACTTACACTTAAAATGAATTACTTGCGTGCTCCGAATGCATACTAGCACGTTACACATACTTACAATTTACCATTTTCGTGCTTATTTAAAAATTAAATAAATTTTTATTTAACCAGGGCACAGTGTTACCACACAATAACCGTTTTTTAAAAATTTTAATAATATTTTGGAACCCTAAATGAAATTATATTTGAGCATTATTCAGGGATTTTTAAGCATGCCTATTAGCCATTGCCTAATTTTAAGCACAAAGTAGTTAAATCAAGCGAATTACAGGATCATGATTAAAGAACCACTCTTACCGCGACAAGGCAAGTAGACCTGAGCGGGAGAGTTTAGGGGGTAAGCTTATCTCGGCTCGCCCTGCCTCCTCTCGCCTCGGCGACGCTCCGTCGATACGGCTCGTCCCCTTTTACTCTCCGTTTTACGAAAAAGGAAACTTTTTTTGAAAAGAACAAAAATTGAAAAACTTTATTTTTTTTTTTAATTTCTAATTTATTTATTTTTTTTTTTTTTTTTAATTTTATCGAACCTAGGCCTATAAGGGGAAGTATTGTTTTGTTGGCAGCAGTATTTTTATTAACATATAAGATTTATTTTTTTATAAATAAAATCTCATTTAAAAATCCCCTTGGGGAACGTTCAAGTATTACGTAACGCAAATTGTATCAAAATTCATACACTTCATACCCCAGATCTCTCGTTATTATAGATTATAGAGATTTCATATTTTGGCTATCCCCCCCTAATAGGGGGTGTGTTAGGGGGTGTAGCCAAAATATGAAATCTCTACAGCCTTGAATAACAAGAGAACCGGTGTATGAAGTGTATGAATTTTGGTACATTTTGCGTTACGTAATACTTGAACGTTCCCTTGGACACCCACAGCTTTTTTATGCTTTTTTCCGCTTTTGCGTCAATTAAGTTTTTTTTTAATGTATTCATTTTATTTGTGCACTTTTGGAATCAGGAAACTATTTTGCATCTAAAATTATATAAATTTGATCTAAAAACCAAATTTTTTTAATTTTTTTGTACTTTAAATGTTTCAAAACGGTTTTTCCTTCATAACTTAATTTTTTCCAATGACAAACCCCTTGGACACCCCCAGCTTTTTTATGCTTTTTTCCGCTTAGGCGTCAATTAAGTTTGTTTTTAATGCATTCGTTTTATTTGTGCACTTTTGGATTCAGGAAACTATTTTGCATCTAAAATTATATAAATTGATCTAAAAACCAAAATTTTGTAATTTTTTTGTACTTTAAATGTTTCAAAACGGTTTTTCCTTCATAACTTATTTTTTTCAAATGACAACCCCATTGGACACCCCCAGCTTTTTTATGCTTTTTCCGCTTTTGCGTCAATTAAGTTTTTTTAAAATGGATTTGTTTTATTTTTGCACTTTTGGAATCAGGAAACATTTTTGCATCTAAAATTATTTGAAAAGTAAGTTATAAGTCATACCCAGATAAAAATCACACAATCACACAAAAAAGTTATGTAAAATTTCACATAACTTATTGCTATATTTTTAAAATTTACATAATATATAATGTATCTTTACATAATTTATTATGTAATTTTTAAGCTTCACATAATATATTATGTATTTTCACATAATATATTTTTTAATTTTTGGCGCGCTTTATCCACCATACCTATAAGTAAGAATATTGCCAAGGTTAAGTTATGTGGTTTTTACAGAATATGTTCTGTAAAATTTTATTTTACACACATTTTTACAGAATATGTTCCGTAAAGTTTTATTTCACATATATTTTTACAGAATATGTTCCGTAAAATTTTATTTCACATAACTTATTATGAAATTATACAGACTATTTCACAAACAATATATAGGCCAATCGAAACCTTGCAATTTTAATTTCTTGCACATAAGCAATTATCACTTGGTTACTATGGAAACAAGAAACTGATAGTTACTGACATCTTATATAATAAATGTTATATTTTTGCAAAATGTGTTTTTAATTTGTGAAGCTTACCTTTAGTTGAGAACCAATATAAATGCTTATTTTATTACCAAAACATCCAAGGTATAAACCCTAATTAATTTAAGATAATATATTATATTTTATGCACTTTCCATCTTAAAAGCTTTAATTCACCGATATTCATAAATTTTAATTTATTTAATTGAATCTTTTGTATTAAAAACAGGCCACTCAAAACTAATTTAAACACTTATTTATTAAAAAACATCAAATGACAGGAGCGCCTAGTTATAGCTACCCGCATCCGAACTATCCGAACTGCGCATGCGTAGTAGAGGGCTAACCGTTTTTCAATATATTATTCTAAATCAAAACCAATTTTTACAAAAAAAAAACAGGCACAAAACCAACGTTAACCAACGCTAAAGTAAATCAACGCCCCGCCAAAAAAAAACACCAAACAACAAAAAACCAAAACGACTGAATTGGTATTCAAATTTCACCAATAAAGCAAAAAAAGAGAATAAAATAATAAACTTACCTTATATTTCCCTACAAAAATCTAAAAATAAACTCTCAGTTTTGGTATCTACACATATCCTCAAATGTTTCAATTTTTAGCGGTAAAAATGAATTGTAGTTTTCTGTATGGTAATGTTTACCCCTCCTAATTGATACTCAACTATTGCTTACTAGATATGGTTGCCAGTTTCTTAATTAACCGAGGGTTCCAGGGTTCCATATTCCCACCCCTCCTCTAATTAAAAAAAAAAGAAATAAAATCAGATTAGCAGAATATTCTAATCTAAAATTTATTATCATTTACTTAAATACATAAGTGTACTTCCAAATTTTGTAATGTACTTAACGCGAACATAAGCTGCACTTTTTTATTACAAATTAATTATTAAGTGAACTAAAAGATTCAAGAAAGTGCCTGTAAGGATTATAACCTAAACTACAAGTAAATGAACTATAGAGTAATTTTCTGAGATCTAAATTAAGGTGTAAGAACGTAAAGTACGTAACGTACGTAACGAATGAGCCTTTTGTCTATATTATTAGCACTGGCCGAATAAAAGTATATATACATATATGTTTACCGGGGGCTCTCAAAAATTAGAATTTAAGATAATAATTTTTTTTCACTACTAGCTTTAGAACATACGATTATTTATCATGTTTTCAGACTGTGAAATCAATTTTCTTCACATATAGCAATAATAATTTTTTTCTCCTAGTAGGAGTAAATAAACATTTGATTTCTGTCACTTTAGATGTTTCAGTTCGTTGTGCAATTTTTTCTAATTAAACTCAAGAAATAGTTATTTATGGTACTAGTGGGTAAAGTAAGATATTGCCCATGAGAAAATTAACCTGCGAGGCGTCAGCCAAGCATGTTAATTTTCGAGAGGGCAATATTGGTTTACCCATGAGTGCCATACAAGGTTTTATCCAATAAATAGCTTAAGAATTCATATTTTTATTAAAAATTTTAATGACATTTACAAGAAAATAATTTGACAAGTGACAGTTTAGTGGGTAAAATAAAAAATTATCCACTCAATAAAGTAAAAGCCACGTGGGGGTTATTATTGAGTTTATCTATTTAAAATAAAGCTGGTAATTGTCTTATTATCTGTATGTATTGGATAAATAGCTTTTTATTATTACAATCAATAATTAGCTAAATATTATGAAAAAGTTAAAAAAAAAAACTAAATTTTTAAACGTCAGTTCAAAGTATTTATTTGAGAAAATGTCATTAATAAATATCATTTCTGTTAATAATTTATTTTTTTTTCACCACCAGTCTAAAACCACATCTTTATTACTGTTCTTTTCATTGGTAGAAATATTATTTCTCTACCTATGACGTCAGAGGTTCTAAAAAGAATGAAACTGCACCATGGTTAATAATGAATTTTTATTCAGCTATAAATTTTATGCGATTTTGAAAAGACTCAGTTGGAGCGGTTTCTTGTACTGCGAATCAATAGTTATCAAAAATATATTAATTAATTTTACAAGATTAAATTTGTTGGTAAAGTTTGAAACTAAGGTAAGAAAAATGTACTAGTCTTGTTATAAACATTGAAAACACTCACTGTGAAAGTATTATAAGAGGAAAAACATTTTCAACAAAAGTTGGTAAATCTTGAAAAGTTCTTTATAATTCATTAAGAACACTTGGTTTTATTTTGTTAGCTTATAATTGCATGGTATTTTAAGTTTAAAGTGGGTAAAATATTAAGTTTTTATTTTCTTCGCTCAATCTCTTATGAAACTTATGCGAAGTATTTTTTTTATTTCCCTTGAAACTTTGATTATAATTTTAGAATTTGTAAAACAAGGCCGAGCTACACTGAGAATCGAGAAAAGTAACCCGGATATTAATTCCCTCAAAAAAAAATCAAAAAATTCGATTTTACTAAAAATAGCTGTAACGATTTTGCTTAGTTTTTTACGTAAGTGGTAAATTATAACTAGTTTTTCCCGAAAAAATCACATAAGGGCTTAAAATATTTTTTCTTTTTTGGAGAAGGAACGTTAAAATTTACATTTGGGGGCTAATTTTTGTTAATCACCAAAAATTGCTGCAAATTTATTAAAAATAATAAAATAATGAAAATCTCAAACTTATCTGCCAAGTACTTACGTACGGTGGAACCGTACCAGATGGGAATATGAAAATATTAACTTTTTTTGACCAAATCAATTATTAACAAATTAGTTATTAACTAAGGCAAAAATAGTATATTAAAGTACTAGTACTTTAGAAAAACTTGTATTCGTGCGCTAAAAACGTGTTATGAAACGAGTGCTTTATACAATTTTTTCTATTTTGCTCTAAAATTTAAAAAACTTACATTTAAATTGATGACTGATTTAGGGATTTTTGTTTTGGGTTGGCATTACAGTTTACACTATGTTTAAAATTCTAAGAACAAATTATATTTTGATATATTTTACAGTCTTCTCTTCTTTTTTTACTGCAATTAACCAGTCCACAATTTTAACACGGTAAAAAATAACCCAAACACAAAATTTTGTAAAAAATTAAACTTTAAATCGACATTGACATTTGCACGCAAAACGTAAAGAGATATGGTTTTGTATGTTGCCAACCCAACAGAAAAAAAAAGTAGAGACCTCTTATGAGCCTATAAGGACAAGCAAAATGCGTGTGATTATGAGCTTATAAGAGTCGCAAAATAGAAAAAAATGTTTATGGAAATGAAGAGTAAGGTAGATGATAATGAAATTTCGAAAGGCATGTTATGTTAAAGTTTTTTACTGCAATTAACCAGTCCACAATTTTAACACGGTAAAAAATAACCCAAACACAAAATTTTGTAAAAAATTAAACTTTAAATCGACATTGACATTTGCACGCAAAACGTCAAGAGATATGGTTTTGTATGTTGCCAACCTAACAGAAAAAAAAAGTAGAGACCTCTTATGAGCCTATAAGAACACGCAAAATGCGTGTGATTATGAGCTTATAAGAGTCGCAAAATAGAAAAAAATGTTTATGGAAATGAAGAGTAAGGTAGATGATAATGAAATTTCGAAAGGCATGTTGGGGTAAAAGGAGAAAATATGATATAGTATTATTACATAACTAGTGTGGAAAGTGACATTTTTCACGCGAGTGAGGAAACCCCACGAGTGTAAGAAATACTTTTTCCAACGAGTTATGTACACTATTTTTCCTACCATCCCGAAAAAATATAAAGTTTCTTAATTTAATATTTTCTAATTTTTATTATTTATTTCGAGAATTTTTGAGAAAAGCAAAGCAAAAAATAGCTTACTAATTTATATATATATATATATATATATATATAGGTTTGTCAAACAGGAAATATGATTTTATTTACTTTAAGTTTTCTTGGTTTTATATTTATTACAATATATTATTAGCTGTTTAATGGGTTGCCTACAAGCGCAAATCAAGGCAGTTTGCTAATTCAGTTTTTCTGTGGATATGCTGCCATATAAGACAATAAAATTGTACTGTTTTACATTTCATAAGAAAAAGACCGTGTATTTTGATGTTTTTGATAAAGGTAACTAAATCACAAATTAAGTCATTTTATAAAATCTAAACATCTCAAGTTATATTGGTCAAAATAGTAAGATTTTAACTATATAGTTTTATTTTTAATATAAAAAACAGAAATATTGGGATTAAAAACATAAAAAATATCAAAAAAAGGCTGTCATGAAAGGTCAAAATTTTCATACAGAACGAGGTGAGTAAAATTCGTAGAATTTACAACGTAAATATCTATATTAAACTAGGGTGGTATGAAAATATCAAACTAGTGTGATATGAGGCGTTTTCTAAAGAACAAAAGAGTGTGCTAAATGTCATTTTCAAAGGGGGTAGCAGGAAAAAACATTTTTGAAATAGTACAACAATTTGACTATTCATGAGTGTTGTAAACCAACAAAAATAAAGAAGTAAAGAAAATAGAAACAAAAATAACTAACTAGGGGCGAACAGTGAGTCCAGGACACGTTCCTAGTCGGAAAAAATATCAGACGAAAAAAAAATATATATTTATGAAACATTTTATTTTATCTGTATTCTAGATGACCAACGTACCAATAATAAATGATTTTTTATTATAATAATATTTAAATATTTAAATAATCATTTAAACATTAAAACATTTAGACCAGCATGTACACAGAAAAACATTGTCTTAAATCAAGAATATGGTGATTAGTATGTAACCAAGAGAATATATTCTTTTTTTAAGCATACCACATTATTAACCTTTCATATTTGAGAATATATTCTCCTTTCAAGCATATTTAAGCAAAATTTTGCTTTAAATGAATATATATTTTCTTCTTTATATCCAAATCACACATTCTTGATTTAAGACAATATTTTTTTCTGTGTGATAAACCTTGAATAGTACATGCGATTTAAGCACAAAGACTGAGGTGGTTAGGGCATGAAGGAAAAATATTTAGGAGGAGAGGGAAAAACGGTGACTTTAAGAAACTGCCAAGATGCGGTGAAGGAGGACCTAAGAAAAAATGGACAACAGCTGACAGGAAAAAAGCCAAGGACATATTTTTTTTTTATTTTCCGGGGACATTTTAGTTGCGTCTGGCTATATTTAATGCGCTGATTTTGGAACCTTTTCCCGTTTTTCTTGATCAGATCGTTTTTTTTTTGCATATAGTCGTAGTAAAACGTTCTACTGTAAAAGTAAAGCAAAACCGTGATAACATTAATATGTTTTAGGCCTCCAGTTACGAGACACGGTTTTCTTTACTTGCATATCTCTTAATTTCGTAAGAGTCACATAAATTTAAAATTCTCGGCTGGAATAGTCACATAATTTTGGGACACTTTTGGGTCACATATCAACAATTATCCCATAAGCCGAGAACTCAATCATATCATAAGCGTCACATATTAATGTTATTACGTACATTGGAACGTATTTAACGTATTTAACGTATTTAACGATGATCCAATCCTAGAACTCAATGTCCCAGAAAACTTTAAATGTATGTGACGCTTATGATATCAGCAATGATCCCAGCGGAGAACTAAATGCGAATGTTACATAAATTTAAAGTTGACATTGTAAATGTCTTACGGCTCGAAACCCATGAATTTTTGTCACAATTGTCACGATTTTTGTTGGGATTTTCCTCACGATTTCTCCCGATTTCCTAACAATTGTCACGATTTTTGTTGGGATTTATCTCAGGATTTCTCATGATTTTGGCAAAATTGACACTTTTTCGTAACGGTTTTTTCGTAACGGTTTTAGCCCTGTACCGGGGGGTATTAAACATACTAATGTTAAAAATTGAGAAAAATTGTGGACAATAGATGCCATAGGCCTCTAAGACATGTAGTGCTGATCAGTATATATTGATCAATATATAAACTAACAAATCTCTACGTATATTATATAATAATTTTAAACATGTGTTTTATTTTAAATTTTGTTAGTTAGCCTTAAGCAAGAAAATTAATTTCTACGAAATAAAATATTTTATTTACTAAACCATTAGAACTCTGATGATGTTGATTCTGTAATTTGGACCGGCATTTCCAGGTAGTGGAATATTTATATTTATAATTATTAATGTTAATTTGTTTTAATTAAAGCTTTTAGCATCAAACCCAAAAACGTTCACGTTTTAACGAAATTACGGTGGTCGATTTATTTAAAAATGGGCATTAAATATGTTTACACCAAGAATTTGTTACATTATAAAAAAAGTTTAGTTTTCGTGTAAAAGTGAACATTTTTTTTTTTTAACAAATTGTAGTTTCCTAATAATATATTATAATAAATATAATATTTGATCCAAAATGAATAGATTTAGTTATTTTCGAAAGAAAAAAAAAATATTTAAAATATGACAAAAGCTGTCAAGATTTTACAAAATCTTAGGATAATATACAGGTGTGTTTCCTTAGTACGGTACGTAACTTCAGGGTGTAGTTCCTTACCCTAAAATAAGAAAAAAAGTTGCTATAAATATATGTCCTAAAACGACTCATAAGGGAGCAGCGCCCCTTCAAAAGGGGTTCCATAAATTTGATTTTTATTTAATAACTCAGGAGACCTTTGTGTTCTAGCAACGAGGTATTGCATATGTTCTACCTCTAATGAGGCCTATCAGCCAACAGTATTTGCATGTAGTTACTTTAACCAGGGACGCCCGAAATGGGCGGGCCTTATCACTTTTTTGCCCCAAACTTTTTTCTGTGTAACTTTTTTGTGGATTTATTATCAGAATAGTATTTCTCAGGTAAAGGTACATTAAAAAGGTACTCTTGTTGTAATACCCTAGGATTAACCGTTTACGAGAAAAATTCATTTATCACTCTGACACACAATAAGAAACCTACGACAAAAAGGGGAGGTAGGTGCAAAAAAACACAGAATACTAACAAAAAACACTCGATTAAAGCGAATTCAGTGTGAACATGTAGTTAGATTTTATTTCAAATATAATTTTTTGCCGCATTCTTTCGGTTATATTAGAACCATGTGTCACACTATAATAAGGCATACATTACCTTACTCCCCGCCCATAGAAGCTCATACATCACCTTGTGTGATACAATTAAATGACTTTGGGCTTAGAATACAAAAATCATTTTGTTTTTTTTTTTTCAGAAAACGACCTCAAAGTTTTGAGTTTCCCATAATACTAGGCAACAAATCACAACTTTATTTTCCCTGATCTAAAAGTAAATTTTTCTAACTAATTCTAGGGCGTAGAATCCGAATCTAATATTAGAAAAATTTTAGCACCTTACAATTTTGAGATATAAGTCCAGGAAATAATGACGATTTTTTTTCAAAATCTTTAAAACAAACAGCAGTAATTTGAAAATTTTAGGGTATATAAAAAAAATACGAGAAATTCAAAAATCCATTTGAGAAACGTCTACTGTCACAGTAAGTATGCGAAAAAAAAATTAAAAGCTTAAAATTAAAGTGCTGAGTTTATTTAATTTCTCATTTGTAGCAAAACTATCAAATTTGTATGAAAATTTTATAGGACTTAATTTATAAATTTAAAGGCGCAGAATCCGAATTTGGCCTTAAAAAATCCAGCACGTCTTATTTTTTAAATTTTAGTACAGGCAAATATGCCAATCTAAAAATTATTTACAAAAAATATATTGCGTATTTTTTGTAATTTTTTTTTTAATCTATAAGAACCGTATTACGTAACATATTTTTAGTTAATTTTTGACACCCTAGTGATGATTTTTGACGATTTAAAGCATGAGTATGTGGCGCTAAGCTTGTCCCATTATGCAACCCTCTCCTCCCTCCTCCTTAGTTTTGTCCCAGGATCCGTTTTTTTTTTTAATATTTTTTTCCCTATTTATTCTACCTATCAATTTAAAGTTTCTATATTTGAAGGTGGGTATTTTTTAACTAATATTGAGTCACCGAATCCAAATTTGTCCTCAGAATATTTTTATCTCCCATGATTTTAGAACAAAAGAGGGCCAAATTAATGATTTTTCACCACTTATCTCATTTTTCTCAGAAATCTTAGGTAATAGAAATATTCTGGAGTCTCAGCGACTCAAAATTGGTTTAAAAACAGATGAATCCAATCAGGGCAAGAAACCGGTTGACTAGTGTAAATTTCACTGTGTAATCGACAAATTGAAAGGTCTGTATTGGTTGGTCTGTATTGTACGTGTATTAGTGTTTTCACGTCTAATAGCTACATGGTCCATTTGTAATGTAATACCTAAAGCTCATGGCCTTTGTGCGTGTTGCTAAAGTTGCATAGTTAGTTTGATAATACCCAGATGACATTAAAGTAATCTTGATTTACACGCTAATAGAAAACAATATAAGTCTAATTCTATACACTCCATGTATTGTACCGTAATTAATACGTTCACTGCCAACGGCTAGTTTTGACAGCGGAGCAATGGGTATGGGCAAGGGAAAAATAGAAAGAATTGATTAATGTTGTTAGGGGCGCCAGTTACTTTAGCTTTTACTCCTTTAGGTAAGTAACAACCTAGTGTAAATACTTAAGCTTTTCAGTTTGAGAAAATATAACCCTTAAATAAAATAAGATAATTCATTTGAGAAATTTATTATAAATAAAATTAATGAAAGCACATCAAGTAATGTATTAATATATATAAAAAAATATGTGTAATTATATTAAGATATAATTAAAGAAATCTTAATAAAAATTACTAAATTCAGGAATCATTCGACTTAAATGTATAAAGAAAACATGAAGTTCAGCAAGCACCAAGAAATGTATGTAAACAGCAATCATTTCTTGCAGTGTATAAAAGTCATGCTTAAATTAGAAATCATTTAATCAAAAGTATGATATTTAATAATTAATAAATGAGATTAAATGTTTTAAAAAAAATAAGTACCTAAAAATGAACAAAAGCCAGAAGGGCATATAGTATTAAACAATACTATATCAGATCTGATAAAGTTTACAGTTATAAGAATATTGAAATAAAAGAATTTAAAAATATGAAATATTGCTTTCAAAAGTTTTCAGAATGAGTACTTAGCTGGTTTCTGCAAAATCCATGAGGTATGAATTCCATCGTCTCCATCTGTACAAGTCTCCCCTATGCTGATGAATTCATTTCTCAAATGAAAGAAAAAAAAATATAGGCTGTCCCATCTACTTTGGAAATATCATCTTCCAGGATAAAATGTACGATTGAAAATGTTGTCCGGGATAAAATATGCTTTTGAAAATTATGTCCAATATAAAATTGTCTGCTAGACGGTTATATAGAATTTATCTATGCCGAAAATTACAGAACCATGTTCCAACAGAACATCACTCCATGCGGAGAACTTGTATATCAAATATACCAAAATAAACTTCAACTTAAATTAATATAATTCCATATTAATGGTATAGAAATAGTAATTAATGGTCTAGTAATGTAGTAATAATTAATTAATGGTGATGTCATACTAAGTCTTCGATGTCCATCGAAACGTTATAAATGCGTAATTGTAGAAAATAACAGTTACAATATCTTCCGCATTGTTTAAATATTCATTTTCACTAACTTTAAATAAAAATACATGAAGGATTACTTCGATGATTACAGAAAATAAACACTCGTCAAAATGACACCACCATTGTACAGAGTTGCTTCAAGAAGAGCGAAAATCGACCTTCTTCACTAGTATGAACCCTTCAGGTAAATAAAATCCTATTTCTGAACTATTAGCGACATCTATGCAAGTCATTATCAACTACAGTTTTACCGTATAGGATTCCTAATAAAGGTAACGAAAACTACACCAAAAATAATAACAAAAAGAATATTTCCTAATAAATCCGTATTAGTGATATCTAACCTCAAAATATTACTCTAAGAAACAAATATAAACAATACTTATTGTTTATCAGCAAAACTAATAAAAATACGAACAGAATACTAAGTGTCCTGTGAACTAAGTATAAACAAAATACTGAATCTAAGTGAGCAGTTCCAGCAAACTATTTTCAACAAATTCTAGATTATCCCGAAGGAATAAGCATACGAAACTTTCCAGGAGAGACAAGCTACAGGTGAAAGCCAGTGAAATCCAACCCACAATAGACTCTGAAACATATAAAAACCAGGTAAGTCCATAGACAAATACACTATAGAGAAATAAGTCATATGATTCTTTATTATTAAAAATCATATTCTAATTATGTTTTCTTTATGTTATTTTCAGGTAGAACTATGGAATAGAGACTCATATGGTTAGAATTCAGTTCCTGCTACAAAATAGTCCCAGATACAAAATAGTTCTGTACGTACGTAACTATTTATATACAAAATAAACATAAATTATAACGTAAGTAAACGAATAGTTTAATTAACCCTTGCTATATTACAAAGTGACGATTTATATCGTTACAGTATAAATGTTGATATGTTTTTATTGACACTGGCTTTTGCGTTAGACAATCTTAAAATTTTTATTCCGCTACAAGCCACTGTCGAATTTTATTCAAATTCAATATACGCACATTTGAACTATTATTTCAACTGTTAAGTCGCCAAGCTTTTAAACGTAGGTACTTACCTACACAAGCGGGGTGCAAATGTAACCCAATTTTGTTTTACCCAATATAATATATTTACGCCCAACAAGAAAGTGAGGAAATATTATTGAAAAATGCAACTGCATATTTTTTTCAAGCGTCAGATAGGAGACGATATGTATCCCGTGACCCAAAAGTAGAAAAGAAATATTTTAAAATTTTTAATAAAGAAATACTCAATAAGAATAAACAAAAAAAAAAGAAACATCAAAATTATAGCCATGTTTGTACGTTTGGGGATCTATATAAACTTACAATACTGAGAAGTTTCGGACCCATCTAAAGTTTATTTTTTTAAGGTATAGATATTTTAAATATGCCGCTAAATAGTCCACAAAGTCCGATTTACACTGAAGCATGTGGCTTGTTTGGAATGTCAACATAACCGAAATTTATAATTTTTGTTTACTTACTTTGTTTTTATGATGTTTCGATATAAAAAAAGAGAATTAATAAAGCTGTTGCTAAAAAAATTTTTGTATTCCTGTAGTAACAAAATTTGCTTATAAAATTCCAATAATATAGAGGAATTAAGTATTGTTTTGCTCTCGTTAATGGCACGTCAACGTTTTACGTTTGTGTAAATTAAGCCTAGTTATTTCGCTTACGACGCATGCGTATCCTACGTTGCTATGGTAATTTCGAGATTGTTTACAAGCGGGAAAGTTTAAAATAACTATACCTTAAAAAAATAAACTTTAGAGTAGTAAATTTTCTCGTGCGATGTAAATATTGTTTAATATTTTATTATATCTAATGTGATAATACCATACGATGAATGTAATATTTGTATAAATATATTGTAAAATTACATTACATACCCAAATAATTGGTAAAATTACTTCAAAAATGCCCCTGAGTTCAGAAGGCGTATATAAAATACCCTGCTCCTGTGGTACGGTTTACATAGGTGAAACTAAGAGAAAAATTTCTACAAGACTTCAAGAGCATGAGCGCAATATAAGAAAGAAACTAATTTCCTTATCGGCAGTAGCCGAACATGTACATGAAACAGGTCATAAAATCAATTTGTCTGAAACAAAACAAATATTAACAGAAAACAAGGAAGATACGGGAATCGATAGAAATCATCAAGCATCCTAACAATATCAATCGGGACACTGGTTACCACTTACCTGCAATATGGAAGTCTTTGATAGGAAAAACCTCGTCACGGGTGAATAACCACAACTCGTCATAAATAGTGACACAAGTTGATTCGAAACTTAGTTTCAGATTAATCCCTGAAGATGTCTCTAGTAGTAAGAGACGAAACGTCGGAAAGTGAAAATCCATTAACACGGTCTAAACCCGAAAGTGAAAGTTCTTTATATCTTAATGGCCGTGAAAGCTTAAAATCTAAAATAGCTATAAAATATTAAGAAAGTCGAATTTTTCGATTTTTTTCATCAGTAAACTACCCTTATTTGGGACAGTAAAGAAAAATTAAGAGAACCACCTCTGCACCTGTAGGCCGCTGGACGGACGAACTGACGAATGGACGTACATCGAAATACGGTTTTTCTATTTTGTGACTTTATAAGCTCATAATCACATGCATTTTGCGTTTCCTCTAGGCCTATAAAAGGTTAGTACTTTTTTTCTTTTTGGTTAGCAAGACTGGACAAAAGAATATCGCTTGGCGTTTTCCGCGCAAATAACACCGCTTTTACGATTTTTTTTTTTAATTAATTTTTAACGTGTTAAAATTGTGACTTGGTTACTTGCAATGAAAAAGAGAAGAGCAGACTATAAAATATATCAAAATATCGTTTGTTCTATGAATTTCAAACATTGCGAAAATTGTAATGCCAATTGATGCCAACCCAAAACAAAAATCCCTAATCGGCCATCAATTTAAATGCAAGTTTTTTTAAATTTTAGAGCAAAATATAAAAAATTGTACAAAGCACTCGTTTCACAACACGTAGTACTAGTATTACTTTAAAACACTCGCAGCAGGAGGCTCGTTTTCTAAGCTTGGGTATTATGAAACTAGCACTTTAATATATGATACTATTTTCGAATTGTAGGCATAGACCTTAAAACTGATAAATACATTAAAATCTAGAAGACTTTTTTTTCCTCACTCAAAGTTAAAAACTGAAAAATAAACATTCATTAAGCGCTATAGTACTAGTATTTGTGTTTTTAATACTGTTTCCTTGCTAACAAAGAGCATATTCTCTACGATATTGTTTTGTTTACACGAACGGACACAGATGCTGAATTAGTTGAAACTTTGATAAAACTATTTCTCCTTTTTATCCGGGTTATATTTTTAATTAAAAAATAAATAAATGCTAAAATAAAAAAAAACCGTCAAGATCTGTAATGTAAGGTATTTTGCACTATACTCTTCGCAGATTTTATTATTGCGTTTTTAACAGACTTAACATCCCTACTTCTCAATAACTCTACTCCATCCTTGTTCCAGTAACTTTAGGAATAAACAAAAAAAATGGCAACAGCACAACTTTTGGGTTCGATTTGGGGGTCCAACAGGAGCTTAAATCCGGAAATTAGTTACCCCACCCCCTTGGAAAATTCCGCCATATTGAATTAAAGGGGTGACTTTTTATTTTGGATATAACTTTCTCGTCGTCATTTTTCGAAAAAAGTTATGAGTACAAAGTTCTCATGTATAATTACACAAGATGCTGAGAATAATGCGGGAAAAATCCACTCTTTTCATGAAAATTTGCTGTCTGGAAATAATTACGGCCAGGTGATGTGTAATTCGGAGGATTATTTTTAACGATTTATAATATGTCAAACCAACTTTTATATTTTTTTCATTGCAAAATTATATAAATTGTTTTATTATTATTACTTCTTAATCTTAATATTTTTACAAGCATATTCTTTATTTTTTTTAATTTAATTCCATTCTCAATTTCTAAACTAAAACCTTTTTTGTCCATTTCTAAATTGCAAATTACGGTTTTGTCAATAGTTTAGTCATTGAATAGCGCGGTATGCGCTTGGTTTGGACTAGTTCATATTAAAAACTCAACCTAGAAATCTGTCATTACATTTTATAAAAAGATTATTTTGTCGTAATTTTGGGTAAATAATAAAGTAATAACAATGATTATAAATAGTAATAGATTCGTATTTAATTATTATCTAATTGGATTTTAAAACTAATAGGTATGAAATTTTGTTGTAAAAGAGAAATACTGAAAAACAAAATACTACAGCGATTATCACTAGAATTTTCTAAAGTAGAAAATTCCCAATACAACTTTAATATGATTGGGCAGAAATAAACACGTGGTCAGAAATATTGTTAAATGATTTGTTGATAAAAATGTTAAAAAATAATCTACAAAAATGGTCCCCCGACACTATTTAATTAGTGCATAATTGTTGTAGTTATAAACAATTGTGGTAGTTATAAACGCATGAAATGTTTCACTCATTTCCCAACTAAGTTTGCAAAGTAATAAGTAACTTTCGAGATTAAGTAAAAAATGGAAAAAATATGTTTATAATTAATTTTTTAATCGAAGAATCGTAAAAAGGGATGATCAAGTTCAATTACTTAACCATTTAAGAACCCAAAAAATGTTATGACATGAAATAAATTTCATGAAATAATTTTTTTGCTGCAATAATTTGTTTATAGCAAATGCGATTATGCAATTTTGCAACAAATTACGAAACAAGATCATTCTCTGTTGCATATTTCAATCATTAAAATACCCCCAAACGATTGGAAAAAGGGTAAATACCATTTTCTACGATTAATTTGCACTGATTGAAAGTGGTGTCAGACGACCATTTTTGTAGAGAATTTTTTTTTAACAACTTTGCACTTTAGAAAGTTATATCCAAAATAAAAACTCACCTCTTAAATACAAGATGGCCGAATTTATCAAGAGGGTGGGGTGACTAATTTTCAGATTTAAGTTCCTCTTGGACCCCTAAATTGAACCCAAAAAGAATTGCGCTGTTGCCAGTTTTTTTTCCTTTGGCATAATTTGGGGTAAAGATCACCCTCGATAAGCCACTTAGTAAATTAGTGGTTCGAGGAACATTCCTTTTCTAGGTTACTTTTTGTCTGTCTTTACGTAAAAATCTAGAATAATGAAAAAGTTAGTCTAATGGTGTTTGTTAGCGTACTCCTAATATAACGTGTACTAATAAATAAGTATTTAATAAACTAAATATATATTTGACAATGACTTACCATGACCAATATTTTTTTAAGTTATGCCAAGTCGCTAATCAAGTGCATATAATGCAGAGTAGTGTTATTGGGGACTAGGTGGGTTTGTTCTTTTGTAGGACATGGTTCGCCGTTATTTACTTATAGTTTGACTTTTGAGAACACTCAGTTTTTTTTAATAATTTGTTTCTATTATATTATAATATCGATTTAAAACCAAAAATTTAATAATTTATCGGGCTAAACTTATTTTAATCGCAAACAATGGTCAGTGAATAAATAGGTCAATTTAAACAAAAGTTACATTCTTTTACTTATTAATTAAAAAGAAAAGATATTTTAATATAAAACTATGAAAAAATTAAAAATCAAATAACAAAAATAAATTTCAAAGAATATTAGAAATTAGAATATTAAAAAAAATTATATTTTTTGAATCTTCTAGCCTGAAGATGGTCCTATGTTAAAAGGGCAGAAACATGTCGCTATTATTTATGTAATAATAATAAAAACATTTTTGGAGAGATAATATCGTCTTAAGTTTATTTATATTTTGTTATTGCAGAGCAAATATTTCCCAACTAAAAATTAAAAAATTTGAGAAATTTCCCAAATCAAAAAAACAACCCTGACCGTGAAATTTTGCTGACTAAAAAAAAGGTCCTCACCTCTGAAATATTCCCAACTCAAAACAACCTTTACTACTATGAAGTCGGTTCATTTTTTTTACAGAAAGTTTTTATTAAATGACAATAGCTTACAAGTTAATAGGCCGGTGACAAAAATGATTAAATATGTTTTTGTATGAAACGAAACCCACTCTTCTTTTTTACGCAGTACGAAGGGTATAAAAAACGTCATGACCTATATATATTTCAAACATATTGAAGCATATACTAACTAAAGCTTGCAGAAAGGATGGGTCAGAATTTGTTTAGAAATGAAAGTGGATTGAATTTATTAAATTAAATTTTTCACAAAAATAAATTAAAACACAAAACACATTGGATAGATAAAAAGTTTATCCATCTATCGTAGATGAGCGATTCTTCATATAAGAGCCACAGTAAAAAAAAAATTAAAATTAAAAAAAAAATCTACGTGGTACTGCAGACAATTGAAAGCATATAAACCAATAAATGTGGCAACAGTGGGTTGCAAGTAATCAAGATGCTTACTAGAACGGTCGTCTGATCAGAAAAAGAAATATATAATTTTTCTATTTTGCGACTCTTATAAGCTCATAATCACATGCATTTTGCGTGTTCTTATAGGCCCATAAGAGGTCTCTACTTTTTTTTCTGTTGGGTTGGCAACATACAAAAGCCTATCTCTTGACGTTTTGCGTGCAAATGTTAATGTCGATTTAAAGTTTAATTTTTTACAAAATTTTGTGTTTGGGTTATTTTTTACCGTGTTAAAATTGTGGACTGGTTAACTGCAGTGAAAAAAGAAGAGATCACTGTAAAATATATCAAAATATCATTTGTTCTTAGAATTTTAAACATAGTGTAAACTGTAGTGCCAACCCAAAACCAAAATCCCTAAATCAGTCATTAATTTAAATTTAAGTTTTTTTAATTTAAGAGCAAAATAGAAAAAATTGTATAAAGCACTCGTTTCATAACACGTTTTTAGAGCACTAGTACTTTGTACTCGTGCGCAAAAAACGTATGTTATGAAACTAGTACTTTAATATAGTATTATCCAATACATACAGATAATAAGACAATTACTAACTTTATTTTAAATAATGAAACTCAATAATAACCCACACGTGGCTTTTACTTTATAGAATTGATAATTATTTATTTTACCCACTCAACTGTCACTTGTCAAATTATTTTCTTGTAAATGTCAATAAAATTTTTAATAGAAATATGAATTCCTAAGCTATTTATTGGATAAAACTTTGTATACTCGGCCTCGGTTAATTTTCTCATGGGCAATATCCTAGTTTCCTATCTAGTAAGTAACATAAATAACTGTTATTTTAAGGTACTACTTATAAGCCAAAGTTATATAAAATTGATTAAAACAAGTGTTTCCCCTATTTTCTTGATTATTTCGGGGACATAAATAAAGAAATTAGAAAAAAGAAGAAGCATTTTAATCCATTTTATAACTAAACTTGGCGCAGAATCTGAGTAAAAAAATGGATCAAAGCAGCCCAAATATTTTTTTTGTATGTATTTCATATTGTTAAGGGCACAATGATTACAGAGGGGCAAGGTGGACATTTTTTAAATGGAAAGTGGAGTCGTGTGATACATCATTTTAAAGCTTCTAAAATCCCCTATTTAACCACATATTTTTATTTTTTTTTAAACATTTTGTTTAAGGTTTCCATTATTTCATTTTTTTGCTAAAAAATGCGATTTTTTAAGATTTTTTTTCTAAAATATCATCTATCATATAAAATTAGTTTAAAAGTATAACTGACGAATTTTCATCTTATATTATCCATTTTTCAAAAATCGTTTGATTATTTTAAAGAAATTTTGCAAAAAATTGCTATTTTTAACCCTATTTTAAACCCTCAAAAATTGCTTCCAAAACATTAAAAAATATGTTGGCAAATAGAGAATTGTATAAGCTTTAAAATGATGTATTCCATTTAAAAAATGTCCCCCTTTGCCCTCCTGCCTCCATTGTGCTCCCTAAAAATATGAAATATATACCAAAAAGATATATGGGTTTGGACGTTAATTTTTCTATTCTTTTAAAATTTTCATTCTGGTGTATCTAGAACATCCTAAAAATATTAGGGTGATCAAACTTCTCTAAGGGTCCCAATTGGAACTCTAAAATCTTGAAATTATGCAAAAATCGAAAAAAATCGTTGAAAATGGATTGTACTTTTTGTATCAGTTGAAAATTTAAAAACCTTGATTTTTTTTTCTTTTGAGTATTTAAAATTTTGTGCCAAATTTTAAAATGATGAAATGATTCTGTCAGGTGCCGAAAATCCGCCAAAGTTACCCCTAAAACAGTAAATTTGACGAATTTCCACCATAAATGTGGAAACGCTAAAAAAGCACTTAAAAAATATGTCAATCGTGTCTTAATTTTATTTTATTTAATGCACATTAATAATATAAAATAATTTGACAAAAACAAAATGAGCTAAGCGCCAAATAAAAGGCCTTTTTGAGTGCTCTAATTTAGCGCTTAGCTCATTTTGTTTTTGTTAAATTATTTTATATTATTAATATTCATTAAATAAAATTAAGTCTAGATTGGAATATTTTTTAAATTCCTTTTAAGCATTTCTCACATTTATGTTCACCATTTATCAAATTTAGTGTTTGAGAGTCAACTTTGGCTGATTTTCAGACCTGGTAGAATCCTTTGATCATTTTGAAATTTGGCACATAATTTTCTTACACTCAAAAGGAACAAACTAAAATTTCAAGGCTTTCAAATTTTCCACAGATACAAAAAGTGAAGCCCATTTTCAACGATTTTTTTTACGATTTTTGCGTAATTTCACGATTTTAGGAGTCCAATTGGGACCCTTAGAGAAGTTTTATCACCCTCATATTTTTAGGTTGTTCCAGATACACCAGAGTGAAAATTTTAAAACAATAAAAAAAATAAGGTCCACCCTAATAGGTTATGTTATTAAAAAGTTCAAATAAAGCCGTTCAAATCTTAAGGGGGGCGGACTTTTAGACTTTTGGCATGCTCTGTATATTATTACATCATAATAATATATATTTAGTTTCATATAAAATAGAGTACATTTAAATTTAAAGCCATTCATATATGGTTAAAATTTAAAACAACATAATTAATGACAATCATTCCAAAACACAGCTTTCGTTTTTAACAATTTATTTATACCAAAATTGTAGTATGTCAAAAGTTAATTTATTTTCTTATTATTTGTATAGTCTTCGAACAGGCCCGCGTATATAGGGTGTATCAAAACCCACATTAAAAAATTACACATGCATTAATATATCAGTAAAAAAAAAATTAAAGAAAATTTGGGTGTTGGGTGTATAAAATTTTGAGATAGGTAATTTATATAAAAAAAATAGAAATATAAGAAAATACTGCCAACAAAATAATACTTTCCCCTATAGACGTAAGTTTATTAAAACCTAAAACAAAACAAAAATGAAAAAATATCAAAAATAAATCTTTTTTTTAAGTTTCTTTTCCACCCATTACCCCCTTACCTTAAACCGATTTTTACCACAGACAATCCCAGACTAAAACTTTGGATAATCAACCTATGGTTTAGATATAAAGTCTTTAACTCAAAGCGTTTTGGAGTTGTCGTGGTCAATTATGATTCCGACCAGGTTTGACCGGTTTAAACCAGTTTCAACGGGTTTAAATCATGTTTTTACCAGTGCCTCGCTCTTTTGTAAAAAAAGTGTTTTTTTGCTAAACCTGTAATAACGTTTTTTTACCTTTCCCAGAAGCTGTTAAAAATACTTATAAAAGCGAGTAAATTGCCCAGTTGGTTTCTATGGAAAAATAGCAGTAGCTAAAAGTATGCATTTTAAAAGTTAGATTAAAATACCAAATTTAAATTTTTCGTATACCTACACTCAGAAAAATCCCATCTTGTAAAATCAATAAGAAATTATTTTAATTTAGAAAAATTGCCTTTTAAAATATTAAAAGTAAAAATTTTACGTTTTAATTATGAATAATATTAATAATAATATTATGAATAATATTAATAATATTAAAATTATTTTTACATCAAAAGTTTTTCACTTTAAAGCAAAAGTGTTGTCCCTTACCTTCTTATTTTAATGTTTTCTTGATAAAAGTATAATATTTCCTTTTCGATTGTTGAAAAATATCAATATATTAAAAGAATTCTTTTGAAAATAACCATTTTTATATTTAAATCATTTACAAGTTTACAAATGATTTAAAAGGAAACAATTTTCAAATTACAATGAATATTTTTATTTTTACAATGTCTTATAAAATTAAAAAATATCTTTTTGAATTAACAAAAAACACTGCCGGAGCAAAAACATATTGGTTTTCTTTTAAATCATATCACTTATGTTTAATTTTACAACGATTTTTCTCTGAGTGTACGCTAGGTTTCAACAATGTTAGTAACTGTTGTTAATGTGGTTCAATGCAAAAATATACAAAATACTAGATTTTACATGTGTTTTTATAATTTAATATGTAATTTTCATATAAAACTGTAAAACTACATGTAAAGTTGTAAAATTACATGTAAAATTGTGAAATTACATGTAAAATCTAGTAAATTTTACTTGTAAAATTGTGAAATTATATGTAAAATTATATGTAAAATTGTGAAATTACATGTAAAATGCAGTTAATTTTACATGTATCTGCACTGAATGATATTTACATGCAGAATCATTGATTAAATTACAAATTTATTTGAACGTTGACTTGGATTCACCCTGAATAAATTATTTTTTTAACAAAAAAAAAATAAACAAATACTTATTTTAAAACAAATATATAAACTTTTTAGTTTTCAACTAATAGTGTAAATTACAGCTAAACAGTTGTTCCAATAGACTCTAAACTCTCTAAATAAAAAATAAATTAAAAATAACAGTAACACTTTCTAGCTTAAAGTTTTTAAGTTTACTTTTTTTGTTTGTCCTTAAAAAAAGTTTAATACCTATAATTTAAAATTTATTTTTTAAAAATAGCATTAATTCGGCTGTTTACGCTACAGGTATAAAAACTGGTATAGAAAGGTATTTTAGAATGCTAAAACCGAATATGGCATTAAAAGTTAAAAATTCAAAATGACGGGTCCAATATAGCTTCTATAATAGTAAAATTTATAAAGGTTTACTTTAAATTGGTAATGTGCTTTTTTGGGTTGCTTAAATTAAATTTGACAATAAGAATAAAAAATATAAAATGGTCTATTCAAATTGGTGTCAATAATCCTTAAATTAAAAAAAAAAATTGCACATAAATATATTTTTTTTATTACGGCTTTATCTAATATTTATTATTTTATCGATTTTTAATTACAATAAATTACTACCTACCTACCAAACTTCATGTTTCTACGACCTCCCGTTCAAAAGATATTACATGTATATATATGATATGTATATCTTTTGAACGGGAGGTCGTAGAAACATGAAGTTTGGTAGGTAGGTAGTAATTTATTGTAATTAAAAATCGATAAAATAATAAATATTAGATAAAGCCGTAATAAAACAAAATATATTTATGTGCAGTTTTTTTTTAATTACAGATCGGCCATCTTGTTCTTTTGTTTTTTTTTTAATTTTGTTTGTCATTACATACCAAATACATAGCACTCCATATGTACTTTCAAAAGATATGACTTTGACAGGTCGGCCATCTTGTTTTTTGGTTTTGTTGATTTTTGTTTTTCATTGTTCCCCTCAATACCGATAATCAAGTTTCTACGACCTCCAGTTCCAAAAATGTCACAGGTCCGACATCCTGTTTTCCTGTTTTTTTGTTGATTTTGGTTTGTCACCAAAAAATCGACAAAAAACACCACTTTTTTAAGAAGCGGCATACCTTAAGCTAAAATTTGCGAAAAATATAAAAAATCCAGGAACTTCGGGAAACTTTTAAACGAAAGTATGTCATAAGCTAAAAAACCCAAGGATCAATAAAGAAATAGCCTAAGAATAAACTACACAAATTCCTTTTTATATATATATATTATCCTGTAAATTATTTATAAAGCTATAGTTTATATAATGATGTAATATATTGCGTAAGAGAAAATTTACATAATAAAAAGTTAAACAAAATTTTTTAAATATTTTTTAAGTTTGAATAAGTCTCAGGAATAAAGTACACAATAAATTTATTTCATATTTATGCTTAACATAGTTTAACTATCCATAATTATAAAGACATAGTTTTTAAGTTTTAGTTTTAAGTCGAATTAATGGCAAAAATGAGGGTTTTCCGGACCATAGTGCAGTATTTACTTTTACCTATAAAGTCCCGCATATGCAGGCTGTATCAGAAAAAAATTTTATAGCTGTTTTCTCGACGTTTTATTTATATAAAACCTGACATCAGTAAAAAAAAATGTCGGTCTATCTGAGGAAATTTGCGACTGCGATAACTAGAAAACGCTTCGAGTTAAAGACTTTAGATTTGGATAATACATTCCCTAACCAAAGGCTTTGGTCCAAAGTTCTCAGTTAGAAGAATTTTTGGTAAAAATGGGGATCAGGTTAGGGGAACCTAAGAAGTACAAAATTTTTATTTTTTTTATGTTTTTTTTTTATTTGTTTTTCAAACGTCTCTTTTTCTGTTTTTTTTTTGTTAATATAGGTTAGTATTTATATCAGATAAATAGAGAGTCCTTCTTATAAGGCATCAGATATCATATTAAAACTTATTCATCGATGCATCGCGATGCTTTAAAACTATATTACTGGGTTTTTATCAAGTGACAGCCCATTTGGGCAAAAGTAACGCTTTTGATCCCTATTAACAGCCATCACTTGCCAACATCTATTGAAATTAAAGTGTATTTAATTTCATTTTAATAACTTTTTGAAGTTTTTAATGACATTTTTATCGCACCTATTAAAAACTAAAGTTAGATTAAAAAACTGTCGAGGTCTATAAAAAAAATAAATAAATTCCATAAATTCATTTTATTTAATAGGGACACCATTTTTTTAAATAGACTGGCATTTAATGTTCAGTTTTTTATTTACTTGTAGACCTGAATATTTCTGTAACATATTTTTTTTAGTGTTGCTTAAAAAGGAGGGTGAAGAAAGAAATTTAGATTAACAGGTAAATTACAAATAACTTCGCTTAAAGAAGCATCTGATTTCTCAAATTAAAAAGAGGTTTTGTATCTTTTAAAAATGTAATTCTATATATACGGTGTATTTGAAATAGCGTCGTAAATTTTAACAGATGATTCTACATCATAAAATATGACAAAAACATATGTCTAAAAATGCGTCATAAGGGAGCTACGCCCCTTTGAAAGTGGCTAAAAAAATCGGTTTTTATTTAATAACTCAGGAACCCTTTGAGTTATATCAACGAGGTTTTGCACGTCAACTTATCCTACCAAGGCCCGTTTTTATGTGTTATTTTCATGTACTTATTTTAACCAGGGGTGTGCGAAACGGGGGGGGCTTATCAGTTTTTTGTTCCAAACTTTTTTGCAATTTTATTTTTGAAATATGATTCCTTAGATCAAAATACATAAAAAAGGTACTTTTGTAGAATTAACCGTTTTCGAGAAAAATTCATTTGAAGGTGAAATTCCACGGTTCGAGGACAAAAAATTAAATACTAAAATGTTGAAAACCAACATTTTAATGATGTAGGGCGAATGTACATTAAAAACTCAGAAAAAAACCTCATATACAGGTACTTCCAAAAATCAATCCTAATGACCTATGGTCTCCTAAATATGCACCATTTTTAAAGGGCTATGGTAGCTTTAAAAGCGTTTTTTCGACCTACATGTATGGAAACTTTTTTTCTTAGTTTTTGATGTAGAATAACATTACATCATTAAAATTTTGGTTTTCGACATTTTATTAACATATCTCAAAGGGTTCCTGAGTTATTAAATAAAAACCGATTTTTTTAGCCAATTTTTTGTCATATTTTATCATGTATCACCTGTTAAAATTTCCTACGCTATTTCAAATACACCCTGTATAAGCTTTAGAGAGACTCTTAAAATTCTTGGTCTGCAGTAAAAGTTGCTTCAATCACAATTTAGGATTAAAAATTGAATTAAAAAATAGTATATTGTTTACTAAGAGGAAAATTGAAGATTTTTTTACTAGTATGTGGAATTTATGTTCGACGCGAAGCATAGTCCGGAAACTACAGACGAGTAAAAAAAGG
>OY294044.1:97614270-97636225 GCA_958510825.1 Brachypterus glaber
GCAGAAGGCTTGGAAGAGTTAAAGGACCAAAAACGTTCAACTGAGTCATAGTGGAATTCCCGGAAACGAGAAGGCAGATGAACTTGCAAGACTCGGATCAGGGATGGCCTGCACGGGGCCGGAACCTATATTAGGTGTTACAAGGAAGCAAGTAAAGACCGCTCTCGATAAGTGGGCTTATACCAAGCTAAAGGAGCAATGGAGGGCGGTCGACGGTTGCCGGCAAGCTAGGGACTTCCTGGCTGGCCCAAGCAAATCAAAGACCGACTGGTTGCTGGAAAAAGAAAGAACTGCACTCAGACAACTTGTAGGGGTCCTCACGGGCCACTGCAAGCTAAGGAAACACCTGGCAACAATGCGGATTCTAGAGAGTCCGCTATGCCCAGAGTGCGGAGAGGATGAAACATCCTGTCATAACTTATCCGAGTGTGTCAGATACGAGAGGATCAGGTTGCAAGTCTTTGAAACTCAAAGACTCAACCAAGAGGAACTAAGAGATCTCCCCGGGCCAATATCTTGACCTTTATTGAAAGGACTGGCAGGTTCAAGGAGGACTCAAATTAGTAAATGGCTGGGATTGCCTGGGGTGACAAAAAGGGCCAGAAATGGCCTAGTTGTCCGGCTTTGGCCAACCCAAAAATTTACTACTACTACCCTGCTAGGGCAGTTTTTAGTGAACCGCTATCCACAGTAGCAATAAAATTGAAAAAATGTGTTAGGTTTATGCTACATAGACTCTAACGCATCGAATAAGCCGGTATGCACCAGGATGGAAAAACTTTTTTTTTTGCTTGATCGATCGATAAAATATGACAAATTTTAAATTAGCTCTCATAAGACCAAAACCCAAAAAATACTAGGTACATAAATTGAAAATACCCAATAAAAAAAATACGCTTATAAAAAATCTCGGTTTTAGTGTTGGTCACTGACCAATGGTCAGTTTTTTGTATTTTCGCTACAAAAACCAATATTAAGACTAAATTTACAAGAAAAAGTTAAATGCACTTATTTCTAAGCATATACGCGGTGTTTGGACTTTTTTGACATTAACTAAAAGGGATTATTCTACATAACAAAATATGGAAAACCAGCACGGGAACATGTCCGGAAATAAGCCCCAAGGGAGTTACGACTCTTCGAAGATAGACATTAGGGTGCCCAGGACCTACGGAATTGTTTGGATACCACCCCTCAAAATTGTTCCTTTACATGAAAAAACAACCCTGATTTTTTTTAGATTTTTTAGAAAATATTTGAAGGTCCCGCCGTCGCTTTTTTAAATAGAAAATCACGTGAAGAGTTTTTATTTTTTTAAGGGTATAAAAACTTTTATATTGGACGTTTATGTAACAAAAATGTGTTTCTGGATAATAAAGGAATATTCTTAATTTTTATGGTCTTCTACAAAAATAAAACGGATTTTTTTATGGGGTAAAAATGCTAAAAATTGACACATGAGGTTAATAAAGGCTAAAAAAAATACACTTAGTTTTTTTTTCCAAAGTGTATTTTTTTTCTAGAGTGTTCTTTAATATGTCCGGATTCAGAGTTTGTATTCGGGTGTCGAAAAAATAATTAACTATTATCGCAATAAAGGTTAAAAAAATGCATTAAATTGCAATAAAATATTAATTTTGGTAGCAAATAAATAAAAAATGTTTTCAAAGTGCGTTGTATGTTATATAATAAAACACATTAAATAAAGTTTTTTTTTTCAACAAAAAGTGTAGGATACTTATTTTAAAAAATCTGAAAAAAAAAATCCTCAACACCCAATTATAAAAATAAACACATTTTAAAGCAATATATACATTATATGATACATATTATGCTTTTTGGTCAAATATGATCTCTTTTATCGAAATAAAGTTATTTTTTACATTTTATGGGATTTGTGATTGTCCAAAGGAAAATCCTGTTCTTTTTATTAAAAAAATAAATATGGGGCGTTATTAGTACTTCAATAAATTTCTAAAAAAAAATACTCATGAGAAAAATTTCTAAGTAACTTTTTTTGTAGCATAAATAAGCTTCATACATTCTTACAATGTTTGGACTTTGGTAAAGCCATTTTTTGGTGTAAAATGGTATTTTTTTTTTAATATTCCCTTATTATTTAAAATTAATTTCCCTTTCTAAAATTGTCAGATTTCAACTTTTTTATATTTAAATAATAATAGAAAGGCTTTTTCTCTTTCAAAAAAACGCCGGGCGCGACCTCTAACTATTTTTTTAATAATCTGAAAAAAATGAGGGTTGGTTTTAGACATAAATGAACATTTATAGGGGGCGGAACCTTAAAAAAATCAATTTTTCAATTTTAACTGGGCACCCTAAGGGAACGTTCAAGTATTACGTAACGCTTCTAGGGGGAATGTCTATTTGGAGTGTTACGCCCATGTTAATGGTATAGGAAAATAGCGTTACAGGGGGGGTGTCCAAAATGATCAAAATTTGCGTTACGTAATACTTGAACGTTCCCTAATGGACATATTCAAAGAAGAACAAAAAAAAAGAGCCAATAAAATTTAAATACTGCAAGGCGATTTTTCATTTAAAACTAAGCATAAAAGTATTCTTTACCGAAACACCTAAATTCAATTTGAAAGGAGTAATTGCCTTTTAAAAAGTAACATTTATGGTGACACAAAATGGTACTTCCTTTTAATTGCATTTTTTTTTAAACGGTTGCTACTACAGTATTACACTATATGACATTTTTTATTTATTTTTACCCAAGAAATCTATTTTTTATAAAAAATTAAAAAAATACACATAAAAAACTTGGGACGAAAATGTGTTTTGTCCTAGGCACGCCTCTGGATAGATTCAAAAAGAACTAATTGCCCTTATTAATACTAGTATACATGCAAAACCTCGTCGCTCTAGCTCAAAGGATACCAGAGTTATTAATTAAAAACCTTATTTTTATTACAATTTTAAAGGGTCGTAACTCTCGTAAGGTTGAATTTAAAAATTCAGTCAATCTATTTTTTAATCATCGTACAGAGTGATATTGGACTGCAGTTTCAGGCTGCTGGCCCTCTTCAGTACCAAGAGTCAACCCTATACGCTGATTAAGACAACATTCTTTATTCACTAAATTAATAAAGTCATGAGATTGATGTACTCTTTAGAGCCATCTATTGCTACTACTCATTTATTCTCCTTATCCTGGAGACTTTAAATGCAAGTTAAAAAAAAACTTGTAGAGTGCGGTCCAAAAGTCACCCCCCCCCCTCCTTTTAACTTTTGAACGAGTTGAGATATCGACTTCAAATTTAGAACTCTTAAATAAGACAACTTATACTATCTTTAAGTATATATTTGATGTTTTCAGCTCTTAAAATGTGGGCAGGGGGCATGTTGGGACATTTTTTTAAATGGAAAGGGAGGTCGTGTGATACATTATTTTAAAGCTTATAATATTCTCTATTTAAACTAACATTTTTAAATTTTTAATAAATGTTTTTTAAGGTTTTGATTTTTTATTTTTTTTTGCTAAAACATTCGATTTTTTAAGTTTTTTTTTATAAATTTTTATTTATCTCAACTAAGATTAGTTTAAAAGTATAATTAACATTTATTTATGATGAAATTAGGTATTTTTAAAAAATTATTTGTTTTTTTTTAGAGGAATTTTGACATTAATACCCATTTTCAACCCCATTTTAAACCCAATTTTTTTTTAATTTAAAAATATAGAGTTAAATGGAAAATTTTACAAGCTTTAAAATGATGTATTACACGACCCCCTCTCCATTTAAAAAATGTGCCCCTATGCCCCCCTGCCCACATTTTAAGAGCTGAAAGTATTAAATATACGCTTAAAGATAGTTTAAGTTATCTTATTTCAAAGTTCCAAATTTGAAGTGGATATCTCAACTGGTTCAAAAGTTAAGAAGGGGGGGGGGTGACTTTTGGACCGCTCTGTATATCTCAAGCACATAGCACCCACTAAAACGTGTTCGTTTCCGGACATGTTCCTTTGTTGGTTTTCATGTTTTGTGATGTAGAATCATCCCCTTTATTTTAAGTCAAAACACTTAAAACATGGTGTAGAAATTATTATAATAATTATTAAATGCATCGAAGCTATATAACTAATTATTAAAAGGTCTAATTAACTGCTAAATTTTAGCATGCCATTACAATGGTTATTTTGGAAATGTTTAATTTAACAATGCTAAATAACATCATTTAATTTTTCCGCAAATATTGTAATAAAAAAATTGTAGTGACAAATTTAGATCTCAGTTAAAAAAATAAATAAAACTTCGTAAGTTTTATATGACAAACCAGAACATTTTCTGGCGGAAGTAAAGATGTGCTTTATTGTGGTCTGGCATAATTGAAAAAGTGTAAAATGTTGCTCTTATGAGGGTCGCTAGAAAAATTTCAAAAGACTTCACTTTTGTTACACCATAAATTTTATGTCTGTAGATTTTTGTATAGAAATTTTAGACTGATCTATACACGGAAAGAAATTAGTGGGCTCTGCGCTATACATTATAAGATATTTGGTAACAGTGGCAAATTATAGTGATTTAAGCTATAGATTATAAGGGACACAATAACTAATAATGTTAAAAATAAATTGGAAACGATTATATATATTAGACACGATTATATTTATTACAGGCACTATTATAAATTTACAGAAATTTTATTATATTATAAAAATTATTAGCACGGACAATAATTAATTCTATTTAAGCTATAAATGCCATACTATTTGTTATATTTTATTATTCACTAAACAATTAAAGTAATTCATATAAATTTTTACACTGACTGCCATAATTGTAAGAGAAAGCCTTGTATTTATATAATAAGCGATTATAATTTGCTTGGTATGTGTGTTATAGCGCTCCTAGCTATAATTTTTTTTCCGTGTATACAGAAAGTAGAAATATAAAGAATACATTCAACATTTATCGTCAACGATAGGACCTGGTCAAAAAAAAATTGGACTTTTTTTATTCACAGTGCCTGCGCAAAAAAAAATCCACCGGAGAATTTTAAATAAGGAACTTATATTCTAAAATTGAAGTCTTTAGTTTAAAGCATTCTCGAGAGACAGAGCGGTAGTTTTTTTCTAAAACAGCACTACCTAAAGGAAAACCACCAAACTTTGTAGGGAAAATTAAAATAGCCATTTACTATGCTGATTGGCTGTCTAATGGTCTGTCTATCCACAATCCACTTTTGAAAATACGTAAAGGCACCTTTTCACTGAGCAATTTATGCAAGTTTGGTGCTATGCAAGTTTGCTGCCAGATATAGCATGAGGACAATTACACATTCATTTTCCTTTTCACGGAGCAAGTTGTACGCAAGTTTGACGCTATATATTGCAAGTTAAACAATGCTGCCAACCAGACAATTTTGACGTGTTTCAATAAGGAATTATTTTAATTTAAAAAAATTGCCTTTTAAAATATTAAAAGTAAAAACTTTACGTTTTAGTTATGAATAATATTAATTTAAAAAAATAATTCTTACACCAAAACCTTTTTCACCTTAAAATAAAATTATTTTCCCTTATTTCTTATTTTAATGTTTTCTTAATAAAATTATAACATTTCCCTTTATATTGTTGAAAAATATCAATATATTAAAAGAATTATTTTTAAAATAACCAGTTTTGTATTCAAATCATTTACAAGTTTACAAATGATTTAAAAGGAAACATTTTAAATTACAATGAATATTTTTATTTTTACAATGGCTTATAAAATTAAAAAATATCTTATTGAATTAACAAAAAAACACTGTCGGACAAAAACATATTGGTTTTCTTTTAAATCTTTAAGTTTGATTTTACAACGATGTAAAAAAATTATTTTCTACCTTGGTATATAATGACTATTTAATTATTAAAATAACTAAAATTGGAGTAATTAAATTTATAATCAATCCCCCAGTTTATTTTAATAATAAATGCCGTTTTAGCAATTATCTGAAATACCTATCATAATAAAATATGAAACTGTTTATGGCATAATATAATTTTAGATACATTATTAACAACTAGTTTATGATTTAACAGCTAGTTAATATTTTATGAGATTATTGTTATTAACGAATTAAAGGTTAATATAACTTTAGAGTTTAATCATTAATAGTTATTTATAATTGAGGAGGTCAGTGCAAAAATGGTCCAAGTGACTTTTTTTTAAAATTTTTAGTCTCGTTTAAAGTAAAATTGATACAAGTGCTAGTTATGCTTGGAAGAGACATCTTGTGTGCAGAATATTTATGTCTAAACAAAACCTGTTTTATCCATAGTGAATAAGTAGTACCAGTACACTTGTACCACTTTTACATTTCTTAATTGATCATTGTTACTATAACGTATAGTATAGAGGCACGTGCCGGAATTTCCAAAATACATTCGGAAATTTAGAGAACTTTTAAGCCCATCCCCTGTCATCCTTTGTCACTTTCGCTTCAAGCTCCCTAAAATTTGCACTAATCTTTAAATTTTGTGCAATAATTATTATAATAACTATTATAATAGTTATCTGTAAATATGTATATTATAAATATACCCCCTGAGGGGTGGGGGTAGTTTTCGTGGAAATTGGTATATTGGGGTTTTAAAGGTTGCTGAAAGTGAATCTGAATCTATTTATAAAAAAGGTGTAACTCCACCCTCAAAAGGGTGGTGGGTAGTTTTTGTGAAAATTGTTAAATTGGACTTTTTAAGGTTGCTGAAAGAGAATCTGATAATAAAAAAATTCTATCTCCACCCCCTGAGGGAAAATTTGTGTATTAGGGTTTTCGAGGTTGCTAAAAGTGAATCTGATAATAAAAAAAAAAATCCTACTCCACCCCTTAAGTAGTTTTCGTGAAAATTGGTATATTTTTAAGGTTGCTAAAAGTGAATCTGATAATAAAAAATCTATACAAACCTTCTTCGAATTATAGATTCGCCGCGAAACTACCAAATTTTTTCCCAATTGCCAATGCAGAAACATACGCCATCCTAAAGGCAATAGCCATAGCATCCGAACAATTAAGCTTAAGTCAGAAGGACAAATTTATTATATTTTCGGATTCCCGTTCAGCGCTCATGAAAATCTGCTCAACGAAAAAAGCATCTAAAAAAGACAAACTTACCCTATCCTTAAAAAAACAGATTTTGGAGATTGAAAACAGAAATGGTACCATAGAATTTTGCTGGATACCCAGCCACACGGATATAGCTGGAAACGAAGAGGCAAACAGGCTGGTAGCCATAGGCTGTACATTAAATACGGAAATTAACACCAAAGGACACTGGCGAGATTTTATTACAGAAGCAAAGAAAAATATTCACAACAAATGGAAAACCAACTGGAAAGAAAGAATCAAACAAAAGGGAAGAGCATTCTACATTCACACAACGGAACTATTATCCCCTTGGATCCACAAAGTTAAGCTTGACCGCAGATACAACACCACATTTCTTCGTTTAAGAAGTGGCCATTGTCTCACAAAGGCGCACCTACATAAGATTAATTTACAAGACGACCCTTCATGTTACTTTTGGCACACAAATCAAGATCTACAACATATCCTTATGGAATGCCCCCTACACCTAGACAAAACCAATATCCTATACACAAAACTTTCCAATATTCTAGAAACTCCAATTTCATTCACACAAATTCTTAGTAATCCTCTCGCTTCTGTAGTTAAATTAGTAGTAGAATTTCTGGGTGATATCCGCTTACCGCTTTAGGTCGCAGCTTTCTATATGTACCTTATATAAAGTATCCTAACAATTTGTTTTCAAGTCTTTTCTTAAACGAAAACCCCCAACCAAGTTTCCAAAAGGAAATATAACCACTGGCTGTTATGGTTTAGAACCGGAGCCAAATTAAAGGAAGAAGAAGAAGAAGTAATAAAAAATCCATTTTACGCGCGGGGGTGAAAAATGGGAAAGCTCTTTTACTGGTTAGTGTATTTTTTGCTGCATTCATATTTAATTGCAATCAATCACCTGTAACTTTACTGCATTAACAATAAACATATCTTTATTCTAATGGGTACAAAATAAACAGATTGCAAGAGCTTACCAAAATATTATTGCTTTGTAAAAAAGATTTCATGCTGATCATATTAGGAACTCATGTCCTAAATATTTTCAGAGTACTTACAATTACAAAAAAATACAAATTAATATGAAAAAATTGTGGCTCAATAACAATTTCAACTGCTAAGCCTCACACCGGTCATTAGTCCATAATTTCCATTAAATTTAATTTTATAAAATGGGCACTCGGTCTCGATGACTATAAAATTAAGTCCAGCAAAATTAATACTTCCCAGTGAGAAGAAATTTGTTATTTTTGTTTTTATATATCTTTAGTTTCATAAAAAAACAATGGATTTATTTCTTCTCCATTACACAAGCCCACAAAAAAAATTCTGAGTCTTGGATTCCAATATGATATTCCTATGTATTTTTTCCCGCTGAATCTGAATCCGCAACACGTTTATCCTCTACACGTCAGGATTTTGATATAACCTCAAAAAACACCCGAAAAACTACTGAAACTGCTAAAATCATCTATGCCATACCACTGTCACCCCCCTGTCCCCAAATTGATAATTCTATAACCCTAAAACCCCATAATCCCCTAACCTTATTATACCATAGTCGCATAACCTCAAAACCCCGTAACCTCACTAAGTAGAAAAATCTAGTTTGGGAAAACAGAACAAATTCTTCAGTTTTTTTTGTGAAACATAGTCATAGGTAAGTAACTCTATAACCCCAAAATCCCCTAACACCCTAATCTCAAAATACCTTCACTTCGTAATCCCATATACTATATCCCCTTAATCCCGTTATCCCATTCTGTAGAGAAGTCCGGTTAAAAAAATAATGTTGTAGACCTTGATTCATGACTTCACTCACAAAACTCTTATGATTTCGAGAACCGGACTTCTCCACAGAATAAGAGGATGGGGTTAAGAGGTTATAATATATGAGGTTACGGAGTGAAGGGGTTAGGAGGTGTGATGGGATTTTAGGGTTATACAGTTACTTATTCATAACTATGTTCTACAAGAAAATTTCACGTAATTGTTCTGTTTTCCCGAACCAGATTTTTCTACTTAATAAGGTTTTGAGGTTATAGAGTAATGGTATTTCGAGGTTAGGGGATTATGGGGTTACGAAATTAGAAATTTGGAGGAAGGGAGTGAAAGTGGTGTGGAGTAGATGATTTTAGTTTCAGTAGTTTTTCGAGTGTTTTTTGAGGTTATGTCAAAATCCTGACGTGTAAGGGTTTAACGGGTTACGGATTCGGTTTCAGCGGGAAAAAATACATAGGAATATCATATTGGTATCCAAGAATCACATTTTTTTTTGTGGGCTTGTTTTATTATCGACGATGGGTCTCGGAATGTTTAACAAGATCAATAATGACTACTTCTAAAGCTGTAAAAAAGATTGTAGGAATTTTTCAAAAAATATGAAAATTTTACGAACAGCCTTTATTTAAATTTTTACTTGACATAATAATATTGTTAGCAGAGTAAAATACCTAATAATTAAATAATATATTAATTATAGCTTTACGCATTATATTATACAGCATTATACAGTATTATACCATGGAATATACATATATAGTACACAAAGTATACAAAGTTCATATTGGCAATTATAATTTTATTACCTCATTGAAACCATTTTGTAACCCTTTTAGGTTATAAAATAGTATTATAACAATTTAATACGTGTACGTTCTATAACTATTTTATTTGTTTATGTTTCTGTTACAAAATTATTATCTTTTTTATGGTTATGTCATTTGTACCTTTACATTTTACGATGATGTACTTATGAACTTTACACTTACATACATTTTAAGCCATATATATTTCGTGTAAAATCAGGGCCAATGAAAACTACGCCCAGGCGTAATATAAGTTAAATTTGGAATGACGCGATAAATTTTTAGTAGTGGGGGAGGGAGTGGGGCAGGAAAAACACCCGGTATATTATTTTTTTTATTAATTAGGATTAGGGGCTGTCCTTATATTACGTACAGCAAATTGTACCAAAATTCATAGGCTTCATACACCGGTTCTCGCGTTATTAAAGGCTGTAGAGACTTTTTATTTTGGCTACCCCCCTAACAACCCCCCTATTTGGGGGTAGCCAAAATTTGAAATCTTTACAGCGACAGGAAAAGAGCTGAGATTTTACTAAACCGAGAATATTGAGGTTAATTTTAATAAATATTGTAAATTCACGTTCTGACATGGTGAATTTGCTTTAATTATTACAGTTAATACTACTGAAAGATTGACGGACAAATTTAGAGTGTATGGTATTACAACAGGAGTACCCTTTCATGTATTTTTACCTGAAAAATCGCATTTTATAATTAAATTTGTAAAAAAAGTTCTACAGAAAGAAGTTTGGGACAAAAAAGTGAAAGCTCCCTTACAACCTGATTTTGGACATATGTTTATAGGATTTTTATACATATTTTTTTATGTAGAATCAGCCCTTCAAATTAGTGGCGTTAGTTCTGAAACTATGTTCGGGGAAAAAAACATAAAAATTAAATTACACTGAGATCTGATTACCGTAGTAGATACTAAACGTTTGTGCTTATATGGAACTCCACGAAAGTTTAGTTAACATTCATTTGTTCTTACAGTAATACTTAACGTTGTTATAGTTCTGGTAACTGTAACAACCAATGAATGTTAACTAAACTTTAATAACGCGAGAAAGGGGGTATGAAGTGTATAAATTTTGGTACAATTTGCGTTACTTAATATATGGACAGCACCCCTAATAGGAGGGAATTGAGTAAATTTACAATTTTGGCGAAGGCGCCTATTAGTGTATTCACTATTCGTGAATATTGGAATCAACATTTAGGTGACTTCAAACCAAATTAAATCTACACCAAGTACTACAACTGACAAATAAAACTGTTTAATTTTAAGAGAGCAATTTGCCGCACTTGAGCGATATTGCCGATAAGCAAAATTAGTTAAAATGTAAGAATAAAATCAGGGCTGTAGCGAAGAAGATTTTGTGGGGGTATGAGGTCAAAAATTATAGCAAAAAAAAGGTCCTCACCTCCAAAAAAGCTTTGTCCGTGCCGTCTGAAAGTTTGTACAAGTAAACAAGTGAAAAGTTTTCTTCTAAACCAAAATTTTAATGACTAAAAAAAAGGGCCTCGCCCCTCCAAAAAAGCTTTGTCCGTAAAAGTAAAATAAAAAAAATTTACCCCTAACCAATATTTTGATGACTAAAAACAAAAACCCCTAACCCAAATATTGAAAATAGGTCCCCACCAGAAAAAAAGCTGTGTCCGTGAAAATTTGTATCAGTAAAGAAAATTTTTACCCCTAACCAACATTTTGATTTATTTTTTACCCCTAATCAAAATTATAATGACTAAAAAAAAGCCTTACCTCCAAAAAGGCCCTCGGTTCCGTGAAAGTTTGTACAAGTAAAAAAAATTAGTTAGTTTAAAAATATAAACAAATTGATCTACCAAATTATTTTTACTCTGTTATGTAAAGTACTACCGAGAGACCATTCCCTATTATTTTCAAAATTTTCTGATCGTGCTGAGAGTTAGTTTTTAACCAACAAATTCTCGATGACGGTGTGTTGTTTGTTTACAAATAACTATAAAAAAATTGATCTACCAAATAATTCTTATGCGGTTATATTAAGTATTACCGGTAGACCATGACACAGTTTTTTCAAAAATGGGGATTGTGCTAAGGGGCAATTTTTAACCAACAAATGCTCGATGACAGTATTACTCTGTTTTTTTTTCGATAACGGTATTTCTCTGTTTTGCTTGTTTAAAAAAAATATAAACAAACTATTCTACCAAATAATTTTCACGCTGTTATGTAAAGTACTACCGGATGACCATTTCCTATTATTTTCAACGGGCGGCCAAAAAAAAAAGTTAAAAAATTACGTAATTTTTATTTTAAACAAAAAAAAAAATGTATAAAAAATTTGTTTCAAAATTAAAATGTTTTTTTTTTTTAACTTTAACCCCCCATAACTATTTTGTTTTTTGGGAGATTACTTTCAAAATTAGTATAATTAATCCTTCTAATAAAGGTGATTTTCCGGAAAAAGTTAACATAATCGGACTTTTTTTCCTTCCGATTTTTTCATTTTTTTTTTTAAGTTTAACGCCCCATAACTTTTTCGTTTTTAAAGGCATTACTTTCAATAGGGATCTTCTCCTCATAGAACTTGATTTTTCCTGAATATTTTAAGTTGATCAGATTATTCGTTCTTGAGTTTTCGTGTCTACAAAAATCGTGACATCGGACAGATGGACGGAAAGACGGACAGACGGACAGGCGGACATTTCAAAAAAAAAAGTTGCTTATTTTTTTATGAAACACATTTGTATCCAAGAATTTTTTGTCTAGGACCTTTTTTGGCGATTTTGGGAAATTCGAAACTACCGTATAATATTATTCTAGCGCAGGCGCTGTGAATAATATAATAATAATAATAATAATTCTTTGCATATAACGAATACTTACGATAGGCGAGAAAGCACGTGATGGATTTATTAGTGAAAGAGTTAAATTACGTTAAATTATGCCTCACTTCCACAAATATAGAATGGCTTAAAATATGGCCTATGATGTTTGTAATTATTATTTTCGGTTGTAAAACTTATTTGTTTTTGCATTTTTCTTATTAAGTTTTCTTATTTTTATTTTTTTTAACATTTTTCCTAAAAGTTACCAAATGTACACCTTTGTAGAGGGCACCAAAATGGAAAAAATAAATCAAATAAAATATACATACGCTTTTTTCTCTTTGCAAGACGTATCTTTTCCTCCCCATTGGATTTTCAAATAAAAAAAAAAAAAAAACACCTATATAGGAACGGCCCACGGTAATGGACAGTCCCTTGTCACTAATAATAATAATTCTTTGCATATAACGAATACTTACGATAGGCGAGAAAGCACGTGATGGATTTATTAGTGTAAGAGTTAAATTACGTTAAATTATGCCTCACTTCCACAAATATAGAATGGCTTAAAATATGGCCTATGATGTTTGTAATTATTATTTTCGGTTGTAAAACTTATTTGTTTTTGCATTTTTCTTATTAAGTTTTCTTATTTTTATTTTTTTTAACATTTTTCCTAAAAGTTACCAAATGTACACCTTTGTAGAGGGCACCAAAATGGAAAAAATAAATCAAATAAAATATACATACGCTTTTTTCTCTTTGCAAGACGTATCTTTTCCTCCTCATTGGATTTTCAAATAAAAAAAATAAAACACCTATATAGGAACGGCCCACGGTAATGGACAGTCCCTTGTCACTAATTGGTGGGAATGTGCTTGGTTTCAAATCAGCCCATTTACCTTAGTAGTTTAATAATAACTAGTAGTTATGTAAGTGACGATTTGAAAGGTAGGACCTATATTTGATGAGGAAAATAATCTAAAATTTCAAATTTATGGGCAGTCTTAGCGAAAGAATCATGCATAGATTTATGGGAGGATTGGTGTAGTGGACTACCGCGTCGTACTTGACGAGTTTAATACCAAAATAGCGTGAGTTCGATTCTCACCGGCCCCGATTTGCCTTTTTCAGTTAATTAATAATTGAAATTTGGCGAAGGTGTAAGTGAAGCGGACGACACTTCCTATAAATTGGTTCGAAAGTCAATTAAAGCCGGTGGTTCCCTCTACTACTAGCCCACACAAGTCATGGACTTAGGGAATGCTTAATTAAGTAGAATAGTACGAGGTCAAACAAAAATGTAATGTAATGTAATAGGTACACGTGTAATCTATTTCTAAAATTGATAAAAGATTAAATAAATTCAAAGGAAACCCTTCAAGTTATTTTAATAAAGAAAACTACATTTTTAATAAAAAAACAGAAATTTATTTTTAAGATGTTAAAAAAGTACCTGAAAAATAAGGCACAAAGGGGAATATGTGCAATAAAAGAAAATTATACTAAATCGAATTCTCTCCGCTTTAAGAAATGTACGTAATTTGAAAGTAAGGAAAGATACTGGTATCATTGAAAATCAGACTTGTCGAAACGAAATGCTACCGGTATTTCCAACTACGAACGGCAAACATTCGAGGAAAATACAATATCGAAAGCTTATTTTCTCGATTGTATTAAAGGAAAACAATATATTTTATCCAACACTTATCAATATATTTAATAAATATTATTTATTATTAAATAATCATTACTACCTAGTGATTATTTTTTGGTTGATAAAAATCAATCCTTTAGCGGTATTTCTGACCATTTGCTTATTTCTGTCCAGTCATGTTGCAGTTATATGGGGAATTTTCTACTGTGAGAATCTTTGTAGTATTTTGTTTTTCAGTATTTTTCTTTTACAAAATTTCATACCTAAAACTAATTAATAATTAAATGTGAATATTTTACTATTTATAATTATTGTTATTACTTTATTATTTACAAAAAACTACCACAAAATAAAAACTAATGATAGTTTTTCTAGGTTACCTTTTTAAAACGGAAGAGCTTTTAAAATGCCGGTACCGCGCTAGTCAGTCAGTGACTGAAATAGCGTCTTTTGACACAACTGTAATTTTCAACTAAGAAATAGACAAAAAAGGTTTTACTTTAACATGTGGAATGGAATTAATTTAAACAAATTAAAGAATATGCCTGTAAACATATCAAGATAACGACACTCCCATGCAACAAGGATGTAACTCAAGTTAGACCCATTTTGAGTTATACTCATAGGTAAACACCTTGAAAAAAGACTCACATAGTGGTACTACTCAGATTTCTCCACAGGCTATTTTACCCAAATTTTACCTAAAAACACTAAAGCAAGAAATTCTAAACTTAAATATTATCAAAAACAAACAATAAATAAACAATATATACTTATACAGTTAATTAGAGAATTTTATAAGCTTTAAAATGATGTATCACATGGCTTCCTTTTCCACTTCAATCATTTCCCCACCTTTCAATAACAAAAAAAAAATATTTTAGAAATTTAACTATCGTGAAAAATGACAATATTAGAGTTACGGCTTTGTTGCTTGAGGGTAACGATAATATTTAATTACATATATAAATACATACATAATTTCCTACCAATAATATGGTCTGTTTGTTAAACAAGAAATACTAAACAATAAAATATTAAATAAAAAGTAAAAGATAAAATAATAAACTTTATAAAATCATTATAAGAAAAAGTTGACAAAGACGTAAAAGAGCAAAAGGTGCACTCTAACACAAACAATTTATACGGTGAAAAAAATATAAAAATTGGTGGGTTGGTTATTAATTGTTAAAAAATAATCTTTCTAATTACACGAGATTCTGCAAATTATCTGGAATAATTATATAATAATATAGTAATTATAATTCAAGGTTTTCATTCTTTATTGTCAAAGGAAATAAACACTCGAGGAGCGATACCCCGGTCGTAAGTATTTCCAGACAACAAATTTTCATGAAAACAGTGAATTATTCCCGCATAATTCTCAGTCTCTTGTGTAATTATATACGAGAATATAACAATTGTTATTGACGTTAAGGACCTTTGTAGTTTGCGTCACGCGAAATGGGGAAGGGCACAGGGCAAAGGGGAGAAAAAAAAATAGTTCTTTTTTATTTAGAATATGTAAGTAAGTAAGTTGATTGTTCCTTCGTTAAGGTTTTAAATAATATTTAATATTTAATAATATTATGCCAAAATGTCTATTTTTTTGACTAATTGATTTATAGTTAAAGTAGGATTTTAAGTTTAATTGATGCATTTACAATTACTTTATAATTTTTGTAAATAATTTTAACAAATATTGTCAACATTGACAATCGCATTTTTTGTAAAAGTTATTCAATTTATATCATACATTAATGTTATCTTGCGTTTTTTTTTTGTGGATTCAACCATGCATTAAATTATTTTGAATATGTAAAATCATCTATACCCCACATTTTTTAATGACAGTAATTGTTATTAAAACAATTAACATCGTTTTTTTTTATGAGCCGCTTTCATTTATTTTTTTTATCTTAAAATGCTCTTTAAGATTCACTATGAATTAAAAAATTGTATCCGTCAAAAAAGATCTTGATTCACCATGCATTTAAAATTGGGTTAAAACCGCTTTGTGTGAAAAATGTTAAAACAAAACCTCTTTAAACAAATAAACAAGCACTAGGTAGGTACTTTTCCAGATTGAATTTCCTGTTAAACAAGAAAAGAGCAGTTTCTAGGAAAAATAATAATGCATATTATCACGATATTAAAAACTCCTTTAACATGAAAAAATACTCGTGAAAGATCAAAATCAGATTAGGATAGAGATCTACTGGAAGATTTTTTTTTACATAAGGTCGGTCGGTCTATCTATTTTTCGGTCTGACTGTCTGTCGGTCTGTCCTAACTACTTTAAATTTGGAATATATTGATATAAGTTGCTTATTCAATATTTTAAAACAAAATTAAAAGACAAAAGCATTTTTTTATTTTTTATTTTATTTTTGTTTTTCAGAATATTATGATTATGTTTATTTAAAAATATATGGTTTACATAAAATATATTAAAAAAAAACTAATTATTGGTAAGGGAAAGTTCAAGTACTACGTAACGCAAAATTTGGCAATTTTAGACCCCCATGTAAAGCGGCATAACATTTTCAAGTTATTGCTTCCGTGTTTTAACCAAAAACCGATCTGAGGTAATTTTCGCCGGTTAACCGAAAGCCAGTTATTGCTTATGGTTTTCCGTCTCTATTGCTTTCCCATTTTAAAAATTTTCAAAAGCCTTGTACTCGTGCAAAAATTTTCAATTTTTTTTTTGGGTATTTTTGCGTTTTATGGTGCTTTATTTCGATATAAATCAATTTCGAGCAAAAAAAAACTTGTCAGTCGATCGGTTGATCGGTCTGTCCGGGAAAACATGTGTGCACGATAACTTAAGAAAGCTTTAAGCTAGAGACTTGAAAGTTGGCATACAGGTATGTTACCAAAAGTTCTCGCTCGGGATTGATTTTGGTGAACCTTGGGATGCGGAAAGGGGGTAAATGGGGAAACATTTATTTTTACAAAAAATTGATAATTGCTATATAGGGGTTTTTAAGGTTGCTGAAATTGGATATAATAAAATAAAAAAAATCTAACTCCACCCCCTCGGGGGTGAGGGGGTAAATATTTTTAAATATTTTCAATATTGGTATATAGGGGTTTTTGGGGTGCACAAATCTGAATCCGCTAATAAAATTTTTCTCATTTCACCCCCTGAGGGGCGGGGGTAGTTTTCGTAAAAATTGATATATTGAGGTTTTTGAGGTTACAGAAAGTGAATCTAATAATAAAAAAACAATTTCAAGTGCGGAGGTGAAAAATGGGAAAGCTCTTTTACTGGGCAGTCTATTTTTTTTTTTGTTTAGAGGATTTAGTGAACGCTGTGTGCAATAAAATTTGCAAAGAATCCGTATCTTAGACCTAGATCATTGTTAAAAACTGGATGCAATAAACATTTTATTATTTTTTAAGTGTTACGTAACATGGCCCTTCGCCCTATGTAACGCGGCGTAACGTTTTCAACCATATATTTAATAAAATATATTTATGGAATGAAGTTTAATTAAATTTTACGATATAAATATTATAATATATGTAAACTTTTAAATGCAATTTAAAAATACAGAGCTTGCATTAATAGGGTTAATTAAAAATGTAAAAAATTAATTTATTGTTCATATTGTGTTAAAAATAGTATATAAATAAATTTAAATAAAGCTTCTCAAGTTCCATAAGAGCTTAATATATTTTAAATACATTTATATTAAATTTAAATAAAAATAATAAATTTTATTCTATTGTAGAAAAAACCTAATTTGGGATTGGAATAGTTTTTTATTAGATAAGTTTGAGAGAGAGAGAGAGAGAGAGAGAGAGAGAGAGAGAGAGAGAGATTAATTCTGTAAAATTAGTTTTCTTTAGACAAATTTTTATTATATTTTACGTGACTTAAACTACAAAGGTCATTTGTCAAATACTTTCAATAAAATGTCTTTTTCCAAATGTGGTTTTATACCCAGCCCTACATTTAAAAATGATATCCAGTAATCATCCCACCATAGGGTTTAATCGGGTTATATGTCTTATTTATTTTATTTTTTATTTATTTAAAGGGTATACCCAATTTACAAAAATTACAGTTTAGACGAAATAATAACAAAATATATAAAACTTAACTATAGTAAGTATATATAAAACTAAAATCAATGTAAGGTGTAAATACGTGACCTAAGACTATTTTTGAAACCATTTAAAGAACCAATAAAGAACCAATAAAGAAATCGATGTCGATAATTATAATAATTACCATATTTTAGAATACGATTGATTGGAGAATTTGAAATATAATTATTAAAACCATTTATAGTTTGAAATAATATTAGGGATCTTGTTTGGTAAGAAATATTAAAATTTAAATTTGTTTGTGACATAACTTGTGAATAATTTATGAATAAAAAAGTAACATCGTTAAATTTCCTACAATTTTTAAGTGTTTGTATTTCTAAAAAAGTTCTTACATTTTATACATGATAACCCTATCGTGGGATATTAAATTTAAAGGACATAAATCAAAAATTTGTTTCGTATACTTTTAATCGCATTTATATCGGTGTTATAGTAAGGTGAACGAACACAAGATTTATATTCAAAAACAGATCTACAAAGGGTTAATACAATGTTTTTATGACGCCATGACTTTTAAAATCTCTGGTATTTCGAAATATAAACCCAAGCATTTTGGAAGCTTGTTTAACAACATTGTCAACGTGTATATTAAATGTTAGTTTATTATCCAAGATTATGCCAAGATCCTTAACATGATCAACTCTTTCTAGAAAGAAAAATCAATGTGACGAGTTTTACGACTAAATGTAATAGATTTGCATTTTTTAACATTCAAATATAAACAGTTTTTCTCGCACCACAGTGAAAGGGCATCTAGGTTTCTTTTTAAGATAGAATAATCATTTTGTTTCTTAACTATTCCAAAAAACTTTAAATCATCTGCAAAAAGTAATAACAGTCCTTAAAAATTGTACAACTATCATTAATAAATAATAAAAGTAAAATAGGACCTAGATGACTTTCCTGTGGTACGTCGGATGTTACATTTATGAGTCTGGAAAAATAGTTTTTTAGTTTAACTATTTGGGTTCTATTACTAAGGTAACTGGCTAGCCACTTTAATAGAGAACCCCCAAAACCCAAACCCTTAAGTTTCCTAATGAGGATTTTATGATTAACAGTATCAAATGCTTTACAAAAATCTGTATATATTGCTTCAATACTAAACTCATTGTTCATTGCATCCAACACATAATGATTGCACAGAACTAGATTTGTTGTAGTGGATTTACCTTTACTAAATCCATGCTGCTGATCAACAATAACTTTCGATAGAAGCGGTGTTATATATTCACAGACTATACTTTCAAAAAGTTTTGGAACGCGCTTAAAATACGTTTGAGGGATTCAGAGTAGAAGTGGATCAAGTCCATAAGGAATTGATCCACTTCTGCTCTGAACCCCTCATATCGGCCTATAATTACATAATGTGTAATATAATATATTATATGTAATATGATATATTATATCGTTCTTATTTCCGGACTTAGGGTATAGTTGGCTAGTGTAACACAGTAAGGTGTTAAAAAAAAGTGAGGTATGATCGGGTATTTTTTTTTATTTTATTTTAATATTTATTGCCATTTGTAACTAGAAGAACAAAGCAATATGCATTGCACAGTTATCGCTCCTATTTATTCAAATATATAATGTAATGTAATGCATTTTTCTAGGTTGACTATTTTCAATGTATTTAAAACGTGTCAGTACATTTAAATGTGGTATTTAAAAACGTAGCGGAATAGCTGTTTTCACCATTAATAAAGAAATCTTGGTCACAGTCACCACGGTTAAAATAAGTAGTTTTTAATATTTATTGACACATTTGGGTTTTGGTTAAACTTTAATATACTTTTTTTAAAAGGTATAAAAATCTGTTCTCCCGTTAGTTTGTTTAAAGGGAAGGATATTTTAATTATTATAATAAATATTATAAAATTTAGTTACTGATTAAATATTTTGAAAATTTTCAAAATGGGAAAGCAAAATACGAAAATAAATTTTGAATGAAATATTAATACTGATAAATTTCGAGACTAAGGATCTAGTTTTCATCCTGTCAACCAATGAGATTTAATTTAAAGCGATAAATATACCTAGATCTAATGTCCTTAAATATACTCACTTCCAGCATTTTTTTAGGATTTAAAGATCTATGTAACTTTAAACAAAGCTCTCTTAAATAAAATTAAGGTAAATATTTTATCTTATACATACATGTAGCTTTTTTTTACCAAAGTGCTGGTCCTTGTATAAATATTTTCAAATCGAAAATATAGAAAAGTCCGATGGGTAAACTTTCTGAAACATATAGGGTGATCAGTAACTGCCACTCCAGAATTTAAGAGGTGATTCTACATCTAAAAATATGAAAAAAAAGCTTCTATAAACGTTGGTCTTTAAATGAGCCCTAAGGGAGCTAAGGCCCTTCGAAGATAACATATTGAACGGGAAACAAAAAAAAATCATCCATAAAATTTTAATACTGCAGGGTGATTCTTCATTTAAAAATAGCCTTCTTCACCAAAAAAACCGAAATTTAATATTAAAGGAGTAATAGCCTTTTAAAAAGTAACCTTTTTGGTGGCACAAAATGTTATTTTCTCTTAATTGCAGTTTTTTTTTAACGGTTGTTCCTACATGTAGGAGCAACAAGAAAAATGTATACAGTTGTTACACTATATGACATTTTTGTATTTTTACTCAAGGAATCTATATTTGTTACAAAGAATCCAAAAAAGTACACATAAAAAAGTTTGGGCAAAAATGTATTAAGCCTAATACATCAGTCAGGCCTCTAGATAAATTCAAAGAAATAAATTAACATAAACTTATTGCTCTTATTAATACTAGTATACAAGCAAAAGCTCGTCGCTCTAGCTTAAAGGGTACCAGAGTTATTAATTAAAAACCTGATTTTTATTACAATTTTAAGGGCCGTAGTTCCCTTAGGACCAACCTTTATAGGGACATTTTTTTGATATTTTTGAATGCAGAATCTTAAACCTCTTAAATTTTGGCATGCCAGTTATTAATCACCCTGTACATGTATAACTGAATTCCTTATAGAATCTATAACTCACAAGAAAATTTGAGGTTATTTTATTATTGACATTAAAGAAATATGAACTGAAAGTATTTTTATCCAATACATACAGATAATAAGACAATTACCAGCTTTATTTTAAATAGATAAACTCAATAATAACCCCCACGTGGCTTTTACTTTATTGAGTGGATAATTATTTATTTTACCCACTCAACTGTCCACTTCTCAAATTATTTTCTTGTAAATGTCATTAAAAATTTTTAATAAAAATATATTCCTAAGCTATTTATTGGATAAAACCTTGTATGGCACTCATGGGTAAACCGATATTGTCCTCTCGAAATTAACCTGCTTGGCTGAAGCCTGGCAGGTTAATTTTCTCATGGGCAATATCTTACTTTACCCACTAGTACCATAAATAACTATTAGAGACGAAGACGCCTTCTGCATACTTTCAGTACAAGCTCATGAAACTGATGTATGAGTATACTGCCGTCTAAGCAAGAAGGTCGTATATGACAATTTTAGTGTTTTTCTTAGTATCTTTGCACCTTATCCTTGCCTATATACGGTGTCTTAATGTGACGTTTTCGTCAAGAATAAGAGTGGGTACATAAATTGAAATCTAGGGAAACGCAAACCTGCAAACGTGTTTTTAGCCTTTTCCGGATATTCCAAGTTTCTCTTCTATGGTCT